>CM054144.1:31302706-31310206 GCA_028751875.1 Rapana venosa
TCTATCTATTTCTTTTATTTAAAGGATAATGGAATAAGCACTCGTGTGCTTTTTATTTTACATCCAGTCCCCCATGTGTAAGCAGTTTCGTCAAACTTCTCATTTGTTCCCACCGGCACATCATGGCTTACTCTTCCTGAAAGCGGAATTGGTGTTAACGCGTGCGCAAGATGTTTTGCGTTCGATCGCACAAGAGATTGGATGAATACCTTTTTGTTTTCTAGAAAAGCTTAACAGAGAACAGTTCTCTCCCACGCCGAAGACGGATACGCTTGATGGCAGCGTCATCAATCCTTCGCTCATGTGACAGACAACTGCAGTTGCTGTCTGAGCGTTTGTCAAAACAAAGGAAAAAACAGAAGACTATATTAATTTTTTTTAATCAGGAAACTGCATATTATGAATGTCGACAGGTTTACAATTAAAGTATTAGATTTTTTTTGTTCTGGCAAAAAACGCAGGACAATGGAGCAAGAAGGTAGAAAAGAAAAACAAGGAGGTGACAAGCAGAAAAAAGAACCAGGCAGAAAGATAAAGAGGGATAGAAAACATGAAATTCCTAGCACAAATTTTGAAGAAGGTAGGAATCATATTAATACTGACACACCCCCCAAATACACACACATCACACACACACACACACACACACACACACAAACACACACACACAAACACACACACACACACACACACACACACACGTACACACACATCATCATCATCATCATCATCATCATCATCCTCACGGTGAAAATGTTAGATTTGAATTCTTCCAGAACTAAATTTGCATTTAAACTATCAGTATTTTCCGTTTGTCCGTTGTGCAAACATTACTTAGCTTTGTTTTTTAGAGGGGGGGGGGGTTGTTTTGTTGGGGGAGGGGGTTGTTGGTTTTCTTTTAAGTGTCTTTCATACTTTCTTATTTCTTAGCAAATTTGTCTTTCTGTGTGTTATTATGGAATACACGTTGTATTTCTTTTTGTTTCAATGAACGCTGACTATTTTGCAACACACTTAAACCCATTCCGCCCTTCGGAACACAAGACACTTGTGTTTCAGTTGGAATGGATGACAACAATTTGCAAATACTGCAAGCACAGAGAAAATTAATGTTAAAAAAGCAAAGGACTGTTTATTCATTATCCCACCCCCCAAAAATAATGTAAAAACTGGAAACTGAAAAATACACATATACACACGCCCACACACTCACAAACACCGACACGCCTACACACATACACACACACACACTCACTCACTTACACACACGCGCGCGCGCACTCACTCACACACATACTACACACACGCACACCACATCACACAAACACCCTCAACCACCACCGCCCACACCACACACACACCACACACACACACACACACAACACACACACACACACACACCACACACACACACACACACACACAAACAAACAACCCTAACCCCCACCTCCCTACACACACACGCACATACACGTGGGCGTGGGTAAGCGCGCGCGTGTGCTTCCATCCATTTTTTGTTTGGTTTTTTAGAAAACTCATGATTTTCTAACAATTCATAATAAAGGTTTCGAATATGAAGAACCAAACACACAGATTAGAAACTGAGAACCTGATAATTCAGCGTGGGCCGTGCTTATTAGTTTAGCTGGGATTTTGTTATCTCCGCTCTGTCATTAATGCTTTATAATAAAATGTAATTTTAATATAAACCTTCCTGTTTCCTTTTCGTGCACACACGTGTGTGTGTGTGTGTGTGTGTGTGTGTGTGTGTGTGTGTGTGTGTGTGTGCGCGCGCGCGTGCACACACACACACAAACACACACACACACAGAGGAGCTTGCACACGTGAACAACACGAAACTAAAATATACAGGCGAAAACTACCCGCCTAGAAGCTCCAAAAGCTGGGTAGTTCTCGACAAACTTTGTTAACAAAAGTAATTACAAGTCGTTTCAACCCCCTCACACATTACAGCAAACTTACATCGTTACGCTGTGACGAGGTTATGGAGAAATAAAACTGTTCAAACTCAACCAAAGCCCTTAGCTTTCCACTTACAGGGAATAAAATGACAGTTTGGTCCAAACTGCAGCACCCAGAACTTCTCAAAACTAGTGACGATGGTAATCCTGGGACTAAAATTCAAAGTATAATGACGGTGGGAAATTTAATGCCAACTGTCGTGTTTTTTTAATGTGTGTAAGGTCTTGTTGGTGGTGGTGGTGGTGGTGGTGGTGGTGGTGGTGGTGGTGGTGGTGGTGGTGGTGGTGGTGGTGGTGACATTTGTTGTTGTTGCTCATGTTTATTACTGGCATGGGAAATGTCATGACACCAACAACAGTTGTTGTTGTTGTTGTTGTTGTGTGTGTGTGTGTGTTTGTGAGTGTGTGTGTGTGTGTATGTGTGTGTGTCTGTGTGTCTGTGTGTGCTACAGAAACACTAACATACACAACACCACCCATGACTTCGTCACGACATTGAGGGGTAAATTTGAATATAGCATCGGATAAAGTAGAGGTTTGGGGAGGGTTTTGTTTTTGTTTTATGCTTTGTGACTTTTTCTTCTGGATCGCGCTGTTAGCAGTTCAGCATTTCATTTCACACTATACCAGTTTGGGGAGAAAAAAGAAACACTCCAACAATGACACTACCTTTCTTACAGACCGAATGCTGAGACGTCAAAGGAGAGTAAACGACAGACAGATAGACAGACAAATATGCAGGCAGGCAGACAGACAGACATTCTTTTTATTTATCTATTTGTTCATTGATATCAAGGATAATGGAATAAGCACTCATGTACTTTTTACATCCAGTCCCCGTGTCTATGCGGTTTTGTAAATTCTGTCATCTGTTCCCACCGGCACACAATGGTCTACTCTTACGAAAAGCGGAACAGGATTTAACGTGTGCGCAAGATGTTCTGCGTGCGTTTGCACACGGGGCCTCAGTTTACGGTCTCATTGGAAGGACTTTTTGGGAGAGTGGAGTCTGCACTGATGTTAACTCCAGGGGAAAGTATCCCCTTGTACGGGAATCGAACCCGGGTCGTCAGATTGCCAGCGCAATGTTCTGACACACAGACAGAGAAACAGGTAGACAGCAGACACACAGAAGACACAAGACAGAGAACAAGACAACAGACACACAGATAGAACACACACAAACACCGAAACAGACAGACACACACAAACAGACAGACAACTCACAGACAGACATAACAGACTGACAGACACAGACAGACACACTCACACACAGACAGAAAGACAGACAGACAGTCGGTTAGACAGACAGACAGACAGAGAAACAGAGGAATAGAACCAGTGGAAAAATATCCAGTGCCTGATTATTCATATTCAAAGCAGTTATCATCCAACAATGACTGCGTTAAATCCGATTTCTTAGACGCAGAAACTAGAAAATGAACCCCTAGTAATTGTATTTTGGCCAGTAATTCTGTCTTTACTAGAAGCATTCCTGCTCTGTGATTACTACTTTATAACAGAGTGTAATCATAATGCTGCTTTCTTTGGTGCGTTTTTTGTTATTTTGTCGAGTGGTTGTGTGTGTGCGTGCGTGCGTGCGTGCGAGTGTGTTTGAGGTGTTTGTGTGGGTGTTTGTGTGTGTGTGTGGTGTGTGTGTGTGTGTGTGTGTGTGTGTGTGTGTGTGTGTGTGTGTGTGTGTGTGTGTGTGTGTGTGTGTGTGTGTGTGTGTGAGTGTTTGTATGTGTGTGAGAGAGACACAGAGAGAGAAAGAGTGTATGTATACGTGCGTATGGGGACGGGATAGCTCAGTGGTCGGAGCACTCGCTTTCCCCCAGCCAAGTTAAGCAGCGTCGAGCGTGGTTACCAATTGGATGGGTGACCGTTTGCGCGCCTTGGCTTCAGTACAGTTCCCCCAGTTCACCCAGCTGTAAATGGGTACCTGTCCTCTTTAGGGTCAGAAAAGGTAAAGCAGCGAGGGAGAGGAGATGGGCGCCGCCCTCAATATGCTGGCCCTAGAGAAGTGAGGTCTCTGACGCCTCGCTCCCCTACGACCTTATAGGTTATGGGACACCTTTACCTTTACCTTTATGCGTGCGTGTGTCTGCGTGTGAGAGTGTGTGTGTGTGTGTGTCTGCGTGTCTGTGTTTGTGTGTGTGTTGTTAGCAGCAGCAGCAGCAGCAGCAGCAGCAGCAGCAGCAGCAGCAGCAGCAGCAGCAGCAGCAGCAGCAGTAGTAGTAGTAGTAGTAGTAGTAGTAGTAGTAGTAGTAGTAGTAGTAGTAGCAGTATCAGCAGTAGTAGTAGTAGTAATAATAGTAGTAGCAGTATCAGTAGTAGTAGTAGTAGCAGCAGCAGCAGCAGCAGCAGCAGCAGCAGCAGCAGCAGCAGCAGCAGCAGCAGCAGCAGCAGCAGCAGTAGTAGTAGTAGTAGTAGTAGTAGTAGTAGTAGTAGTAGTAGTAGTAGTAGTAGTAGTAGTGGAGTAGGAGGAGGTGGATAAGGATGAGGAGTAGTAGGAGGTTTTGTTGTTACTGTCGTTGTTGATATTGTTGTTGTAAGGAAATGATTTACAACCATGTTCAGTAAGTTCCTCGAAACTTTACAACTGCAAATGACTATGCTAGTGGAACACTAAAGAATGTGCGCTACATTATTTGTTTTCTATGTACTAAAAGATCTTTTTCAGAAGATTTTTTTCTGTAAAAGAGAATGCAAAATGAAAAGGAGGGACAAGGGAGAGAAATAGACAAGCATACACAGAGACAAGAGAGAGAGGGGGGGGGGGGGGGGAGGAGGGGAGAGAAGAGAGAAGGAGGGAGAGAGAGGGGGAGGGAGAGAGAACGAGAGAGAGAGAGCATTAAGACCGAAAGACAGACAAATCAACAAACTCATAGATATTCAAATAAACTAACCCCAACCCCCACCCCAACCAACAACAAAAAAGCAGAGACTAGACAAATCAATCACAATCATAAAATGACCACCAGCAAATAATTATACGAATAACTTCGATTCACAATTGAAAGCCTGTTCACAGTTATGCCTGCAGCACCAAAAACTTCCACTTCTTCAACAGTACACTTCTACTACCACAACAACGTCAGGCCCACTATCTTTCCCACAAAACTACCATATTTTCTATCTCTCTCTCTCTCTGATTCAGTTCCCGGAGGCACAAATTCTAAAACTGATTTCACCAGCTTGCTTCCTTCTAAACATTTGTTCGGTTGTTTGTTTTTTCTTGAAATCGTATTTCATGGTTTTGAATATCCGATTACGACGATTTTGAATATGAAGAATCAAGCAGCTGTAATTAGAAAATGAGGACCCAGTAATTTGATATGGGCCGGCGATTATCGTCTTCACAAGAATTATTCTCTCGTTCTGTGGTTATTAATTTGTTGGAGAATGTAATCACGGTGCTCTCTCTCTCTCTCTCTCTCTCTCTCTCTCTCTCTCTTCTCTCTCTCTCTCTCTCTTCTCTCTCTCTCTCTCTCTCTCTCTCTCTCTCTCTCTCTCTGCATGTGCATGTGCATGTGCACGCGTGTGTGCGTTCGTGTGTGCGTCGTGTGTGTGCCTGCGTGCATGCGGGTGTGTGTGCTGTGTTGGTGTGTGTGCATGCGTGCGTGGTGTGTGTGTGTGTGTGTGTGTGTGTAAGTGTGTGTGTGTGTGGTGTGTGTGTGTGTGTGTGTGTGTGTGCGTGCGTGTGTGTGTGCGTGTGTGTGTGTGTCCGGTACGGAAATGTAAACACGTACACCAAACTACCCGAGACTTCATTCTGCTCCAACCGGCACACAAAGGTCTACTCTTCCGAAAGGCAGAACAAGTCTTCTTAGCGTGTGTGCAAGATGTTCTCCATGCGTTTGCACACGGGGCCTCGGTTTAAAACCTCATCCGAAGGAATTTATGGGGAATGGAGTCGGCGGCACTGAGGTTAACTCCAGGGGAAAAGATCCATTTTCAGTTCTGTCAGATTTCTCTGCATGAAGTTCGGGCTGCTTTCGCCGAGCAAAAGACATTGCCACATGAGCGTGCACCCAGTATTCTTTGTGTTTTAGTTTCTTCTTTGCGAATATATTTTGTTAATTCTCTCCGAGAGTGGCTTTTTTGGAATAGAATTTTGCCTGGGCGAATCTTGTTACGGTAGGGGTTTCTTCGGCATTTAATGCATGCTCCATACTGGGAACTTGGTTTATCATCTCATCTGAACGCTTGCAGCCACATCACCACTCACAGTCTAGTTGGGGAAGGAGGAGATCGGGTGCAAACGGGGATCGACGCCAGTTCTGTTCGCTTTGTAGGCAGGTGTGTTACCTTTAGACCATGGATCCAACAGAAAAGACATGGACGTGACATGGCATCGAGAGACACAAGTCATGAAACCGAGGAGAGACAACATCAGAAAGTGGACTGGTCCTAGGTGGAACGAAGTGCTACAGAAATCAAAGGATCGTGAGGATTGGAGGAAGCTGGTTGCAAAATCTTCGATAGTGCCCCCACGTTCCAAGGGACTACGGGATAGGTGAGGTGAGGTGAGGATGATAATGAATAAGCAGTCATCCTGTGGGTTAACTTTCACATTCAGACACAATGCACACAATGTCTACTATATTCACTCTTCCAAACGATGGAACATGTTTTAACGTGTGTGCTTAGGTGTTCCCCTTTAGCCTATTAATGTGGGGGGTTTTCTGTAGACCATACTGATAATTAAGGATTTGTTTTTGGCATTTTTCAGAACACTTCTTTAGAGAAAACGAACACTCAAAAGTGACACCGAATTCTGACAGGAAGAAGACTTATATATATTTTTTTTATCAAAGATAATGAAATAAGCACCCACGTGCTTTTTATATCTCATGTGTATGCGGTTTTGTAATTTTTTGTCATCTGTTCCCATCGGCACACAATGGCCTACTCTGTTGAAAGATAGAACAGGTCTAACGTGTGTGCTTAAGTCTTCTCCTATAGCCTATTAATGTGGGGGGCGGGGGTTCAGTAGCCCATACTGACAACATTCAATCATTTGTTTTTGGTATTCTTCAGAAAAACCTCTTTAGAGAAAACGAACACTCAAAAGTGACACTGAATTCCGACAGGAAGAAGAAGATGGGTAGGGAAGCAAACGGCAGCAAGAAAGACACACAAAGGAAGAAAATGAATGAAACAGACAGAAAGACACACACACACACACACACACACACACACATACACACACACACACACACACACACACACACACACACACACACACACACACACACACACACACACACACACACACAGAAAAGGAAGTAAAAGGAGAAATATACATTCATATATACACACATTAAAAAAAATAATAGGCATACTGACTGACAGATAAGGCTGGCAGACCAGCAGGCAGAAAGACTCATAAAAAAATAAAGTTATCACAGCCACCACGACCCCACAAACAAATATTTTTAAAAGACCACCGGTTATTCAACAAAGATAGCCATTAACATTTAAATGTTAAACGATTTCTTCTCTCTGGGGCAC
>CM054144.1:31317706-31325206 GCA_028751875.1 Rapana venosa
CTTCCTCTGCTTTTGAATCCTCAGAGGGCTGAAAATAACACCCGCTATTTCAGCTTTGTTGAAACATCATTTGGATTCAAATACAACTGCTTTAGATGTGAGCAAAAACAGCTTTAATACATTTTCTATTAATCCCTGTTTTTTGTCACATTAGCATTGTTATTGAAATTCCAAATTGATTTCAAAACAGCTGAAAACTGCGGTTTATTTTCATGCCCTCTCTGAGAATTCAGAAGCAGAGGAAGATTGCATTTCGCATTGTGATTCCAATGATTGCGTGGGAGTTTGTGATTATGATCTTCATACGAATTATTCTCGTTCTTTGATCAAATTATTAGTTATTGAATAATGTTATCACTGAGTTGCCTTTTCTTCATTTTTTTAAATCTTGCTGGTGTGTGTATGTCGGTCTGTCTGTCTGTCTGTTTATGTGTGTACGTGTGTGTGTGTGTGTGTGTGTGTGTGTGTGTGTGTGTGTGTGTGTGTGTGTGTGTGTTGTGTGTGTGTGTGTTGTGTGTTGTTGTGTGTGTGTGTGTGTGTGTGTGTGTGTGTGTGTGTGTGTGTGTGTGTGTGTGGTGTGTGTGTGTGTGTGTGTGTGTGTAATTCGGAAATACATACACAGACAACCAACCATCAAACACATCACAACTGTGAAATACTATAAAGTTGAGATAGCATCTTGAAATTCTCTGTTTATTTAATCTATGTGTTTTAATTTCTCACTTGTTTTTCGAAAAATGCTAGTAACCTCTAAGGCTTTTTTTGTAGTCGCGCCTTTGGGAAAATAAAAAGTGCTTAAAACTTTAAGTTGCCTGCATAAAGTCAGAAAAGAGCCAGCCTGACAGTAAGACAGAAACACAGAGGGAACACAGGCAGAGAGACAAACGGAGAGAAAACAGACAAAGATATAGACAAAGAAACAGAAAGAGGGACAAAAAAACAAGACAGAAGATAGAAACAGGAGCAGGAAGACGGAGTTGAGAGAGAGAGATGAGATAAACAAGTAGCATGTGAGAGGGAGAGAGAAACCCTTATAAATACTACTCGAATAGAGAGACACACAGGAAAACACACAAACCAGTAGACAAATTGCTTTACATAAAATAAAGCAACTGCAATCAAAAACCCCAAAATCACCAGCAAATAAACAAACGCTAGCATTTGAATGTGTGATGATAGATTTTCCTGAGGCATTAGACCCCATACCTATTTTTTACAACTTCCTTCAATATTGACAACAGTTCAGAGCTCATATTGTCGATGAAATTACAAAATGGCATCTCCTTTGATTTGATTCTCGGAGGCAAATATTCTCAAATTCCAACCTCCGTTTGCTCTCAACACATTTGTAGAAAAAACAAACATTGTTTTTAGTTTTCAATAATAACTGCTATAAAAGCGAAGAATCAAGCACTGAAATTAGAAAATGAGAACCTGGTGATCTAATATTTGTTGTGATTATCGTCTTTTCAGTAATTATCTTTGCTCTGTGAATTATAGTTTATTAATGCTTGTTTGTTCCGTTCCTTTATCTTGCGTATGTGTCCGTGCGTGCGTGCGTGCGTGCATGTGGGTGCGTGCGTGCGTGTGTGTGTGGGAGGGAGGTGCGTGCGTGCGTGTGCGTGCGTGCATGTGTGTGTGTGTGTGTGTTCGTTTGTGTGTGTATGTGGTCTCTTTAGCAAAAAAATACCGAAAAAATGGCACTGCCTCAATACAGTAAGAAAAAGCTACAGGCAGAGAGACAGATATATAAGACACTGAAGCCAATAAACAGACTGAGTAAAGAAAAGTACTTGCAGACGAATAATGAAATCAATGAGGAGACTTAAAAAAGGGCAAACGGTAAAAGTGCCCCATAACCTATGTGGTCGTCAGGGAGCGAGGCATCAGAGACCTCAGCTTCTCAAGGGGCCAGCATATATGAGGTCGGCGCCCATCTCCTCTCCCTCGCTGCTTTACCTTCCCTGACTCTGAAGAGGGCAGGTATCCATAGACAGCTGGGTGAACTGGGATAACTTTCCTGAAGCCAAGGCGCACAAATGGCCACTCATCCACTTGGTAACCACGCTCGATGCTGCTTAACCTTAGCTGGGGTAAGCGAGTGCCCTGACCACTGAGCTCTTCCGTCCCCCAAAGACTTAGGCACACACTAAGTAGCAGGCTAATCAAAGAACTAAACCATTGTAGGTTTTTTTTTAACACAGAATTACACAAAGACTGCCATTGATAGCTATGCGTCCAATATTTTTTTTTGTCTGTGGTACTTTCCAGAGCTTAATGCTTTTCCTGTTCAAAGCCCTTCTTTTCCACGAATATGCGAAACTGCATCTCTGTTCTTGACTAAATACACGCCGAACTCGGACGCCATGTCTGTCTGTCTGTCTGCGATTAAGAGAGAGAGAGAGAGAGAGAGAGAGAGAGAGAGAGAGAGAGAGAGAGAGAGAGAGAGAGAGAGAGAGAGAGAGAGAGAGAGAGAGAGAGAGAGAGACAAAGGGGCTGGAAAAAAGATAAACTAGGGCAGAGATAATGACCGACAGACAGACAGACAGACAGAAAGACGGACATACTCCAATACATACAAACCTAGAGTTAGACCTAAACTATAATCTTAGATTTTTTTATGGCTCAGGGAGTTGAGGGAAAAGAAAGAAAGAAAGGAATGAAGAAAGAAAGAGAGAAAAGGAAAGAAAAAAGAAAGAAAGAAAGAAAGAAACAAGAAACAAACAAACAAACAATCTAAGAAAGATTCAAAGAAAGAAACAAAGAAAAAACGACACAAAGAAAGAAAGAAAGCAGAGAAATGTGGCTTCCACCAATAAGGTATCTCCCTCTCTCTCTCTCTCTCTCTCTCTCTCTCTCTCTCTCTCTCTCTCTCTCTCTCTCTCTCTCCTCTCTCTCTCTCTCTCTCTCTCTCTCTCTCTCTCTCTCCTGCTATTCCACATTCTTCCCGCGACAACAAGATCAGATAGTGACTAAAACACCTATCGCACACTGTAATGTGCCCATGGTAAGCTCCTTTGTTGTTATCTGCGTAAGGAGTCTTTGCGTTTCAGTCTCTTAACCCTTGATTGTCGGTGTTAGTGAAGTTTTACAGCCTTTGTCTTGGAGCAAATGGTCAGGGTTGTGCTCAAAACACCTGTGGCGGGTGGATTCTCTCTGGGTGTTAACGAGACAGTTTTCACCTCCTACTTCTTCTCTGTTGCTTCTGCTAATGAAGTTCTGAAGTCATCAGCTAGAGGGAGGACCAGATCATTATGTTCTTTTAGCGAAGGCATTGTGGAGTGAGGAGATGTTCCTTTGGAGAAATCTGGCTGTGTGTCTGTACCTACGTCTCCTTCTATCTATCTGTCTATCTATTTATTTATCTATTTATCTACCTACATGGCTACTTACTTACCTATCTATCTATCTATCTACCTATCTATTCATCTATCTATATACATATTTGTAGATAGGGGACGGGATGGCTCAGTGGTCAGAGCATTCGCTTTCCCGAAGCCAATGTTAAGCAGCATCGAGGGTGGTTACCAATGAGATGGGTGACTATTTCCGTGCCTTGGCTTCAGTACAGTCCCCCAGTTCACCCAGCCGTAAATGGATACACGCCCTCTTTAGGGTCAGGAAAAGTAAAGCAGCGAGGAAGAGAAGATGGGCGCCGCCCTCAATATGCTGGCCTCTGGAGAAGCTGAGGTCTCTGATGCCTCGCTTGCCTAAGACCACATAGGTTATAGGAAACCTTTGCCTTTACCTTATTTGTAAATTGTATATGTATATTATATATATATATATATATATATATATATATTATATATATATATTAATATATATTATATATATATATATATATTGTAGTGAACATTTTCTTTTTTTCCTTTATTGAATCTTGGGACATAAATCATTCTTATGATGGGAATGAAGTTCTAACTGGTTACCTGCACTTGTTTTTCCTCACTATTCTTTATCAAATAGATAGATAGATAGATAGATAGATAGATAGATAGATAGATAGATAGATAGATAGATAGATAGATAGATAGATAGATAGATAGATAGATAGATAGATAGATAGATAGATAGATAGATAGATAGATAGATAGATAGATAGATAGATAGTAATATATGTGTGTTATATATAGAGAGAGAGATACAGACAGACAGACAGAAAGATAGAAGAGCTCTAGTTCTTTTTTAGAAAAAAGAGAATGTTATCAGGTCTACTCTCACAAATCTTTTGCAGTTCTGTTTGATATTTACCTCTTACACAACACACTCAGTACCAGTCATATCAAGGGGATTTTGTTTTGCCTTGTCTATGCTATGATGGTTAAGGAGTTTTTTGTTTGTTTGCTTTTTGTTTATATCATGCCGTTTCATTTATTCTTTAAAAATAGCATTGCTGGTTTTATCAGTAACCTACATCTGTTACATTTATGGATTTGTGTTATTCCTGTTTGTATTCGATTCCATTTCACACAGAATAATTATTTGTTTATTTCTTAAATGTCAATTCAAAGGCTGTTTATTGCATTCTTGTTAACTTGTTAGTGTGTTTGTTTGAAGATTTGGTTGTTCATAACGTTTATATGTTCGATTGTTTATTCCTGTTGTCTTACTTGCCTGTTTGAAGGTTTATGTATATTTTTGCTTTGAATGTGTCTGTTTATTTGTGCGTTGAGATTAATTTGTCTGTTCCATTATTGTAAAATGATTTACCTTTAAACAGAATCAATATGCATTACAGCAAAATATGAAACAAAACAACACTACACAATACAACGCAATATATCTGTTGATTTGGTTTGGAACAGACGTTAGGAAAACAAGATTCGTTAAAGAACCGATCCAGTCCTAAAACAGTGAGCCAACTGATGGACATTATGTTCCTACCACACCGTGTAGTCTATACAGTCTCAAAAAAGACGAAATCTGAAACGATGAGGTTTGTTGTTGGTTTTTTATAGGACAGGCAACTTTCTTGATTTATTTGTTTTTCTGTCTATACCCTTTGTTTACGTGTTTTGTTGGTTTATGTCTTGACTGGCTTGCTTTTGTTTCGCTTTTTTTCTCAAACGAAAAATGTACATAGTCTAGATAAAGCCAAAATGCTGTCTTCGTGGGTACCTACACGTGTATACTGTCTAGACATGAACAATGGCGTTTCCTGTTATTTATTTGTTTGATTTCTTTGCTCGTTTTGGTTTTCGTTTTTTCCATTTTGTCTGTTGAAGCTTTGCCAATGCGTGTAAAATGTAGAACAGTACCAATAAAAAATAATACAGCAACTACATATAGTCACGAATGATGTTCTTTTTTTAAGAACCGACAGGCTGCATCAAAACATACAGGAGAAATACACATACGCGCGCGCGCACGCACACACACACACACATACACACACACACAAGCACAAGCACGCACGCACCCACACAAACACACACACATACACACACATGCACACACACACACACACACACACACACACACACACACACATTTATCGTCTAATATCACTTAAAGTTTAAGGACGTTAAAGTAAAGAAAACACGCGCACACACACACACACACACACACACACACACACACACACACACACACACATCTGTGTGCTATTGTATTTCCGTAAAAAATCCACTACATACTTTTGGTAAAAAAAATCTGAGCCCAAATTATGAGATGTGTGTGTGTGTGTGTCTGAGTCTGTGTGTGTGTGTCTGTGTGTACTGTGCAATCAGGTCAAAATTATCTTTACTGGGAGTAAAAAATATAATGTTAATGATAAGTTCAGAATATTTTTCAACCTACATTCACCAAAGCATCAGGAAATCTAACTTATAAAAGCAAAACAAAGATAATGTCAATCTATACTGAAAGAACTAAAATTCAACATGAGAAGAAAGATAAAATAATGACCTCATAATTATCATACATAAAAAACAAATTTAATAGACAACAAGTTACCATTTTCAGATCATCCTGTCAAAACAACAGGAGGTAAATTACTGTCAGGAAAGAGGCAAGTCTGTGGCTGTTAGATGAGACAATAAACCGAGATCTCGTGTGTTACACAAAACTGTTTAGCGCACGTAAAAGAACCCACGACTACAAGAGAGTTGACCCTAGCAAAATTCGGAAGAGAAAAACCACTCTGATAGGGAAAGAAATACAGTTGCAGACAGGAAAAGAAAAAAAATATGGATGGCACTGCTCTTGTGGCGACGCGCTCACCCCGGGAAGAGCAGCCCAATTTCACGCAGAGAAATCTGCCGTGACTTTAAGTGGTATAATATAGAATAAAAACCAAAAAATTTTTAATGAAAGTAAAGTTATAACCATTAAATAACACAATCAACAGACTTTTATCAAAAGTAAACAAAGAAGACTTTTAAAAATGTTTGGATCATAGTTCAACTCAAGTAGCCTTTCCAATGCCTTTAAATACATTCTTTCTTCTTACTCAACAAAATGCAAGAAAGTTATCATGTGATAAGATAATTTAATGAAAATACTTTTTCAATTATGGCTTTTTAATTTAGAATAGGAAACTGCTTTCTTTCTGTACCTTTATATCCGTAACATCTATATGAAACAGCCGTAGGCACCCCCTCCCTCCCCCTTCTCAAAAAATAATAAAATAAAAACGAGAAAGAGATAGATAGATAGGAAGATGAGAGAGAGAGGGGGGGAGAGACTGAGATAGAATGCGACAGACAGACAATAAACAGACAAGTAGGCGTATTTGCAAAGTGTAGGTGATATAGATATGTGTGTGTATGTGTGTGTAAGTTTGTGCGTTTGCGTGCGTGCGTGCGCGCTTGAGTGCATGTGTGCGTGCGTGTGTGTGTTTGTGTGTGAGTGCGTGGTGCATGCGTGCGAGCTTGAGTGCGCGCGCGCGCGCGTGTTTGTGTGTGTGTGTGTGTGTGTGTGTGTTGTGTGTGTATGTGTGTGCATGCGTGGGTGTGTGTATGCGCGTATGTATGTGTATGTGTGTGTTTGTGTGCATGCGTGCGTGCGTGCAAATGTGTATGTGTGTTTGCGCGTGTGTGCGTGCGTGCGTGCATATGTGTGTGCGTGCATGCGTGCTTGCGTCTGTAGGAAAAGCTAAAACAAAACAGCAAAAGAACAAGGGGCGAACAATCACCGAGGAAAGATGATCTGAAAATGATTGTGCTTAAACAGCGCTAAAAGGGATCTGGTTCCACTGGCATTTTCCTGTCTTTGTCTTCTGTTTGTTGTGCTTTTTGTCTGTGTTTGCATATTTCGGTTGTTTTGAGTTTGCTTTGTTTGTTTGTTTGGGGTTGGGTTTTTTTTGGTTGTTTCCTTTGAATTTACAGGATATCGTTTAAGCATTCATTAGTTGTATTGGATTCTTTCAGTCTTTTCATCTCTTCTTCTTTTCGCTCTTTTGTCGATATCTCTGTTTCTGTCTTTGTGTATCTCTCTGTGTCTCTCTTTTGCTCTTTATTTCTGTCTGTCTGTCTGTCTGTCTCTCTCTCTCTCTCT
>CM054144.1:31330206-31335206 GCA_028751875.1 Rapana venosa
TTCTACGCTAAACCTACCGGGCGACAGCAAGACTCATACGTGTGATACTAGAGTTGCTAGGATGAGAGGAAGGCTCACTATGCTTCATCTCTGTCACGGCCTATGTGATAAAGATGAATGGAAGAGGATGTTCTCTGCTGCCAAAGCCATCACTAACACAATGGAGGGGCGATGGAAATTGCTTTAACACCTGTGACTGCACTGTGTTAATCGAAATGCATGGGCCTGCTATGGGGGTTTTCATGACAGAGGAAGCGGTGTCGATTTATTATCTTTGAGAATTATGACAACGAAGCAATATTGAGAACGACAGTCCGATTCTTAAAGAAAAAAGGATTTCTGAATTTAACTCTCTCTCTCTCTCTCTCTCTCTCTCTCTCTCTCTCTCTCTCTCTCTCTCTCTCTCTCTCTCTCTCTCTCTCTCTCTCTCTCTCTCTCTCTCTCTCTCTCTCTCTCTCTCTCTCGCTAGCAGTAACTGATGTTCAGTTTGGAAAGAAAAAAACCTATCTACGACAACAAGACTATTTTCCAATACAAGAAAATCTAGCAAAACCTACGGCCATTTCTCCTGAGAATATATACATCCTCCATCCACGCACGCGGAGATATCAGCCGCCGCATACGGGTACTAAGTATTTTACTTCCGTTTTGTAGTCAAAGAGAGCTGAACAATCCAAAGGGTAGTTCAGCAGTCATTTAGACTTCCTGCAACATCCGGCACCTTTGGAAGGCTATCTGTTTTTAACTCATCTGACTGCCTTCAACAGAAGAAGATGAAGAAGAAGAAGAAGAAAAGAAGAAGAAGAAGAGAAGAAGAAGAAGAAGAAGAAGAAGAAGAAGAAGAAGAAGAAGAAGAAGAAGAAGAAGAAGAAGAAGAAAGAAAGAAGAAAGAAAAGAAGAAGAAGAAAAGCAGAGAAGAGAAGAAGAAGAAAAGAAAGAAAAGAAGAAGAAAGAAGAGGAGGAGAGAAGAGAGAAGAAGAAGAAGAAGAAGAAGAAGAAAGAAGAAGAGAGAAGAAGGAAGAAGGAAGAAGAGAGAGAGATGAAGAGAAGAAGAAGAAGAAGAAGAAGAAGAAGAAGAAAAGAAGAAGAAGAAGAAAGCAAAGGAAATGCCAGGGCTGGTCATCATTCGACCAGCGTTTAAGGTCAGTCTTAAGCTTCTAAGATCTTGAACTCGCTATTTCTCTGAAAATAGCTGGTTGTAGCAGGATCAAAGTTTAGAAACCAACTATAATAGCAAGAGTAAAAATGTGGTTTTTTGTAATTTCGTAACTGTTTTTTTCAATACATAGATTTCGAAAAGTTTTTGTGGGTCTGAAGGTCACTGCTGCTTTCTCAAAGGCCAGCTTAAGTACTTGTTGTCACTTGTTGGATAAAGAAAGTGCAGAAATCGTAATCCTCAAAAATGTTTGAAAGAAGAACACCATAAAAGGTTGAGTTTTTTCTTATGCGATGAGAAACTCTGGCATTTAAATGGGCTACAGTCTTTGCTCCCGATTATAAACTGTTCTCTCTGTTGCAAAAAATGTGTTGACTTAATCTGTTAGGTGAGTTTCTTGTGTGTGCGTGTGCGTGCGAGTATGCATGTGCGCGCGCGCGCGCGCGTGCGCGTGTGTGTGTGTGTAATTGTGTTGTGTGTTGTTATTGTGTTGTTGTCATTGTTACTGTCGTTTGATTTATTGTATGTTGAGCATAGTATGCGCTGCCGCGCGCGTGTGTGTGTGTGTGTGTGTGTGTGTGTGTGTGTGTGTGTGTGTGTGTGTATGTGTGTGTGTGTGCTTTGGTTTTCATTGCAGTGACGCAGTGGCCTAAAGATTGTAGATACAGTTCGTGACAATTGACCACTGCCCTAGCACAGCATACACTATTTATGTGCTTCCTGACTGCCTGCCTGATTTTAGAAACATTTCTCCAGTTTTTTCCTTGGAGGAGGGGGGGGGGGTACTAACTTTTGCTTAAGGTTTACGGGGAGAGCTATTGCTATCTCTTTCAAGGTATCTTTTTTTAAAGCCCTCCTTTTAGCGTCAGGATGAAAAGTATCTCTTTCGAGAAATCTAAAACAAAAATCTCTTTTCCTTTCTATAGATTTTATTTTATTAGATTCAAACAAGTTTGAATATATCCCTTTCTGAATATGTGTTTCCTTTTCCAGGGTTCTCACAAGGATAAAACAACATTTTGTTGTTTTTTTTGTGTGTCTGCAAGGTCGTGAAGAAAATAAAAGTTAAACAAAACAGCCAACTTTATTTAAACAGCAGAGATCAAATACTACGATTGTCGTGACTATTATCAATTTACTTTTGTGGCGTTAAAAGTGTGCTTTTGTAATGCTTTGGAATAAAACAATGAATAAGTTGCGCTGTTGTACTTAATCCAAAAATAATTTCCTTGAAGTACGTAGACTGATATTGAAACAAGGAATACACCAACATATCAGAGGAATAAAAACAATGGCTTCTTTTATAATGATGCTGAATATTCATCACTCTTTTTCTCTGTGAAGATGAAAACCAAGGGAGTACGGTCACAGGCTTCTTACACACAGGGGTCTTGAGGTTCCGTGTAGTGAAGTCCAATCTAAGCCCATCTGGAGAAAAAAGGTTACAGTGTGCTGGGTCAGCTGTAGCCATATAATGCTAGCGTTTAACTTTCCTTCCTTCCTTCCTTCCTTCCTGTACTGTATACCTGCAAACACACAGCTGTTATAGAGATTCCGAGCCCTTCTATGTTGGGATTTCTTAGAATTATTTCGCACAACTCATTTTTTCCATACAGTCTACCTTTAACCTACCACACATGCGCTCCGCACACACACACACACACACACACACACACACACACACACACACACACAACACACACACACACAATCTCTCTCACGCACATAAACATAAACTCTCTCTCTCCCTCCCTTTCTCTCTCTCTCTCTCTCTCTCTCTCTCTCTCTCTCTCTCTCTCCTCTCTCTCTCTCTCCTCTCTCTCTCTCTCTCCTCTCTCTCTCTCTCTCTCTCTCTCTCTCTCTCTCTCTCTCTCTCTCTCTCTCTCTCTCTCTCTCTCTCTCACGTGCGCGCAAACACACACACACATGCTCCAGCTGCTCAGAACTTCCTCGGTTTGATTTTTTAACACAAAAAATGCTTGTTTTTTACCTCTCAAAAGAAGTCTTCACAGACTCCAAGGTGTTCTTTCAAAGTACAAAATGTCAAACATCCAAACCTTTAGCGAGACACCCCCCCCCCCCCCAAAAAAAGAAACTCATGAAGGACCAGATTGGGAAATTGTCATGGAAAGTTAGTCATCGGAAAGCCAAACTGACAAAGTGTCAGCAGCCGACTTGTTACATGGCCATCACCAAGATGTTGCAGCCCATTCCTATAGGTCCAAGGGAGGGTAGGACTCCCTCCGTCGTTTTTCTGTTGTTAGCGACGGTGCCTGTACTTAGGGTCTGTAGTAGTGATGCTGACTGGGTTTTTTGTGGTTGTCATGGTGGTAAAATCAAGGGAGAGGTCGGGGGGAGGGGGGTTGGGGGGTACCAGTGTAAAGAAAACGAAACGTCGACGACGAAGATGACAAAACAGATAACGAGTAGGAGAGGAGAGGAGAGAAGTGGAGAGAGGAGGAGGAGGAGAGGAGAGGCGGAAGGAGGAGAAGAAGGAGAGGAGAGAAGGAGGAGGAGGCGGAAGAGGAGAAGGAGGGAGGAGCGGAGGAGAGTGCGGAAGAGTAGGAGGGGGAGAGGGCGGAAGAGGAGGAGAATGAGGAGAGGGAGAGGAGGAGAGGAGGCGGGAAGAGGGGAAGGAGGAGGAGAAGAGAGGAGGAGGAAGAGGCGAAGAGGAGAAGGAGGAGGAGGAGAGAAGAAGAAGAAGAAGAAGAAGAAGAAGAAGGAAGAAGAAGAAGAAGAAGAAGAAGAAGAAGAAGAAGAGAAGGAAGAAGAGACAACAACAACAACACAACAACAAGAACAAGAAGAACAAGAAGAACAAGAAGAAGAACAAGAAGAAGAACAAGAAGAAGAAGAAGAACAACAACAACAAGAACAACAAGAACAAGAACAAAAGAAGAGGAAGAACAAGAACAAGAAGAAGAACAAGAACAAGAACAAGAACAAGAAGAACAAGAAGAACAAGAACAAAAAGAAAGAAGAAGAAGAATAAGAACAAGAAGAAAGCATTTATGCCAACAACATCACCCCAACAATAATGGCAACACCATCTACAACAGTGTGGATAATAGCAAATTACGACAAAGGAACAATCGTTATCATCGCCATCATCACTATTACCATCGTCACCAGATTCATTATGCTAGTTATATTGGTGCTATTATTTTATTAGATTATGTATATAAATTGAAATTCATTTAAACACACACTCATACACACACATACTCACGCACAGGTTTGCACGCGTGCGCACGCATACACACACACACACACACACACACACACATACATACATACATACACACACACAAACACACACATAAGGAGAGAGAAGGAAAGAAAGCAAGAAAGAAAGAAAGAAAGAAAGAAAGAAAGACAGAAGACAGAACAAGACAGACAGAGACAGACAAACAGACAGACAAACCGACAGAGATACAGACAGACAGACAGACACGCAAAAGACTGATGAAGAAGCAGACAGAGGAAGAAACAGAGAGACAAAGAAACATAATGAGAGGAAAAGCTGGAAAGGAGCAGGGAAGGCAAAACCAACACACGCACAGAAAGACAAGACGGAGAAAGAAGGAACGAGAAAGGCACCCTATACAGCCTCCTTTAAGTACTCACCTTTACTGCTTACTGCCGAAGCAAATCGATCCCACAAAGTCACTCCGCATTCTGTAATTGCTCCATCAGAACCTAAAGGAGGACCATTGGGTGAACCACAATCAGTACTCTGGGAAGAAGTGGCGAGTGAAACAGGCTACTAACCACAAAAGGATGGAAGCTTGACTTTATGTCCTCGTGGGATTTTCCCTCCCTGTAGTTACTTGCTCTTGAATGA
>CM054144.1:31342706-31347706 GCA_028751875.1 Rapana venosa
AAGAACCAAAAGGACAGAACAAAATAGCTGCAGTCTGATAGAGAGGGAAGGACATAATTATGCTATCTTCTTTTCAAAAGGTTAGAGAGAGAGAGTAGACACAGAGAGACACACACGGAAAGAGAGAACAAAACTGCAAAATTCTAACAGTGAAACTTTGGCCCTGATCTAGTGAAATCCTTAAAAAGAGCAAAAATAATACGTAATAAGGGAGAATACACTCTTGATATATATATATATATATATATATATATATATATATATATATTATATATATATATATATATATATATATATATATATATTATATATATATCCAAAGAAGAGTTGCAAAACAGCAGGAATCTTGTCAGACTAAATCATGGGGTTCAGAATTGTTTCAACGGAAGCTAGAAATAAATAAAGAAGTAATTAAAAAGTAAATATATATAGTAGATCTATCTATCTATGCATATATATAAATATATATATATGTGTGTGGAAGAAAAAAATACTATTTACACTTCACGTTCTTGATTACAACATCCGCAAAGAAGATAAAAACAACTTGTGCGGAATGTTTCATACAGAAAAAAATGCACTCACGAAACAAGGTGTAAAAAATATATAATCTAGACAGACAGCACAAAGCTAACATATTACAAATGGAGGACATTTTTTTAGATATTTCAACAAAACATACAACACAGTTGAAATACATCTAGCAAAGTGAAGAGCAGATTTCAAACAACTTCATTAAAATTCAAGCAATTAGACGTAGCCAAAGACAGGCAGAAAAAAGTCATATATTTTCCCTTGAAAAGAGAATGAAATTTGCCTAGCAATATGGTAAGTAAAAACACTGCCTTAACACTGAAAGACATAAAAGAAGAGAGCACAGTTGCGGTTAAGAAGGGAAGACAGAGGAAGAGAGATGAATAGAAAGAGGTACATAAAACAGAATGATGGAGAAACAAATGGTTATTTCCTCTAACCCCCCCCCCCCCACACACACACACACATCTCTTACCAGCAGACAAAATTAGTATACATCTATGAAGCATTGTGGTTTGAGCTTACATTGCGGCTTCGTATCTATAAATCCATTTGTATATTTGGTCCTAGTCACGCATTTTACTCATCTATTTCTTTATTTTTTATTTATCAATGACATTCATTTCTTTGTTTATTGCAATACTTACATTATTACTATTATCAATAATGGGGTGTTTTTTTCACCAATGACAATCAAATGTAAGTCAGTGGGGAGTGGGGGAATGGATGGGTGAGTGTGTGGGCGTGGGTGTATATTTTTCCAGAATGTGATTTTTTTTTTAATTTTCTATATTTGTCTTCCTCTCTGCCTGCTTCGGAAAGGAAAGAGAACTAGACAGACATAGGAAGACACGAAGAGAAAAACAGAAAAAGAGAGAGAAACTCTCTCTCTCACCACCACCCCCCTCCACACAAACATACACACCCACCCCCACCCCCACACACACTAACACACACACAACACCCACCCACCCACCCATCCACCCCACCCACACACAAACTCACAATGCTTTTAAGCACATGTACCAACTCCCTCAGCCATCATCAGACTTAAGGGTGCTAAAAGGACAGATACCAGAAGAGGAACCAAAGCTCTCTCTCTCTCTGCGCGCGCGCGCTCGTGTGCGTGTGAGTGGGGGGGGGGGGGAGGGGGCGAGGTTTGTGTGTGTGTGTGTTTATTTATTTATTGTTATTTTATATCGAGGATAATGGAATAAGCAGTTATGTGCTTTTTTACTTCCAGTCCTCGTGTGTATGCGGTTTTGTAAATTCTGTAAATCTGTTCCCACCGTGTGTGTGTGTGTGCGTACGTGAGTGTGTGGGGGTGGTGTATATATGTGTGTGTGTGTGTGTGTGTGGTGTGTGTGTGTGTGTGTGTGTGTGTGTGTGTGTGTGTGTGTGTGTGTGTGTGGTGTGTGTGTGTGTGTTGTATGTGTGTGCGTGTGGGGGGGGGGGGGGCGTATGTGTGTGTGTGGTGTGTGTGTGTGTGTCCACAACTAACTCCTCCACACCAACAGCTGTGATGACAGCGGCATTGGTGATTCCAGCGCTGAAAGTGACAGTGGTTGACAGAACCATTACCGACCAGCACATGCCTAGATGTCTGGTCTTCAGAAAACAAGAGAGAGAGAGAGAGAGAGAGAGAGAGAGAGAGAGAGAGAGAGAGAGAGAGAGAGAGAGAGAGAGAGAGAGAGAGAGGATGAGGGCAGGGAGAGAGAGAGAGAGAGAGAGAGAGAGAGAGAGATGAGGGCAGGGAGAGAGAGAGGGATGGAGAAAGAGAGAGAGGGGGGCGGGTAGAGGGAGAGAGGGGGAAGAGGGAGAGAGTGGGGGGAAGAGGGAGAGAGAGACACAGAGAGAGAGAGAGACAGCAGACAGACAGACACAGGAAGAGACAGAGAGAGACAAAGACAGAGAGAGACAGAGAGAGAGACTAGCAGACAGACAGACAGACAGAAAGAGATGAGAGAAAGGGGGGGGGGGGGGAGGGGCGAGAGAGAGACAGACAGGCAGACCGACAGAGTTGGAGACAGACAGACAAATAGACAGACAGAGAGAAGAGAGAGAGAGAGAGAGGGGGAGGTAAGGAATATGGAAGAGGTTGTAGGAAGCGGAAGGTGGGATGGAGGTATGGATTAAGGGTAGGGGGGGGGTGCGTGGAGAGGTGTAGGCGGGTATGAGGGTAAAAGGTCAGGCGGAAAAGCATAGTATGTCACCACTGATGGGGTGTCACTGACAGGTGAATGATGTGGGTAAGCCGACACATCGCTTTGCTCCTGCCATACACATGGACAGGAAAATGACAAGGTTTGAGTCTGTCTGTCTGTCTGTCTTTCAATCTGTCTTTAATAATAATAATAATGTATGGAATTTATATAGCGCTGAATCTTGTAAAGCAACAAATCAAAGCGCTCAGATTTTATTTCATACCACTTTAAGTCACGGCAGATTTCTCCCCGTGAAATTCGGGCTGCTCTCCCCGGGGAGAGCGGGAGAACGCGTCGCCACTTAGCGCTGCGCCACCCTTTCACCCTTTTTTTTCTGCAGCTGTATTTGTTTCCCTATCTTTCTGTCTTTATCACTGTCTTTCTGTGTATCTCTATCGGTTTCTGTGTGTGTGTGTGTGTGTGTGTGTGTGTGTGTGTGTGTGTGTGTGTGTGTGTGTGTGTGTGTGTGTGTGTGTGTGTGTGTGTGTGTGTGTGTGTGTGTGTGTGTGTGTTTATTTTATTTATTTTATTCTTTTATATCGAGGATAATGGAATAAGCACTTCTGTGCTTTTTTTACATCCAGTCCCCGTGTGTTTGCGGTGTGTGTGTATGAGTGTATTTGTGTGTGTATGTGTATGTGTGTGTGTGCGCGCGCGCGCGCGCGCGCGCGTGTGTGTGTGTGTGTGTTCTCTTTCTCTTCTCTCTCTCTCTCCTCTCTCTCTCTCTCCTCTCTCTCTCTCTCTCTCTCTCTCTCTCTCTCTCTCTCTCTCTCAACGCACGCAGAACATCTTGCGCACTCGTTAAAACCCGTTCCGCTTTTCGGAAGAGTAAGCCATTGTGTGCCGGTGGGAATGGGAACGGATGACAAAATTTACAAAACTGCATACACACGGGGACTGAATGAAAGAAAGCACATGAGTGCTTATTCCATTATACTCAAAATAAAAGAAGAAATAACTAGATAAATAAACTGTTCTCTATTTCTCTTGTTTTCTTTGTCTGTCTGTCAGTCTGTCTGTCTGTAAGTCTGTCTGTCTGTCTGTCTGTCTAGAGAGTGACAGTTCGACAGACAAATTATAGGGACAAAAGTTAAGTCAGAGACAGAGACTGCAAACAGATACACAGTTACCCCTGTTTACCTTCATTCCATCAAATGTTCTCCTAATCCATCACATAGTTATATTCTCCTAATCCATTAACTTAATTTTCTCCTAACCCATAAATTTTCTCCTGATCCATTAAACAATCTCCTAAACAATCAAATATTTTTCCCAATCTATCAAATGTACTCTTAATCCATCATTATATTATCCTAATCCATTAAGTATTATACTAAATCATCAAATATTCTCTTAATCCATGAAATATTCTCCTAATTCATTAAAAATATTCTCCTAATCTATCACATACATTTTCATAATGCATCAAATATTATCCTAATCCGTCAAATGTTCTCCTAATCCATTAAAAATATTCTCCTAATCCATTAAAAAATATTCTCCTAATCCATCAAAGTTAATGTTCTCCTAGGAAGTCATTCCGCATTATTTCAATACCTACTGTGGTCGGAGCACTCGCTTTCCCCCAGCCAAGTTAAGCAGCGTCGAGCGTAGTTACCAGTTGGATGGGTGACCGTTTGCGCGCCTTGGCTTCAGTACAGTTCCCCCAGTTCACCCAGCTGTAAATGGGTACCTGCCCTCTTTAGGGTCAGGGAAGGTAAAGCAGCGAGGGAGAGGAGATGGGCGCCGCCCTCAATATGCTGGCCCTAGAGAAGTGAGGTCTCTGACGCCTCGCTCCCCTACGACCTTATAGGTTATGGGACTCCTTTACCTTCCTTTTTACTCTTACACACTCAAAAAGCCAGCCTAAACCCAAAAACAAAACTAAGCTGTTATAATCACTTTTCAAGCATAATGGTACCTAGGCAGACTATCAACAGCATTTACATGTGGGATTATAATGGCTGTTGGTGGAACGTGACTGTCTAATTGACGCCACTCACTGGCTACTTTGAGTAGTTTAGGGGCAGGGGGAAAGGTGGTGGTTGAAGATGGTGGGGTGGGGTGGGGGGGGGGGGGGGGTTCGATCAAGTGCTTCTGAAGAAGGGTCAGTGCCTGTTTTCAGTATGCTTTTTAAAAAATTTCTGCCATTATGCTATATAAAAATATTTATGACTATCTAGTCGTCTGTTTGAACAATAATAATTGTTTTTCAGCTGGTAACAGACTCAAAGTGTGTGTGTGTGTGTGTGTGTGTGTGTG
>CM054144.1:31357706-31360206 GCA_028751875.1 Rapana venosa
ACACACACACACACACACACACACACACACACACACACACACACACACACACACGGGATGGTGACACTTCTAGCGTGTTGCAGACTATCATCTGAATGGAAAACAGCCAATGTGCTTGACAGATGTCAGAACCTGCAAAACAAACCAAACCAAAACTGAAATAAACTATTCTCTCTCTCTCTCTCTCTCTCTCTCTCTCTCTCTCTCTCTCTCTCTCTCTCTCTCTCTCTCTCTCCTCTCCTCTTTTTCCCTCTCCTCCTCTCTCTCTCTCTCTCTCTCTCTCTCTCTCTCTCTCCTCTTCTCCCTCCGCTCTTCCACACAGCAAACTGTAACAACATTTATGACTCTCCTCTCTCATTTAGGAGATGATGATAATAATGATGATAATGATGATATATATATATAATAATAATAATAATAATAATAATAATATAAATATGTGATATGATGATGATGATGATGATGATGATGATGAGATTGACGATGATGATGACGACGACGACGACAATAGCAACAACAATAATAATAATAATAATATAATAGTAATAATATAGTAATAATAATATAAATGGAATTTATCAACAATTGATGATGGAAAATAGAGCAAAAGAAAAAAAATAGGTAAAGCATTAAATGAACAACTATATAAACAAATCGTAAATAATAAATAGTAAATAAATAATTAAATAAATAAATAATATACAAGAATAAATGAATGAATAAATAAACAAAAAGAAACAGATAAATAAACGAATAAATAGACAGATACATATTAAAAAATTGATAAGTAAATAAATAAATAAGTAATAGAAACTTTGTGTCCTACTGTTCCATTTTCCCGTAATGCATACATGTGCATTTTAATAATAATAATAATAATAATAATAATAATATATGGAATTTATATAGAGCTGAATCTTGTAATCTTGCATTTTCGTGACCACACAAGGACTTCTACTTACATACTCTCTCCACGAATGCATTATAACTATTACCATTCACATGAAAACACCATTAACACACATTCATCTCAAATAATCCGTATCACACAGGCCCACGCTAAAACTGGCTTACGACATATGCACGAAAGATGATCATGCATTCGTGCATACGCGCACGCACACTCGCGACCTCAGGCGCATTGTCACGCACGCGCACACGCAAACAGGCAAGGCAGGTGACACATCTTGCTTCATGGCGTGACACAAGTCATTTGGATCGAAAGCAGCCAAGCAATGTGGCCAATGTCATCAGAAAAAACAAAGAAAGAAGACAACACACACACGCACCGCGCGCGCCTGCACACGAACACACACACACACACACACACACACAGACCAGAGAGAGACGACAGACAACTTAGAGTGAGAGAGAATAGAGATAGAAAGAGAGAGAGGATGGAGAGAGAGAAAGAGAGAGAGAGAGAGAGAGAGAGAGAGAGAGAGAGCACATCACAATACAAACAACACAGCACAACACAACACAGCCCATCAAAAAGAGAAGAAAACAAAATTAAATTCTAAATCCAGAAGCAACAAAAGTTATAGACCGCAACGAACATGTCAAGTGGTAAAACAAATTTAGTTTAAAAACGAATAAGTGCCGTTCCTCAATGTATAATAATTAAATTCTATTAGTGGGTGGTGCTGCTCTTTTGGCGATGCGCTATAGCAAGCGAGAGCTGCCCTCATTTAGTGTAAGGAACTCTGCTGTGACTTATAGTGGTACATCTATACACATACACAGTTGTGCTTGTTTTCATTGATTGATCCATTACGTTGACCCTAGATTTGTTTTCCTCTCGTTGTTTTGTTTTAAAGCATACTATATATAATCTGCTGCTTTTAGTTAGAGTCGAAAACTAAACGATGCGAAAAGACTTATGCGCTCTATACACTGTACATCCTAACACCAAGATGTTTTCACCGACTGTTCCACAAGGAATCTGTCCTCTCAAAAACCACAGGTTAATTTTGCGCTCAGGCAGAACGCACACTCTTACCCCAACAGCAATCAGTTCTGACTCGTCCTGATTCAAATTTATCTTGGTTGATTTTTAGATAATTTTGACATGATTAAGTTTGACAATTATCTTTGTCATAACTTATGCATATTTTGTGGATTTAGCAAGTTGCCTGGCTGCATGAAAACAAAAAAGTCGAGACAAAACATCAACAACAACAACAACAACAAACAGAAAAGAAAACAAAACGTAATGTATATAAACACGTATCAGGCAGTCACCCGTCAGCTTCCCGTACCTAACGAAAGTCTATATGCCTCATTTTCCACACGCACGTTCCATGGGTCATATGACAGGTTGTTTTTAATGCGTCATGATTTTGTCCGTGACGCCATATCCATGCTGAAAATCCCTCACCACCCTTGCCCACCCCCCCCCCCCCATCCCCATTATGCTACGTACAATATGGCCACGCATGTGCTGAATAATGCCTGTCAATATCTGACAGATTTTGCTCTAACAAAGCTCATAACGATA
>CM054144.1:31365206-31372706 GCA_028751875.1 Rapana venosa
CTTAACTTGTGTTGCACTTCAAGAAATGTTGAAGTGTGTGTAACAGACAGCGACCTTAGCATGCACCAACTAATGAGTGGAACCATTCACGTACAGGTCTTTGAACAAGAACTCTGCTGCTGCCCTCGGTAGAAATCTGTCCAAAAATTAAAAACAGCCTCTGCCTCCTGTTGGACTTCATAGCTGCCCGGCAAAGTCAGAGACAGATGACGAGCTCTGGTGACATCATGTGGAGCTCCTATGGTCGATAGTGGCGGTGGTGGAGGCAAGTAACAGGTAGGTAGTTCCTAGATTGTAGTCTGCCATACTGCGCAATAGATTCCTGGTGTCAATAAAGATGGGACAGATGTATAGTTGATAATTAATGTCCATATTTCACATACAAAACTCAAAAATTGAAGGGAGAGATTTCTGTGGCGATTCTTCCACTTCAGAATCCTCCCTCTTCTTCCGTGATGATTCCTCCCGCCAACGATTTTGGCCGGTGAAGGACTATATTCAGCGTGGCTTATGAGACTGCCTGTTCTGTAATTCTGCAAAAGATGGACAATGCTGCTCTTTGTGAGTGACTGATACCATGATGCTGGCACTTCCCCTATATGTCAGATCTTGTTTTAGCTATATTTCAGTACAGAAAAATGAGTCATCACTGTTCTCAATGAGGTTTTCTTCAAAGTCATCAAAATCAAAATCAGCAGTCGTCTCATTATTCGGCGAATGCATCCACGCAGACAAATGGTAGCAGGAAACAAGAGTTAACAACCTTCATAGAAGATGTTACCAGGTTGACCTTGTAGCTTTCATCTGGAAAAAAAAATGTGTATAGAGTCCTCTACAAAATACCATAAGGTAAAAGTGTCGCCAAGAAAAGTTTTCACTTTGAAATTTGACCTTTTGGTCTCTTACTCTTTGTTCCCCCAACAGTCTCCTAAATTCTGAAATGGACTAATTCTGAACCTTTGAAGTTGTGCAAACTTTTAATACAAGCACTTTGATCTTTTATACGACGCATTTCAAATTCACGAGTCTTATGACTATACTTTCAAACCATCTCCATTCAGACTGAAATGGTATTTTCGGGGTAAACCATGTGTATACTTCTGTGAAAGTCTGAAGCGTAGGTAGGTGAATAAGGGTAGGCTAAGTATGAATTTACTTGAGAAGACTTTTGTAGGACGCCAACTTTTCCACTGAAAATCCAAAGCTTGGTTAAGCTACGGTGATGATGAAGATGACTAAAAACAGAATAACGGTACACACTAAGCACTAGTATGAATAGTCCAAGAGACTGTATTTGATAATGTATGTCACCTACTCCACTTGCATCTCCTCCTCTTCCATTCTACATTTTAGTAGGCTTTAAAGAGAACTATCTGGGAATGTTTGAAGTTTGGTCAACTTTGAGCAGCTGCACTTAGACCTCATATACCGCCTCTGTCCCTGTAGGGATGCCGGGGACCAGTCAGTATAAAGAGCTACCACGCCTACTGGAATTTCTCTCCCTCTCTCGTTAGCTAGCGAGCTAGCTGTCTAGATCAAAGGTTTTCTTTCTCCTTTAAGGTAATATGTAAATGCTTTAGCAATAGTGTTCTCCTTTAAGGTAATATGTAAATGCTTTAGCAATAGTGTTCTCCTTTAAGGTAACATGTACATACCTTAGCAAGAGTGTTCTCCTTTAAGGTAACATGTAAATGCTTTAGCAATAGTGTTCTCCTTTAAGGTAACATGTACATACCTTAGCAATAGTGTTCTCCTTTAAGGTAACATGTAAATACTTTAGCAATAGTGTTCTCCTTTAAGGTAACATGTAAATACTTTAGCAAGAGTGTTCTCCTTTAAGGTAACATGTAAATGCTTTGGCATTACTGTTTTCCTTTAAGGTAACATGTAAATGCTTTAGCAATAGTGTTCTCCTTTAAGGTAATATGTAAATGCTTTAGCAATAGTGTTCTCCTTTAAGGTAATATGTAAATGCTTTAGCAATAGTGTTCTCCTTTAAGGTAATATGTAAATGCTTTAGCAATAGTGTTCTCCTTTAAGGTAACATGTACATACCTTAGCAAGAGTGTTCTCCTTTAAGGTAACATGTAAATGCTTTAGCAAGAGTGTTCTCCTTTAAGGTAACATGTACATACCTTAGCAATAGTGTTCTCCTTTAAGGTAACATGTAAATACTTTAGCAAGAGTGTTCTCCTTTAAGGTAACATGTAAATGCTTTGGCATTACTGTTTTCCTTTAAGGTAACATGTAAATGCTTTAGCAAGAGTGTTCTCCTTTAAGGTAATATGTACATACTTAAGCATTAGTGTTCTCCTGTAAGGTAATATTTAAATGTTTTAGAAATAGTGTTTTCTTTTACGGTAATATTTAAATGCTTTAGCAATAGTGTTCTACTTTGAGGTAACATGTAAATGCTTTAGCAATAGTGTTCTCCTTTAAGGTAACATGTAAATATTTTAGCAATAGTGTTCTCCTTTAAGGTAATATGTAAATGCTTTAGCAATAGTGTTCTCATTTAAGTAACATGTACATACTTTAGCTATATTACTGTCTCCGTAAAAAACAAAGAAACGAAATTGTCAACTTGGCTATACTTTTATATGAATAATGCTATAAATAATAGCACGCACATACAGCAGGACATCAATCTTTTGATTGGACAAAAAGAAATAAACAGCAAAGAATGGGGAAACTTATTTTGCTAACAAAAGAAACCCTTACGCAGAATTCCCATTCCTCATATATCTCACTGTTCCTTGCTAAAGAATTCGTCTTCTCGCAAGGAAAAAGCAAAAATCCATAAATTTAGCTGAAGTGGAAGAAAAAGTGCTGTCTGCTGATCAGCTACAACACGGTGTATATCAACAATTTGTTAGACAGAATGAAACAAAAGAGAGAAAAAAACCGTAAATAAAACACAACTTATTCTCTCTCCCTTGGGTCTGTTAAAAATACTCATCTGCACAGAGTGCACATGAAGACATGACTATGTTTCCGTTCCTGGGACACAAGCATAGGTTCTTTCGCTCTAAATCATCCCAGAATGTAGACACAGATGCGCTCGCGCACACAATCATGCATTCATACGCGCCCACGTACACGCGCTAACGTGCGCTTGCGTACACACACACACACACATACACAAATACACACAAATACACACACACAAATACACCCATACACACACACAAATACACACATACACACACAAATACACACATAAACACACATTCTGTCTCTCTCTGTCTCTCTGTCTCTCTGTCTCTGTCTGTCTTTCTCTCTCTCTCTCGCTCTCTCTCTCTCTCTCTCTCTCTCTCTCTCTCTCTCTCTCTCTCTCTCTCTCTCTCTCTCTCTCTCTCTCTCTCTCTCTCTCTCTCTCGATTCCATCTGGACTTTACTGCACGAAATATTCAAAATAAGAGAGGGAGGCGTATGATGAATTACACATGTTTCTTCAACCCTACAAGCACTTTTTCCTAGAACAAAAAAAAAAATCTACCACACAAACAAACATTCTTTCAAACCTTCTGAACAATCCTTTGAGTTTTCAAAGAAACAGTTGTTGTCCCTTTGGCTTCCAGTAAACAGTTTTTGTCCCTTTGGCTTCCAGTAAACAGTTGTTGTCCCTTAGGCTTCCAGTAAACAGTTGTTGTCCCTTAGGCTTCCAGATAGGGAAGAAGACAACAGAGAGTCAAGTCAAAGTCAAAGTCAAAGTCAAAAACACTTCAATCATCCCATGAAGGGCAATTACAATGCTGACAGGCAGATTGATAAGCATCAAAAATCTCAAAGACACAAGAAGCTATATTTCATATCGGTTAAAACATTCCAAAATGACTTCGAATAAAAAATGTCGCGAACACACACACACACAAACACACACGCGCGCTTTCGCACACACACATACTTACACATACATATGCACACACACATCAATTGTGAACACAATGTTTAAAAAAAATCCATTGACTAGAAGACATGAAATCTTATTATTTACGCACGCACATACGCAACACGTACACACCCACGCACACCCACACCATACACCAATGTATGATCTCAATGTTTTTAAGACCGTTGACTAGAAGACAGATTTATTTCACACACACACACACACACACACACACACACACACACACACACACACACACACAATTATGTATTGACAACACTCATAACAATGACAATCAGGCAAGTAATTCAGAGAAATGTAAAAACTAGGTAGTCAACATCATTATGGATTCAGAATTCGAATGCTTACTAGCAAAAAAAAAATTTCTTTTTTTATTTTTGTTTTGCTGATGGGACACCGAAAACGGCGTTCCGAAGGCAACAACTGAAATTCTGGAAACTACTAAACCACCACCTTCACTGTCAGTGCCGTTTTCACTGAACATTGGCTTGCAATCTGCGTGTCTGGAACAATGTCAGTTTTGCGCAAACAGGAAAGCACATGGGCGGAGAACGGTGACTAGATCAGTCTTTAGGCAGCCATTATAGTAGTTTTAGGAGAGGATGTCTGCTTCCATTAGTCTGTCAGCAACGACATGGGTGTGCTGTCTATTTGAGTTTGAGAGTAAAAGACCAAAAGGGGAAAATCGTGTGATGGGGAGAGAGAGAGGGAGAGGGAGGGAGAGATAAGAGAGAGAGAGAGCTGCATTTTTCTGCATTACACTCATGGTTTTAATACCAAGCAGGTGGACAAAAATCTCGAACATTCTTAGGTTCATATCCACCCCCAACATACACTCTCTCTCTCTCTCTCTCCCTCTCTCTCTCTCTCTCTCTCTCTCTCTCTCTCTCTCTCCTCTCTCTCTCTCTCTCTCCTCTCTCTCCTCTCTCTCTCTCTCTCTCCTCCTCTCTCTCTCCTCACATTATATTATATATATATATATATATATATATATATATATATATATATATATATATATATATATATTCCCTAAAGGCGGGGACTGGATGTAAAAAAAGCACTTGGGTGCTTATTCATTATCCTCGAAATAAAAGAATTTGTCATTGTCATTGTCTGTTACATGATTCTCTTTCCATATGTTTTCTAGTATTTCTGCTTTCAGTTCCCCCCCCCCTCTCTCTCTCTCTCTCTCTCTCTCTCTCTCTCTCTCCTCTCCTCTCTCTCTCTCTCTCTCCCAAATTTTTGGAAACAGTTAAAAAGTATGGGTTGTGGTACTAGAGCTAATTTAAAGAACACTATAGAAGCAGTCGATTGGGTAAATCATTTTAAGTTTGTTTTCCAAAGCAACAAAAGTACTAGCTATAATGACTGTCATAGTGATACAGACTTATTAGAGCAGGCAGATCATGAACTTAACCAAAGCATTTCAGAAGAGGAGCTAAAAAGAGCAATAGATAAACTAAAATGTGGTAAGGCAAGTGGACTGGATGGCATAACTGCTGAAATGCTGAAGAATGGAGGCCAAGAGGTACACTGTTTTCTCATAAAACTATTCAATTCTATTTTTGACAAAGGTATTTATCCCAAGCCTGGCAAAAGCTATCATAGTTTCCAATCTTTAAGAAGGGAGATCCTAATAACGTGGACAATTATAGGGGAATTTCTTTGTTGAGTATCCTGTCAAAGTGCTTCACATCTATACTAAACAGTAGATTGTATTCTTGGCTAGAAAATAATCAAATGATATCTGAAAATCAGGCAGGCTTCAGGAAAAAATACTCTACTGTTGATCAGATCTTTAATTTGCATGCAATTGTCCAGAAGTACATGAACAAGAAAGGCCGGAAGTTATATGTTGCATTTATAGATTTTAAAAAAGCTTTTGATTCTGTCAGACATGATTTACTTATAGGGTGCATCAAAGATCAGGGAGTAAAGGGAAAGTTCCTTGCAACAATGTCAGCAATATATCAAACATTATATTCATGTATACGGGCAAACAGTGAATTGTCTGAATTTTTTGAATGCCCAATTGGTGTGAGACAAGGATGTGTGTTAAGCCCCACTCTGTTTTCTTTATTTATCAACCACTTATCCGAGACCATGGGTAAAAAAGGTAAACATGGAATACAACTAGTACCAGACACCATGGAAATCTTTATTTTACTCTTTGCAGATGATGTGGCTCTTATTTCAACAACTCCTGGAGGTTTACAAAACCAATTGAATGTATTGAAATCATGTTGTGATCATTTGCAATTAAATGTCAATTCGGATAAAAGTAAAGTAATGGTCTTTAGAAAAGGAGGTTTTCTTGGGAAAAATGAACAGTGGGTTTACGATAACTTCAAATTAGAAGTGGTAAATAAGTATTGCTATTTAGGGTTTAACTTTACCACGAAACTTAGTGCTAAGCTGGGCACAGATCATCTCGTGACCAAGGGAAAGAAAGCTGTTATAGAATTAAATAGGGTTTTTCATAAATATAAAGAAATTAACGCTGAAACATTTTTCAAGATCTTTGACATTAAAATACAGCCAATCTTACTATATTCATCAGAGATATGGGGGTTACATAAATTGGAACATATAGAGAAAGTACACATGATGGCTTGCAAGAGATTTTTGGGTGTACCATTGAAAACTCCAAATAAAATGATATATGGTGAGCTGGGTCGATATACTCTATACATCAACTCATGTATAAATACTCTTAGATATTGGATTAAATTATTACAAATGAATTCTAACAGACTACCATATAATGATTATCAAATGTTGCTTGACATGGATATATCTGGAAAGAACTGTTGGGTTTCTATGATTAGACAATATTTATGTGATGCAGGATTCAGCTTTGTATGGCTTCAACAGGGTGTTGGTGACGTCAAGGTATTCTTACATCTGTTTAAGCAAAGGCTAGTTGATATGTTTATCCAGGAATGGTATAGTACAATCAGAGACCGAGACAGATATGACAGCTACAGGTGCTTCAAAACAATATTTGCTAAAGAAGAATATCTTCTACACTTAGATACCTACTGCTTTAGAGTTGCTGTGTCACAGGTGAGATGTAATGTTTTACCACTCAACAACAATGTACATCGATATAGTGCACAGAATCAGAAGAAACAGTGTCCATTTTGTAAACCCAAAGTTGAAGATGAAAAGCATTTCCTTTATGAATGTTTTGTGTATAATGATTTAAGAATTAAATTTTTGAGGGATTGTGTTGATACACCTTTGCATGATCTACTTAAAGCAGAAAACAGTAGTAAAAATCACTGCCTGTCTAGATATATATTCCACGCCATCAATAAGAGAAAAAGTTTGTTGTATTAGGATATTTACATCACAAACGAAGATATGGTATCGTCTTGTTATGATTTTGAAAAACTATATATGTATATTGATTTTATCCAGACACAAGGAAGATACATTTAGATCAAAATAGTGAATTGTGTTTGATACATATGGATTTTTATGTATTTGCGCATTGTCTTCATTATTTCTTTCACTGAAAGTGAGCTTGGTATTGTGTATGTTATCCGGTTTTAGCCCACTCTGTGGCATTTTTAATTCCTTCT
>CM054144.1:31377706-31382706 GCA_028751875.1 Rapana venosa
AGTTGTTTTTATTTATTCTTTTATATGTGTGTTTGTCGGTGCATGCGTGTGTGTGTGTGTGTGTGTGTGTGTGTGTGTGTGTGTGTGTGTGTGTGTAGTGTGTGTGTTTGTGCATAGGTGTGCGTGTGTGTGTGTAGTGTGTGTAGTGTATGTGTGTGCGTGCTTGAATTGCACAGAGAGGGAGGGAGAGACAGAAAGACAGACAGAGACCGAGAGACCGAGAGACAGGCACAGAGAGAGAGACAGAGACAGAAAGAGACAGACAGACAGAGACAGACAGACAGATTATTTTTTTATTGCCAAAGAGACATTGTATAAACTCCACTCTTGTTTCACAAAAGCCGATTCATCACTGGCAATGAGGCCACCAGAGCACTAGTGAGTGATAGCTTGTTTTCTGAGGAGTCTGTCAAACTTAAAGACATATTTGGGGGTTTTCTTATTTCTAATCAGGCTAACAATGACCACCTGTTGACATAGAATTGAAAAATAAATGGGATCAGAAAAAACTATGATCATTTTTCTTAGTCAAAAAGTCTGGTTAACATATTTTGTTCATACAAGGAACTGACAACTGATTCATCGACACTTTCCTCAGAAACTGTATATAGATATAGGATGACAGATGCTTAAATTATTCCAAAGTTAACCTTAATATGTAACTAGTTTTATTTGGAGAGAGAGAGAGAGAGAGAGAAGAAGAGAGAGAGAGAGAGAGGAGAGAGAGAGAGAGAGAGAGAGAATATTTAAGTGTATGGAGATTATTCTTTTATTCTTTAAAAGTATTCTATGCAATCACCAAAAAAATAGATTTATCTAAAATATCTAGAGTTGTTATCTTCAATGAGTAATGTGCACATATAAAACTGTGAAAGAAATAATAGAATTGAAGTGTTATGGAAGTTGCCTATCTATATAAAAGGCTAATGATTTTTTTTAACACACACATAACAATACCGATTAGAATATAATAGCTGACCTATATTACAAGCCATTTTGATGCGAAAATTGTTTAAATATGTTGAAAAATGTATTTCATTGTTGTTTTGTTTTCTTTGTCTGTTTCTCTTTTTGTAGCTTTTGAGGGGGATGAATCTTGATGCGGAACACACTGATATACATTAATTTGCTTTATATTTACTGAGCATTGATTTTGCTTTCTAAAATCATGCCAAAACTTTATGAAAATAAAACCAAAGCTGACAAAACCCAGTAAACTTCAATGATTATTATCATTACTTAATCACCTCGCACACAAGTAGATGACTGACAAATGACACATTATTTTCACATTGTCGATGTGACTATATTTTGACTATCATTTTTTACCCTAAAGTCGTGCAGGAAAGGCGGTAGAAGATAAAACTGTTTTCAACTGGCGAGAAAAGTTTTATGCTTCCATATTAGCTCTGTTTTTTAGGCTTACACCATCTTACTCCGACGTCTTTCTTTTAAATTTTGGAGAGACATACTCATTCTGAACTTTTCGCTTCCTCATACGTTTTCTAGAGTTGGAGACAAGACTAACTGCGAACTTGCGAAGTTTTGTGACCTTTTAATAAAGGCGTCTTGGTCTTTTACATCAGACATTTTAAATCTGTGCTTCCAAAAGGTATATGTTTTAAACTAACACCATCTACCTTAAATTGGTACCTTCGTGCCCAGAAGCCTGTACTGGATGTCTATTAGGGTGAGTTGGTGGGTGAGGTTACGGGGCTTAATGTGTCACGGTTTGGATTAATCCGAAAAAAGAACGCTTCTGCAATCAACGAGACAAAATGGAGAAGGCGAAGACTTCAACAACAGGGTAAAATGTGAACAAGGCCATATTAGCTTTAGCAGTCTGTTGACGAATAGGTCAGTTAGATTCTTTTTCTCTCCCCCCCTCCCCCCCCCCCTTTTTCTCTCCCCCCCCACCCCCCCACCTCCCCGCTATTTCAACATTTTTCTCTTCACTTTCCGCCTCCTACCCCCCCCCCCTCCCTCTTCCCTTCTCCTCCTTCACTTTTGTTTGTCTTTCTGTGAAGTTAGAGTTGAACAGTTTCTAGCCGTTTGAAGTTGTTTACTGTGGGGGAGGGGGAGGTGGTGGTGGGGGGATTGGTAACTTTTAACAACAGTACTTTAACATAAAACGCTGGGTTGTTAAGTATGTAAAGTTCAGTTGGGTTTATATACATATAAATATATATTATATATATATATATATATATATATATATATATATATATATATATATATATATATATATATAAAGAGAGAGCGCGCGCGAGAGAGGGGGAGATAGATAGATAGATAGATAGATAGATAGATAGATAGATAGATAGATAGATAGATAGATAGATAGATAGATAGATAGATAGATAGATAGATAGATAGATAGATAGATAGATAGATGTGGATGGATGGATGATACATAGATACATAGATAAATATGTATCTATGTGTGTGTGTGTATATATATATATATATATATAATTATATATATATATATATATATATATATATAATATATTATATGTGTGTGTGTTGTATGCCAATGCGTGTGTCTGTGTCTGTTCTGTGTATGTGTGTGTGGGTGGAGTGGATTTAGGTGCGTTGGTGTCTCTCTCTCTCTCTCATCTATCATTACTCTCGTCTCATATCATCTCTCTCATCTCTCTCTCTCTCTCTCTCTGTCTCTCTCTTTCTCTCTCTATATCTACTATCTATCTTCTTGTATATACCTGTTTGCTTACCCTCTCTTCTCTCTCTCTCTTCTCTTCTGTTCGATTGATCTGTCTCTCTTCTCTCTCTCTCTCTCTCTTCTATCTCATCTGTCTATCTATCTATCTATCTTCTGTATATCCCTGTTTGCTTACCCTCTCTCTCTCTCTATCTCCTTTCTTCCTCTCTCTCTCTCTCTCTCTCTCTCTCCTCTCCTCTCTCTCTCTCTCTCTCTCTCTCATCTATCTATCTATCTATCTATCTATCTCTCTGAGAGTGTGTTGTTGCATTGACAAAGCAAGTAATGCTTAAAAGCTGTTTACTATATCTATACTGATATTTCACTGTAATGGATGTTAACTCATAGCATAAACATTGATGTTGAAGGTGATGAAGATAATGACGATGTGTGTGTCTGGATTGTAATCACTGTCAGTGACAGTGACCACGCTCTTTGTCATGACTGTGTTGAGGAGGATGATAACGATAAAGCCCTTAGTGGTATGTTTTGTATTGAACATGTTGCCTTTCTAGACAATTGATTAAAGTGGGGTTTTTTTCGTTTACTTGTTACCACTCTCCTTCGTCCCTTTCACGTGTATTGTGGCCCAAGGCCTAAGTAAAATTAAAATGCTCAGAGTTCATAGTTCAGAGTTCTCTCTCTCTCTCTCTCTCTCTCTCTCTCTCTCTCTCTCTCTCTCTCTCTCTCTCTCTCTCTCTCTCTCTCTCCCTCTTCCTGAAAAAAGATATTTCGTGTTTCTACGTCTCCATACACCAGCAAACTCTGACAATCGTTGCATTCTTTTTTTCATTCCCGTCTAGTAAACGCGTATACAATGATTATGTATTGCAGATATTTTGTGTTTTTTTCTTAAACATACTGCTGTTACATTTCCCCTTAATTGTTGAACAGAAACTCTTTCAAATCTTATTTTGTTTTTTGGCATGAAATGTAGTTCTGTATGCTTATTTTAGCAAATAAACAAGTCCGTTTTATTTTCAAAAAGTATTCACGTGTTCTTCGTCAGCTAACCTTTGGGGAAAAAAAAACACAGAGAGAGAGAGAGAAACCAAGCCCCACAAACAGCACTCTCACCATTAAGATCTACGCTTTGCTTGCCATTACTTTCAATCTGGATGTCGAAAACAACTACTGTTTTGCGAAATGGAAACCCGAAGAGACAGGAAAAGGGTGACTTAGCCAAAGTTTAGGCAGCCATTATAGCAGTTTCAGAAGAGATTTTCTGCATCCATTAGGTCATCAGTGACGTCATTGATCTGACCTACTTTCCTTTCTGTGAAAAGGGGAGAGTTAGGGGGGGGGGGATGAGAGAGAAGGGGGGGGGGGTAAAGAAGAGAGAGGGGGGGCGGGTAGGGGAGGGGAGAGAAAGAGAGAGAGCGCGCGAGACAGAGAGGGAGAGACAGAGATAGAGGGAGATTGGGGGGGGGGGGGTGGAGGAGAGACAGTATGTGTGTGTTTATGTGTGTGTGTGTGTGTGTGTGTGTGTGTGTGGTGTGTGTTGTGTGTGTGTGTGTGTGTGTGTGTGTGTGTGTGTGTGTGTGTGTGTGTGTGTGTTGTGATTGTGCAGACCACGCTTGCGCGCGCGTAAAAGAAAAAAACAGCCACAGAGAGACACAGAGAGAGAACGGGGGGGGGGGGGGGGGGGGGGGGGAGAGAGATAAAGGAGAGAGAGAGAGAAAGAGACAGACAGACAGACAGACAGATAGAAGACAGACAGACAGGGACAAACAAAAATATAGAGACACAGAGAGATGAAGAGAGAGTGAGAGAGGGGGAGGAGAGAAAGAGAGCAGACAGACAGACAGACAGGAACAAACAAAAAGAGAGTGACACAGAGAGAGACACAGAAGAGAAGGAGGAGAGGAGAGAGAGAGAGAGAGAGGGGGGAGGGAGAGAGAAGACAGACAGACGAGAGGGACGAGAGAGGAGAGAGAGGAGAGAGAGAGAGAGAGAGAGAGGGGAGAGGAAGAGAGAGAGAAGAGAGGGGGGAGAGAGAGAGAGAGAGGAGAGAGGAGAAGAGAGAGAGAGAGAGAGAGAACAATATTTCATTTTTAAGAAGGACGTATTTTAACAACACTGGAGTAAAACAATAGTTGTGCTGGTAACGATGCCAACAGAGAGAGGCTCGCTGATTCTGTTGAAAGGATTGCCATCCGTGAAAAATTGGAAACAGAAACTAAAAAGGAAATTAATAGCCAAAGAAACCACCATACATTAGTCCCACAGAGACAGCCAACCCCAACGACAATTGATGACAGTCTGCGTGAAAAATGAG
>CM054144.1:31387706-31415206 GCA_028751875.1 Rapana venosa
AAACATGGGTGGATCAGTGGTCTGGGGGTACCGCGCCTGCCTAGAAAGCGAAAAGTCCGGGTCGGAATGTGCGGGTGGTTCGATCCCCGTTTGGGTTCGAAACTATCCCTCCATCTGTGAGTAGTGGTCTGGGTGCTAGTTTTTTTCCGGATGAGACGATAAACCGAGGTCATTTGTGTTTCACAAGGTTATGTAACGCGCGTAAAAGAACCCACGGCAACAAGAGAGTTGTCTCTGGTAAAATTCTGTAGAAAACAGCCAGTATGATAAGGAAAATAGTACAGTTGAAGGCCAGAAAAAAACAAATAGTTTGTGGCGCTGCTATTGTAGCGACGCGCTTCTCCCGGGGGGGGGGGGGGGGGGGGGGGGGGGGGGAGGGGGGGGGGGGGAGCAGCCTGAATTTCACGCAGAGATATCTGCTGTGACTTAAAGTGGTTGATAAATAAGAAATAAATAAGTAAGTAAATATATAATATTTTTATGGTTGATTTTGTATTATTTCTTTAGATGTTGTTCTCTTTCATATCATTATTGCAGAAGTTATTCTCTTTCGTATTGTATTGGGAGAAGTTATTATCTTTTGTATTAGTATAGATGGTGTTGTTCTCTTTTGTCTTATTATTGCAGGTGTTATTTTCTGTTGTATAACTATCGTAGATGTTATTCTTTTTTTGTAATGTAATTGCATACGTTATTTTTCTTTGCATTATTATTCCAGATACTTGCAGATGGTGTTCTATATGTGATATGATCTTCATCATTACAGAGTTAATCTCTTTTTGTATTTTTGTTGCAGATGTTATTATCTTTTTGTCTTCTCAATGTGAATGCTGTTCATTATTTTGTATTGTTATTGCAGATGTTATTCTCATTTGTGTCATCATTTCAGGTGTTATTATTTTCTGTATCATCAGTGGAAACTTTATCCTCTTGCTTTGTGAACGGTTTTGTGTCACTATTTACACTGACACAAACACGTTTCATGACATGGTTCGGCCACGTCACCCGCCACAACACTCTGTCAAAAACAGTACTGCAGGGAACACTCGAAGGTGGCAGAAAGAGGGGAAGACAGAACAAGTCATGGATGGACAACATCAGAGAATGGACCAGGATGAATGACTCGGCACTACTGCGCAGAGCCGAGGACCGAGATGGATGGAGGAGGCTTACCACGGCATCGTCTTTCGTGTCTCCTCCACGACCGCCAAGGTCACGGGACTGATGATGATGATGATGAAACAAGTTTCAGAGAACAAAAAGCAACAATTCATTTCAAACACAGATCCATAGTGTACACATATAAGGTATGACTGTGTCAGATGGTTCTTTCGAATCATGCGCACCCATTACTTTGTTTTCCGAAGCGTAAATACATGCTGTAAGTTGATCCTGAAAGAAACCTTAAGAGTAGCACACTTCAGCATTTTCCGTAAACATTATAGAGAACCAAGAACTAGCAGTTTCAAATCTACTGATCTAAAAACTAAAGAATTTAGTAACCCCCAACCCCCACCCCACCCACCCCTACTCCAGCACACACACACACACACACACGCTCACACACGCTCACACGCGCTCACACACACACACACAACACACACACACACACACACATGCGCACGCACCCCCCCCCCACACACACACAAAGACATACACACCCCACACGCGCGCCACACACACATACACACACAAGCTCTCACGCGCACACACACACACACACACACACACACACACCACACACTCACACACACACGCACATTCCCCCAAAAAAGAAAACTTAAAAGACATTCAAAAGTGAAAGGAAGTTCTGTACTAATAAAGACACCCCCCCCCCCCCCCCCCTAAAACGATTCTGTTGGTAATATCCTTACTTTCCAAAAAAGAGATAAAGAGAAAAGAACATTGTTGAATTCTAAGACCAACGGGAAGAGACTGCGACCTCAAGGGTTAAAAACAACATTCAACTGCATATCAACAACAACAAACAACAACAACACTGCATCTGCACTGAGCCAGCCAGGTCAAGGCACTGACAGGTATCGAGACTGACCAAGCAGGCTTTGAAAAGTAGTATCTGAGGCATGCCGCTGTTTGATATATTCCTTTATGCCGAATTTCAAAAGAAAGGCAGGAAATAATTATGACGAAACCTCTGTGAAATCTGAGCATGAGAATGCGTGTAAAGGGTTACGGTTTTTGGTTCACTTTAGGTCAGTGTAACTGTTGGTTATAGGCAAGGTAAAAATGGATGAGATTACATATCACTATATTACATACATGATATTACATAACACTATATTACATATATACATACATACATATATGTATATATATAATATACATACATATGTATATAATATGTATATAATATATATATGTATATCTGCGTGTGTGTCTCTGGCTGTGTCTGTGTCTGTCTGTGTCTCTGTGTGTGTATCTGTGTGTGTATCTGTGTATCTGCGTGTGTGTCTGTGTTCGTTAACATTTAAGATCAGATGAAGGTGTAACATTGATGACATTTTAAGTTATACAAACTGCTTATCAAAAGTGTCATGCTTTTGCAAGGTTTCTACACTATTGTTTGCCACCTCTACCTACATAGCCTCACCTCACCTCACCTCACCTCACCTGTCTCCATCGCCACTGTCGTCGGTAGGAGCTCCACAAAATGCCACCTGGGTTCACCATCTCTCTCTGTCTCAGCTGAGTTCTACGGTGTTCTGTAACCCTTCCAGACTACTGATCTCAGTGATGTTGGCAACTGTAGGATGTTGGCGGTCTGCCTCTTTTTCCTTCTGCCCTCAACTTTATGTTGGAGATGTTGTTATCAGTCTTGTCTGTGTGTTTCTGTTTGTATGACCAACGTATCTCAGTGTGCGCCCATTAATAGTCGCCAGCATGTGTCTTTGCACTGATATTTCAGCAAGAATAAGTTTTCATTTGTTCTTCTTCATTTGACTTTTAGAAGTTGCCTGTAGAACTACATTTCGGCTGCATTTAGATTGTCTCTTTCCAAGTCCCATTGTGTCCAGGCTTCTGACCCATACAGCAATACAGGCCATACTAGTGTTTTGACAGTTGTAATATTTTAGGTATTAATGCCAGTAAGAAGGTATAACAACAAATACATTATGTTTAAAAAAAAAACCTGTCCACACACATGTTATTTTTCCATCATTCCTGAAGTGGCAATGTGGAAATATAAACTGTGTACGAAAGCGGTGATACATTCAAACCTCTAACCATTGGTTAACCTGGGAGCTCCAGTCGAGGAAAGGTAAAATAAATTATATACACATATTTTATTGCTACTGATTGCACTGGGCTACGTACTACACTGCAGTCTGCTATCTCCTGTTGCTCAACCTGCGCCACCCCGTCCTTACAGTTTCTGCCTTACTTAGTATGTCCTGTCTTGTCTTGTCTTGTCTCGTCTCGTCTTGCCTTGTCTCGTCTCGTCTTGCCTTGTCTCGTATTGTCCTGTCTTGTCTTGCCCTGTCTTGTCCTGTCTTGTCCAGTCTAGTCTAGTCTCGTCTCGTCTCGTCTTACCTTGTCTCGTCTAGTATCGTCTCGTCTTGTCTTGCCTTGTCTCGTCTCGTCCTGTCTCGTCCTGTCTTGTCCTGTCTCGTCTTGTCTTGTCTTGCCTTGACTTCTCTCACCTCCTCATAATCAAAAAAGATGCGACATGATGAAACTCAGTCAGTGGCAACTATTTCATCATAATTATCGAAGCGTTTGTACTGCCATTGTAATAATATGTGCGTTTTATCAAATAATAGATAAGCCTAAACGTACGCTTGAAAAAACAATGTTGTAGTAATAATGTAAGTAATTCGCATAGAGCGCTTAATCTTATAAAGCTAACAAATCAAAATATTAATTTACTTGTTTATTTATTTATTTTATTTTACGTCAATGGTAATGAAATAAGCACTCATGTGCTTTTTTTACATCCAGTCCCCGTGTGTACGGGGTTTAGTGTTGAGTGTGGTTGCCTTGTGGGTGGGTGACCATTCGTGCGCCTTGGCTTCAGTACAGTCCCCCAGTTGTAAAGGGTCACCTGCCATCTTTAGGAATGGGGAAAGTACAGCAGCAAGGGACAGGAGATTTACGCCGGAGATGATGTAGGATTCAATACGTTTTCAAGAATCTGGCATTACCAGACTTAATGTTGTTGTATTTGAAGGTCAAGAATCAGAAAACAGCATAAATCTGTGGAAACACTGTCATGTCTTTGCACGATCGCGCGCGCGCGCGCGTACACACATACACACATATACGCTCGCGCGCGCATTCAGAAACATACAAGCATACACAACACACAACACAAACACACACACTTACACACACATACATAAACACACTTAGAAACACACACACACACACACACACACACACACACACAAATGCAACCCACATACACACACACGCACGCACTCACTCACCCACTCATTCATTCACTAAGTTCCAAAGTCCTTAGGATGAGACTATAAACCGATGCCTCGTGTTCGAACGCATGCAGAACATTTTGCGCACACGTTAAATCCTGTTCCGCTTTTCGTAAGAGTAGGCCATTGTGTGCTGGTGGAAACAGATGACAAAATTTACAAAACCGCATATACACGGGTACTGGATGTAAAAAAGCACATGAATACTTATTCCATTATCCTCGATATAAAAGGGTTTTTTTTAATAAACTAATGCCAAGAGAGACAGAAATAGCAGCATAAACGAGAAAGACGTACAGACAGACGAACAGACAAACAAACAGACAGACGGACAGTCAGACAGACAGACAAATAAACAGGCAGAGAAAGAAGAAGAGAGACAGACAGAGAGAAATATAGAGACAGAGAAGGAAAATCTTAAATGTTGTGACATTTGCACACGGTAGCTTCAATTCGGTACAAATGAAGGCTAAACGACCGGAGTGATTGGTAACATGATTTCCATCATTGAAAGCTTGGGCCTGCTCTAATCCCTTCTCCCTATCGTCCCTCCAATCTGTTATCCTTCCCGTGAAATAACGGATACATTTTCACTAATACATCGGCAAAACTGTGGTACTCAGCTGACTAAAAGATCGGGAGGGGGTAGGAGTAGGGGGTGTCAAAGAAGCAAATGGCATTTCAAAATCACATCACACACGCGCGCGCGCGCACGCCTGCGCACACACACATACGCACGCACGCACGCGCATGCGTACGCGCGTGCGCGCGCACACATACACATACACACATTACGTAACCACCACACGCACACACGCGCGCGTGCGCGCGCGTGCACACATACACACACACACTTTATATAAAAAATCAGTTGAAAACAGATTTAATACAAAAAGAAATGGTCGCACAGCTTTAAGAGAGAGAGAGAGAGAGAGAGGAGAGAGAGAGAGAGAGAGAGATGGTGTGTGTGTGTGTGTGTGTGTGTGTGTGTGTGTGTGTGTGTGTGTGTGTGTGTGTGTGTGTGTGTGTGTGTGTGTGTGTGTGTGTGTGTTGTCTCTGTCTCTGTCTCTGTCTCTGTGTCTGTGTCTGGGTGTGTCTGTGTGTCTGTGTTGTCTGTGTGTCTGTGAGTGTGTCTGTGTGTGTAAGGGGGTAGTGTTAAGTAAAAACAATCAAATACCGCGTCTGGTTTTAACGTCTTACAGACATAGCAAGGACGTGATTAAAACCTTTTTTTTATAAATATCTTTCTGTCTTCAAAACTGTTGTTTTAAAGATCATCACATACAAAGCTCACTAACCAAAATTGAGCAAAAAGAACTGTATAAGAATTATTAACCATATACGGACTAATTTCCCTTTGAAGACTGTTTCTCAATATAGCCAAATTGTGTCGTTCAAATGTTTGTAAAGTTTAGGACGGTGAACCGTAATGTCACAATTCAAACAGAAAACGAGTGTTGAACAGCCCTTGTGAATAGATATCTTTTCTTTTTCCAAGTGTGATCTTTGTGAAAAAAGGGTATTCGTTTAGTTACGTCTCTAATCATCCTAACTTTACTGAACAAAGAAAGCATATTAATATCTAATATAAAAAAGGTAAAGATGTTCCCATAACCTATGTGGTCGTAGGGGAGCGAGGCATCACAGACCTCAACTTCTCCAAGGGCCAGCAGATTGAGGGCGGTGCCCATCTCCTCTCCTTCGCTGCTGTATCTTCCCTTACACTAAAGAGGCAGTTGCCCATTTACAGCTGGCTGAACTGGGGGACTGTACCGAAGCCAAGGCACGCAAACGGACACCCATCTCATTGGTAACCACGCTCGATGCTGCTTAACATTGGCTGGGGGAAAGCGAGTGCTCTGTCCACTGAGCTATCCAGTCCCCATCTCTAACAATATACCCTTCTGAAAAAGTACGAATCTGTTGAAAGTTCACTCTCGTTTTTATTGTAAAACAAAAGAAGCTTGTTTGTTAATCTAGTTCATTTGTTTACGATGATATTAAAAGGCTTTGACCTTGCTCTACGTAACGGTTTCTTAAGAATGCCCCCTTTTTAAAAAATAATTCTTACATTTGCGGATTGAGTTTGTGTTAGGAAGTGATAAGAGGCTGCTACAGTGTGCTACACCCTGCAGTGAAGGGGGGGGGGGGGGGGGGGGGGGGAAGGGGACAGTGTCTGGGTGCTAAGATCCAAGAAGCTGCTTTTTAAAAAAAACCGTATGAAGTCTCCAGCTCTTTTGTTGTCGAGATTAGACGGTGGTCTAGAGCTAACGCGCCTGCCTAGAAAGCGTAAAGTCCAGGTCAGAAGTGTACGGTGGTTTGATCCCCCGTTTGGGTAAAAACAAACCTTTACCCCCATCCATTAGTCCATGAGTGGTGGCCTGGGTGCTAGTCTTTCGGTCATCATCATCATCAATGCCTTTGTGCCTTATTGGCACGCAGGGAACAGGAAAACATCGCCCGAATAGCCCTCCACTGCTAGTCTTTCGGGTTAGACGATAAACCGAGTTCCCGTGTGTTACACACATTTTTTTAGTGCACGTAAAAGAAGCCACTGGAACAAGAGAGTTGCTCTTGGCAAAATTTTGTAGAGAAAAGCCACTCTGATAGGGGAAGAATACAGTTGAAGACAGGAAAAGATGATAAAAGATAATTGGGTGGCGCTGCTCTTGTGGCGACGCGCTCTGCCCGAGGAGAGCAGCCCGAATTTCATGGAGAGAAATCTGCCGTGACTTAACAGTGGTATGAAAATGAAAATGAAAAAAAAATTAACTTCTTTGTTAAGAAGTGCCAAGAAGGGAAATACTTGTCCGAGTTGATAAAGTATGGTCATTTTCACACAAGAAACAAAACGTGCAAGCGTACATCGTTCTTATAACGGTTTTTTTCTGGGTTTTTTCTATCCTGTATATTACATCCTTGAGTGTGTGTGTGTGTGTGTGTGTGTGTGTGTGTGTGTGTGTGTGTGTGTGTGTGTGTGTGTGTGTGTGTGTGTGTGTGTGTGTGTGTGTGTGTGTGTGTGTGTGTGCGTGCGCGTAAGCGCGCACGCGCGCGCGCGAGCGAGCGAGCAGCTTGCGTTATCGGATCTTAATGCCCAGACTAACCTTCTCTTCTTAAGGTCAAACAACACCAGCAAATAAAGATCATCTACATCTACCTCACTTTTACATTACCACGTGCTGTTTTCCTGTTTTTCCGTTTTATGCCTTGTTTGCGACAGGCAAAAAAATTAGAAAACAACAACAATTCTATAGCACACAAATATCACACCAGTGAAACTGGCCACCACCAACTATAAGACGACGAGGAGTCGTCGATTTCAATGTAGTGGTAAACGCAATTGTCTCTCAGTAACAGAGTGGCGGGTTCGAGCCTTATCACAGGCATATCCTGGGATCGTCTGGTGGTTAGAGTGATGCGCATTAAGCTCGTGATCTGCTGGCCAGAGTTAGAATCTCGTTCAAGAGGATTTTTCCTCTGGAGTTAACATCAGTGCCGACTCCACCCCCCCCCCCCCCCCCCACACACACACACACGGGAAAAAAAATCCTTCCAACAAGACTATAAACCGAGATCCCGAGTGCAAAAGCACGCAGAACATTTATACAATACAATATAGAACAGTATACATTAAAAGAAGGAAACAGGCAATGGAGATGAGATGCTTTCTCAAACTTTTTGGTATCTCGTACAGTGACCACATAACCAACGAAGAAGTGAGAACCAGAATTCAAAAACGTTGTAGTGCCGTTCGAAGAGCTCTTGACTTTAATGGGGGCAAAAAACCATACCAACTATAGCGGTACGGGCACGTCACTCGAACATCTGGACTGGCCAAGACTTGTCGACTGTAAAGAGTACAAGAAGGGAGCCGAAGAGAGCAGACAGACAGACAGACAGACAGACAGACAGACAGACAAAAAGATAGGAAGACATACATCGGGGAGCAGACTACCCTTGATTGGAACATGAACGACATTCTACAGAAAACGGATGATGACTGCGAGGAGTGGAGGAGGCTGGTTGCAAAATCTTCAGTGGCGCCCTAACGGTCAGTCACACTACACGATAGTTGAAGGTGAAGGTAAGGTCCAGCTTTTGCAGAGAAGAAAGTGAGAGAGGGAGAGAATTGGGGGGGGAGGGGGGGGGAGGATGCTACCCAGCTTCTGACTTTGGTATTTTGTAAACGTATCACCTCTGGTGCTCTCTTTGGGCTTGAATAGGAAACCATGGACGGAACAGATAGATCGTTCTGCCTTACGGGTGTTATACATTGGACCTGTCTGTCTGTCTGTCTTCTTGCCTGTCTGCCTGTCTGTCTGTCTGTCTGTCTGTCTGTCTGTCTGTCTGTCTCTCTCTCTCTCTCTCTCTCTCTCTCTCTCTCTCTCTCTCTCTCTCTCTCTCTCTCTCTCTCTCTCTCTGCCTCTCTCTGTCTCTCTCTGTTCTCTCTCTGTCTCTGTCTCTCTGTCTCTGTCTCTATCTCTCTGTCTCGGTCTCTGACTCTCTCTCTCTCTGTGCGCGCGCACACGCGTGTGTGTGCATGTGTGTATTCATTTGTGAATGTAACTGTTATTTAAACTCTTCTATTTCGGGGATAATGAATAAGCACTTATGTGCTTCTTTATAACCAGTCCCCACGCGCATGCAGGTTTGCAAATTTTGTCATCTTTTCCCTCTGGCACACAATGGGTTTTCACGTGTGCTAAAGATATTTACTATGCGTTCGCACACGGGACCTCGGTTTACAATCTCATCTGAAGGTTGTGTCTGAGTGTGCATGATGATGATCATCATCACGCACATGATCGTGAGTGTGTCTGTGCGTGGAGAGAGAGAGAGAGAGAGAGAGAGAGAGAGAGAGAGAGAGAGAGAGAGAGAGAGAGAGAGAGAGAGAGAGAGAGAGAGAGAGAGAGAGAGAGAGCGAATATAAACCGAAGCCCCATATGCGAACACACGCAGAAAATCTATAACACAAGTTAAAACCTGTTCCGCCCTTAGTAAGAGTAAACCATTTGTGCCGGTGGGAACGGACGACTAAATTTATAAAACCGCACGCACACGGACACTGGATATAAAGAGCACATTAATGATTATTGTATCATCCTTGCAATAAAAGAGTGATACTGCTATTGCTGCTGCTGCTGCTGCTGCTGCTGCTGCTGCTGCTGCTGCTGCTGCTGCTGCTGCTGCTGCTGCTGCTGTAGTAGTGATGATGATGATGATGATGATGATGATGATGATGATGATGATGATGATGATGATGATGATGATGATGATGATGATGATGATGATGATGATAACACACAGGCACACACACACACAGTAAACACAAAAAATCAGGAGCACAATGCAATGGTAAGAACAACAACTTTTATTTTCTTATTCTTTTATATCGAAGATAATGGAATAAGCGCTTATGTGCTTTTTTACACCCTGTCCCTGTGTGTATGCGGTTTTTGTAAATTCTGTCATCTGTTCCCACCGGTACACAATGGCCTACTCTTACGAAAAGCGGAACAAGATTTAACGTGTGCGCAAGATGTCCTGCGTGCGTTCGCACACGGGGCCTCGGTTTATAGTTTCATCCGAAAGACTTAAGGGGAGAGTGGAGTCTGCACTGATGTTAACTCCAGGGGAAAATATCCCCTTGAACGGGAATCGAACCCGGGTCGTCAGGTTGCGAGCACAATGTTCTGACCACTAGGCTATTCCACAACAGCAACAACACTTGTGAATGGTTAAAAAAAAAATCAGTAGTAGCCCTGCTTATACTGACTTCTTTGAACGAAAGGAAAGGGGGTGGGGGGTTGTTATTATTGTTTTGCTTCTTTGCTAAAGACATATCACCTGTGGTGGCCACCATGGGCATAAGAACTCATGGACAGACAAATCCATCATTCTGCTCTCTGGAAACTATCTTGGGCCGTCTCTGTTATGATACATTGGATCTTCTCTCTGTCTCTGTGTCTCTGTCTCTCTCTGGCTCTGTATCTCTGTCTCCTACACTCGTAATCTCAAGACATGTCTCTGTGTCTGTCTCTGTGTCTGTCTTTCTGATTGTCTATGTCCGTCTGTCTGTGTCTGCCTCTCTCTCTCTCTCTCTCTCTCTCTCTCTCTCTCTCTCTCTCTCTCTCTCTCTCTCTCTCTCTCTTTCCATAGATGATAGATAGATAGATAGATAGATAGATAGATAGATGATAGATAGATAGATAGATAGATAGATAGATAGATAGATAGATAGATAGATGGATGGATGGATGGATGGATGGATGGATGGATGGATGGATGGATGGATGGATGGATGGATGGATGGATGGATGGATGGATGGATGGATGGATAGATAGATAGATAGATAGATAGATAGATAGATAGATAGATAGATAGATAGATAGATAGATAGATAGATAGATAGATAGATAGATAGATAGATAGATAGATTAAGTGGTGCTGTACATATCAAGTGATGATTTTACATATAAAGTAATGCTGTGCATATCAAGTGATCAAGTTCATGTACGTATATCAAATTAACTCTTTGCAATAAGGAAAAAGATGCGACCAAATATAAAGAACTAGCAAATCAAAACAATGAGCAATGGTAATAACAGTGCGGTTATTTTAATTATCCTCTTCCTATAATTTCATATCCAAAAACACTGAAACAAAAGGATAAACAACAAATATCGATAACAAACCAAGTGTTGCTTTTTGTTAGTTGTTGTTAATCTTCTTTGTTATGTTTTTCTTTTCCTTTAATCCAAATAACCCTATTGTGAAGAAAGACTATGAACTACTCACTGCTTGCGAGAAGTTGTGATTACTTTATTTTTGTTCTTAATTGTTTTGAACAATAATTAAAACAGAAAGACAATACTGCCTTTTCTAATCTAATTAGAACAAATTAGCGAGCAGAAAAAAGGAAACATGCAAGTTAGAATAAAAAAAACTGTTGTTAACACATCCAGCTAAAAACAAACAAAAAAGTCTATCATAAAAGCAAAGACAGAAAAAGAGAAATAGGAACACTTGGTCCTCTCAAAGAACTTATTTCCCTGCCTTCAACAGCCAAGATTCTATTGCCCTGCCAGGGTGTGTGACCTCTGTGTGTGTGCGTGTGTGTATGTGTGTGTGTGTGTGTGTGTGTGTGCGTGCGTGCACATTTGGACTTGATGGAACTATTAGTTGTTACTGGTTGTATAACTGTGTAAGAATGAGTTGAGTGCAAGCGCTTTGATTTGTCTCTGCAAGATATAGCGCTATATAAATTCCATTTATTATTATTGTTTCCGTGACAAGGAAGAAGTGTTTGGGATTTTTCCAACTATCCCCCACAAACCCCAACACCCCTGCCTTTTTGTACCACCACCACCACCACCACCATAACACCACCCCACCACCACTAATGAGCCTTGATCTCTTTTACAACAAAGTGGAAATAGTTGCTGGTTGGTGATTTTTTTCAGGTTGATTATATATTTATTTTTTGTAATGTGTCTGCTTGGTTCTTCTTCCTTCTCCTTCTCAACACTAGTTTAGAAATGTGTATCTGTATAGGTTGTTTCCAGTGTGCCTGTTTCTTGGCTTTAATTCACGGAATTAATTCACAGTGATATTAAGCTCGAAACGTGAAGCCTTTTTTCAATGTGCGGGTCATTGAACAAAAGAGTTGTGGGGTTTTTTTCAAAAGAAAAAAAGAGAAAAAAGAAAAAGGGGAACTACTGCTGCTGAGTCATTACAAAAATGCTACCATTACATAACATGATTGAAACCTACAATGCAGTCAAGTGTTACCTGATAAACGTCAGGTCAAAAATGAGCATGACCTTTGTTCTGTAATAATATTTCTTTTAAAAAAAATCGTGTCTCCTTATATAAAACGGGTCAAGCATTTCTACTGAGCGGGTTTTTTTTGGCTGAAAAAGACGTTTCTTGTGTCGGAAAGTCGTTGTTTTGTTCTTGTTATTGTTGTTAAGGTAAAAGGTAAAGGTAAAGGAGTCCCATAACCTATAAGGTCGTAGGGGAGCGAGGCGTCAGAGACCTCAGCTTCTCCAGGGGCCAGCATATTGAGGGCGGCGCCCATCTCCTCTCCCTCGCTGCTTTACCTTCCCTAACCCTAAAGAGGGCAGGTACCCATTTACAGCTGGGTGAACTGGGGGAACTGTACTGAAGCCAAGGCGCGCAAACGGTCACCCATCCAACTGGTAACCACGCTCGACGCTGCTTAACTTGGCTGGGGGAAAGCGAGTGCTCCGACCACTGAGCTATCCCGTCCCCAAGGTTGTTAAGGTAGGCAGGCTCAAAAGGAGAGAACTCCTCTCTCGGGGTCTGGAAGCATCCTTGGGAAACTTACCTTCTCTTTCACCTTTCTTTTACCATGTGGACTGCCAGTGCAGAGACTGCTGATCTCAAGACAAACGGTTCCGGATCTATTGCTGTTGTCTTTGTGATCGTGTGAATTGGGTAAAAAAACAAACAGATTCCCCCTAGAATGTTACAGACTACTCGGGGTTGTTGGTTGTTTTTTTTTACGATTACGATTTCAACTAAGTTTTTATTTCGGTAATATTTGTTTATTGCCTGTATTTTGAGTTATGTTATTATGTGTCTTGAGAGAGAACAGAGTGCTACCCACATACACACACGCACAAGCAGGCACGCACGCATACACAAGCACGCACGCACGCACACACACACTGAGAAAAAGAGAGAAAAACATACAGAGGCCGAGAGAGACAGACAGAAAGACACAGACACACATACACACACATACATACATCCATACATACATACATACATACATATATACATACTTACACACACACACACACACACACACACACACACACACACACACACACACACACACACACACACACACACACACAGTTACAGCGTAGGCTTTTAATATTCGAAGATTTTGCTTCTCATAGAACAATTCAACAGTTGATTAAAAATGATGATAATAGTAAACCATGGAAACAAAAGGAAGAAAGGAAATGCACATTATCTTAGTGTGGACATTAAAGGATGAAGAAGAAAAGTATTTAAGGCTAAAAGCTGGATAGGGAAATACCGATAAGGCAGCCATTTTTTTCTTCCTGCATTGCACAATACTAGTGACAATTCCTGACAGGACTTGTACACAACTACAGCGTTTGTGTCCTGTTGTTCACAGCGTCCGCGTACGTGTGAACGTGAGTGTGTGTAGTTGTATGGACGTGTGTATGTGTGTGTGTGTGTGTGTGTGTGCGCGCGCGTGTGTGTGTGTGTGTGTGTGTGTGTGTGTGTGTGTGTGTGTGTGTGTGTGTGTGTGTGGTGTGTGTGTGTGTGTGTGTGTGTGTGTGTGTGTGTGTGTGTGTTTGTGCGTGTGTGTGTGTATGTGTGGTTGCATGTGTGTGTAGGTGTATGCGTGTGTGTTTATGTATGTGTGTGTATAGTGGGGAGGGGTAATCGTGTGTGTGTGTGTGTGTGTGTGTGTGCGTGTGTGTGTGTGTGTGTGTCTGTGTCTGTGTGTGTGTGCGTGCGTGCGTGCGTGCTAGTGTGTATGTGTGTGTCTGCACGCGCGCACACACTAAATTTTGTTGTCATCCATTTGTGTCTCTGTTGCAAAGTCTTTCTGTTGCAAAGTCTTTGCAATGTCATGTCTGTGTCTATATTTTTTCTGCATCTGTCTTCATGTCTGTGTTTGTCTCTGTCTCTCTGTCTCCCTGTCTCTCCCTCTGTGCTCCTCTTACTCTCCATCTCTTTATCTGTGTCTGCCTTTCTGGTTGTCTGGTTGTATGTCCGTCTATATGCTTTCTCTCTCTCTCTCTCTCTCTCTCTCTCTCTCTCTCTCTCTCTCTCTCTCTTTCTTTCTTTCTTTCTTTCTCTCTCTCTTTCAGAATCAGTCATCTTCGCAGAGGATCTCCAAAGAGATGAAAACATTATGTACATACTAAGAACACCTTGGTCATCATGTATTTGTGGAGAATACTGCAAAGTTTGAGGTTCGTGGGTTATTTTTATCGCTAGTTTTTTTTATATATTTTAATGTGTCGCTATTTTTTCCTTTTTTAATGTATCGCTAGGGCTGTTTGTTTGTTTTTTAATGTATCGCTAGTTACCGAACGTATGAAAAAGAAAATTATAAAAACATGCTTATAAATATAAATTATGAGGGAGGTTGAGATTCTGAAATGAAAAACTGCCTTTAGGAGAAACACTAGCTGGCAGTGCTAAAAGTAGGTGGACACCAATTTTATTCAACTGTTTTCAAAAATTCTTTTGCCTTCATTTTCTCCTGCATGACGCAGATGCAGACGATTAATCTTAGAGTGCGCCAGCGCGCGAGCGAGAGAGAGAAAGAGAGAGAGAGAGAGGGAGAGAGGGAGAGAGAGATGGAGAGAGAGAGAGAGGGAGAAAGAGAGAGAGGGAGAAAGAGAGAGAGAGAGAGAGAGAGAGAGAAAGAGGGGGAGACTGTGGGTGGGTGTATGCGTGCTTGTCTGTGTGTTTATGTCTGTATTTATGTATGTATGTGAGTGCGTCTGTGCGTGTGTGTGTGTGTGTGCATGCGTGCGTGTGTGTATGTATGAACTTGTGCGTACACGTGAATGTGTGCGTGCGCGCGCTCGTGTGTGTATGTACGTGTGTGTATGTGTGTATGCTTGCGTGTGTGTGTATGTATTAATATTTATATATGTATGTAAGTGTGTATGGATGCATGCATGGGTCTGGAAACTTGCTTGCAAAGGACCCATCTGCAACTTAGATTTAAACTGAAACAGCACTAAAATTCAGGAAGCATTTTCCAATCATTTTTTTCTTCTATGCACAGCATAAAAGAAAAACAAGGCAAACAGACGAGACAAAGTTTCTTTCCGACAAACGATGATTGGATTGCTTTCTAATTGGCTATTTCATTCCCTGTGAAGAAAATGTCCGAGAAGACATTATCAATGGACGAGAAATGCAATATACCTTTTGCTGTGAAATTCAAAATCTGCAGGCTTAACTTGTTTTTCTTAAAATAAAATAAAAAGCTGTCAGAACGGTAAACTTTTCATCTAGCAGTAGTATTACAATTACCGTAATGTGTTTCTGGCATTGGTAGTTGTCTTCTAAGATACTTGTTTTATATAACTATCGCAGTAATGCTGGTCTGACAGAACTTAACTTTAAGGTGGGACATGGGGGTCGAAACTGGTGATATTTTCTTTTCAAGCTCATGTTAGAAGTTGTACCATATACTAAAAGGGCATCACTTGTAAATACTAAAAATCTATAAATTACTCTTTTGTATGCACTGTTGCAATAGAAACAATCCAAAATGGCACCAAAACTAAATGTTTCAAACTCCTATACCTTTTTATCTGTAACATGTACAAGAAACCTGTTTCATCAAACATGTTTTACAACCTAATTTCTTTAAATTCACGCAGGGAAATCTCCATATTTGCATCTAGTATTTTTTTAACATAATGTTAGCCACTTTTAGACCCGTTTAATTACACCACGAGTTGTTGAGTGCTGAGGAATGGACACTGCAGGCTCAAACATCACATGTTTACCAAGTTCCACACTGACGATTCTGAGGCGTGCCCCTGTCGCACTTCTCCCATGACAGTGGAACACTTCCTCCAGACCTGTCCAACACACCAAAACCTGAGGGCCGATATCTGGCCTACTGACCTGCCGATTCGGGACAAACTCTTCGGACCTCTGGAGGGCCTTCAGCGCACGGCAGCATTTGTCAGGGCCTCAGGAGTTGCTCTCTGAGTGTTTAACAGAATTTAATCCATGTGACTGTTCAAGGTGTTCAGCTATTTTTGTTTTGTACAATTGAGATAGGGGACGGGATAGCTCAGTGTTCAGAGCTCTCTCTTTTCTCAAGCCTATGTCAAGCAGCATCAAGATTGCTTACCAAGTGAGTGGGTGACCGTTTGTGCGCCTTGGCTTCAGTTCAGTCCACCAGTTCACCCAGCTGTTTATTGATACCTGCCCTCTTTAGGGTCAGGGAAGGTAAAGCAGGGAGGGAGAGGAGATGGGCGCCACCCTCAATATGCTAGCCTCTAGAAAAGCTGAGGTTTCTGATGCCTCGCTGTCCTATGACCACATCGGTTATGGGACACCTTTACCTTTTTTTACCTACAATTTAGATGCTGTAGCTCTCCGCGCGCTGCTCAACATTTTTGCCAAGCCAAGTACTTAAACGTGGACATAATTATCTGGATTGTAAATGCAGCAAACAAATACAAAAAATCACTTCATTTTTTTACCAGAGCTATTAACGAGCGATGCGGGGAACAAAATAGCCGTGTTGTTGCTGTTTTATTGTTGTTGGTCTTGTTGTCGATGCTGTCGTGGTTGTTGTTATTTTTATTACTGCTATTCTTATCTTCTTATTTTCTCTCGTGCGTTTTCTTCAATATTTTGTTTCGTTTTTCTTTGCTGTTTACTCTTTTCTAAGATGTAACGAATGTGTATTGAACAGAGCTGAGGTCAACATCACCAAACTCTTCATGTGCTAAACCCTGTCACCAGTGAGCGGTTGTTGGGGAGCGAGGTGTCAACTCAGTTCTTTAGGGGGTCAGCATTTTGACGGCGGCGACCATCTCCTCTCCCTCGCTGCTTTATCTTCCTTGTCCCTAAAGAGGGCAGGTACCTACTTGCAGGTGAGTGAACTCAGGGACTGTACTGAAGCCAAGGTACACGAACGGTCACCCGTCCAAAAAGTAACCACGCTCAACGCTGCTTAACCGTAGCTTAGGGAGAGCGAGTACTCCGATCACTGGGCTATCCTGTTCCTCACTACTATCCAATAAAAACACATGCTGTTATTTTCTGTCACCTTGGCAAAATGATGTTTTTTTTAAAGTACCAAAAGATCTTATGTTTTATTCAGACTTCTTATCCTAGTGGTAACGCTCATTTCATGTACATTTATTTTTTACAGTCCCAGTCCATCTCATCATCAAGATTTTAAGAAAACGACATTTTCTCTGTTTTTGGCCTGTGAACTTAAAGCCTATATATTAGATGGACATCCATCATAGCTCCATCTGTGACAGTCTCTCATGTTTTCGTCTTTAGGTGTGTATGTATTTATTTGGACGGTCGCACACGCAAACTCTCACAGTATTCTGGTGAATCTTGGAGTTCTAGGCAAGGAATAACAAGAAATATATTTGTGCTATATTTGTACCAACACGTTTTCACTTCGTCCACAGTTTATTTTTTAGATGACGAATATAACGGAGTTGAGGTGTGTTTTTTGTGTAGTTGTGATTTTTTTTCTCCTAAGTTGTCAGCAACATAGCATGATGGTAAAAGAGAGAGAGAGGGGGGGGGGTGGAGGGAGAGAGAGAGAGAGGGGGGGAGAGAGAGAGAGGGAGAGAGAGGGAGAGAGAGACAGGGAGAGAGGGGGGAGGGGAGAGGGGAGAGAGAAGGGGGAGGAGAGAGAGAGAGGGGAGAGAGAGAGGGAGAGGGAGAGAGAGAGGGAGAGAGAGAGAGGGGGGGGAGAGGGAGAGAGAAACTCTGAAACTCTGAAATTGTTTAATGTACATCGGCCTTTGGCCACAATACATATTGAGGGGCAAAATATTGAAGATGAAAAGTTGAAGATGAAAAAAATTCACATAAGTTTGGTAAGACTTTGGCATAATACCCTGGAGTGCACTCATAACTGTATACTCTTGCATAAGCATATTCCAACATCATGCCTAAATAAAGACTGTCGTATGCCAACAAATCAAAACAAAACACAGCTAAAAACAAAAACTCAGTTCACCTTAACAACTTCCCAGGGTACCACAAAAAGACAATAGACCTATTAACAAAGTTATTGATGAAGCTATACCTGATATGTTAACACCTTCTCACCTACAAAATACAAACATCAAGCACATCATAAATCATAACATTTGAAATCATTAATGCTCATTAGGTTTTCTTGCATTTTCATAATAGTTACTATACTCACAAGTTATTGCATTCTCAAAACATTCACCACTCCAAAAAAAATGTATAGAGAGAGAGGGAGAGGGAGAGATAGACAGAGAGGGAGAGACAGAGAGAGGGAGAGAGAGAGAGACAGAGAGAGGGTGGGAGGGGAGAGGGAGAGAGAGAGGGGGGAGGTAGAGAAGGAGAGGAGAGGGAAGACGAGAGAGAGAGAGAGAGAGAGAGAGAGAGAGAGAGAGAGAGAGAGAGAGAGAGAGAGAGACACAGAGACAGACAGAGACAGAGAGACAGAGAGACAGAGAGAGGGAGTCAGCCCCAAGTACACCTTCGAACGCCGCCTCGGTGCTTTCCTTTTTTGTGGTATGCACTCATTAAAAAATTTTCTGAGTGGACAGACATGGAGCTGAGAGACACCCTGAGGGTGGCCGAGAGACGCGAGGACTGGAGAAAGGTGGTTGACAAAGCTTCGAAGGCGCCCCAAAGGATTCGGAATCTGAGGGATCGTTGACGGTGACGCTGACTCATTTCTTACATTGCAGTCTTCTCACGCGTCCATAATACAGGCACAATAAAATGAATGCCTTGAATATCAGCCTCTCTCTCTCTCTCTCTCTCTCTCTCTCTCTCTCTCTCTCTCTCTCTCTCTCTCTCTTTGTCTCTCTCTCTCTCTCTCTCTCTCTCTCTTCTCTCTCTCTCTCTCTCTCTCTCTCTCTCTCTCTCTCTTCTCTCTCTCTCCCTCTTCTCTCTTCTCTTCTCTCTCTTCTCTCTCTCTCTCTCTCTCTCTCTCTCTCTCTCTCTCTCTCTCTCTCTCTCTCTCTCTCTCTCTCTCTCTCTCTCTCTCTCTCTCTCTCTCTCTCTCTCTCTCTTTCTGCACTGCTCTGCTCTGCTCTACTCTAGTCTACTCTACTCTACTCTACATTAATTTGTTTTCTTTTTCCCTCTATTTCGATATGATTTTGTAATTTTGTGCTTCTGTTTTTGTAGGAGATAGCAGGCATATACGTAGAATATGTTTCTTGCATTTGGATGATATGATGGATTATTTTTTCTGATGGATTTTTCTCTCTTCCTCTTCAATCATTTTTTTTTTTTTGGGGGGGGGGGCTTTAAAGTTTGTTTGCTTGTTGCTTGCTCTTGTTGTTGTTTCTCTCTCATTTTTGTGGCCAGGGGGCTGGTTGTAAAAAGTATGCTTGCTTATGCCATTAACCTCTTTAAATAAAACTCATTCAACTCAATTCAATTTTCTCTCTCTCTCAGTAGTTCACTTATCTTTATGCCTGTCCAGTATGTTGTCCACCCATTTCCTTCTCTGTCTTTCTCCTCTTACTCTTTTTTCCTTTAAGTGTGGTTGGCATCACTTTCTTGGCGAGTAATTAGCCCTTTTATAGTATAAGTCATACCCATACCACTGCAGTTCTTGCTTCTTTACCGTTGTCACGAGTGAACTCTAACCTGTAACGACTTTTTGTGATACTTGTTTAAAGTTTTCACTGGACGGGGGGGGGGGTATACAAATTTCTATTTTAGAAAATGAGAGTAACTAGTAAACATTTATAGAAACAACAGTCCTTTTGAAGATGAACGGTTCAAAGAGTGAATAATTTCAAAAGGAATATATTCGTTATTATATCATGCTAATGTCACTGGCAGTAAGTAATCTTTCTGGGACAAGATGTTGGGATAACAGTGGAATACTGGAAACTAAACACGTTCTTGTACCTGTCCTCTTGATGATTTGAAACATGGAAAATGGGAATGTTGAAATCGTCTTTGTCTAATTCAGTATAAATAGGCCCAGACTAGTCCGATTTTATTTGGATTTTAAAATATTCCTGACCACACTTTTTCCCATTATTAACTTAAACAATGCCTCGAAAGTCATTTGGATGAGACCATAAACCGAGGCTCCCTGTGCCAACGTACGCAGAATATAATTATTCGCACACGTTAAAACCCGTCAAGCATTTTGGAAGAATAGGCCATTTGTACCGGTAAAAGCAAGTGACAAAAAAAATTTTTAAAAACGCACGTACAGTGGTGTCGTGTTTAATACCCGAAGTCGGAATGCAGCTATCTTAATTAAGAAACTCAAACGGCCGCATACGCAATAGTCTTACTGTTGGTGAAGCGCAGAGTTCTAGCTGAGGAACAAAATAGAACCATCTTCAATAATCACTCAAGAATCATCTTGAATAGTCACTCAAGACCATCTTAAATAATCACTCAAGAACATCTCAAATAATCACTCAAGAACATCTTAAATAATCACTCAAGAATCATCTTAAATAGTCACACAAGAACATCTTAAATAATCACTCAAGAGCATCTTAAATAATCACTCAAGAACATCTTAAACAATCACTCAAGAACATTTCAAATAATCCCTCAAGAACATCTTAAATAATCCCTCAAGAATATCTTAAATAATTAATCAAGAACATCTTAAATAATAAATCAAGGACATTTAAAATAATCAATCAAGAATATCTTAAATAATCACTCAAGAACATCTTAAATCATCACTCAAGAACATCTTAAATCATCACTCAAAAACATCTTAAATCATCACTCAAAAACATCTTGAATAGTCACTCAAGAACCTCTTAAATAATCACTCAAGAGCATCTTAAATAATCACTCAAGAACATCTTAAACAATCACTCAAGAACATTTCAAATAATCCCTCAAGAACATCTTAAATAATCCCTCAAGAATATCTTAAATAATTAATCAAGAACATCTTAAATAATCAATCAAGGACATTTAAAATAATCAATCAAGAATATCTTAAATAATCACTCAAGAACATCTTAAATCATCACTCAAGAACATCTTAAATCATCACTCAAAAACATCTTAAATCATCACTCAAAAGCATCTTGAATAGTCACTCAAGAACATCTTAAATAATCACTCAAGAACATCTTAAATAATCACTCAAGAGCATCTTAAATAGTCACTCAAGAACATCTTAAATAATCACTCAAGAACATCTAACTAATCACTCAAGAACATCTTAAATAAGTACTCAAGAACATCTTAAATAATCACTCAAGAACATCTTAAATAATCTCTCAAGAACATCTTAAATAACCACTCAAAACATCTTAAATAATCACTCAAGAACATCTAACTAATCACTCAAGAACATCTTAAATAATCAATCAAGAACATCTTAAATAATCACTCAAGACCATCTTAAATAATCACTCAAGACCATCTTAAATAATCACTCAAGAATCATCTTAAATAATCAACCAAGAATCATCTTGAATAATCAACCAAAAATTCTCCTAGATAATCAATCAAGAACATCTGAAATAATCAATCAAGAACATCTTAAATAATCAATCAAGAACATCTTAAATAATTAATCAAGAACCACCTTAAATAATCGATCAAGAACCATCTTAAATAATCAATCACTTTCCGAATTTTTATTTTAAAAGAAGCAACGTTCAAGATAATGAAGAATGATTATGTTAGCGTTACGTTTTGTTAAAGTACACTCTACTTTCCAGTTTGGGGTCGCTGCCTTCTAAGGCCAAACGAACATTAAAACTGTTCAAACAAACAATCAAAAACATTTTCTTTACCATTTTAAAAAAACAACCCAAAGCGTCAAACCCAACAAACTTCCCTCTCTAATGATCTGTTGCTTTCTTCTTTTCATCTGAGGAATTAATGGGAAAGATTATAGCATTTCAGAGTCCAGCTAAGATTAAATATCATAAAATGATACTACCACCTGGAAAGCAATCTCCATACTGTTATTTCATTTTCTCATAGCTGACAAAGAAAAAGGCAAAACAATCTGATGTGATTGAAATCAAAACGTTGTTTTTTGTGTGTGTGTTGCTTTCCTTCGTTTTCTTTCAACCCACCATACTTGGTTGGGTTGGGGGGGGTTTCGCTTTTCTCAAGGGTGCGTATGTCATCAACAATGCTAGTACGAAACAAATCAAAGAAGAATAAGAGATATATGAATTTTTTTTTAAATAGACGTATGAACCCACACGCAGATTGTATCTTGAAGATTGGACTTTGTTTATTCATCTGTTTACTTATCTATTTATCAGTTTATTCATTTGTTTGTGCAAGTAATTATATTTGTATGTATTCACTTTTTTATTGGTTGTGTCTGCTCGCTAGGGTATTTGTTTACTTATTTATTTAGAACTACTTACCTGATTATGTGTTTTTACACAAAAAAATATTTCTTTACTTTTCAATCATTTATCGTTCCTCTGATTATGTTATTTGTTCTTGTTGTCCGTTTATTCATTTTGCTGTAGTGCTTACCCTTTTTCCAACAACGTCGATACAATAATCGTTTAAGAAGATGGAATACCCACAGTGTACAAAAACCAAAACAACCTCACACAGCACAGGGCAGTAAACCCAATGCTTCATATATTATATATATATATATATATATATATATATATATATATATATATATATATATATATATATATATATATGCACACACACACACACACACACACACACACACACACACACACAAAAACCAGCAAGTAGAGAGACAAGCAGACAGAAAGAAAGAAGCCTTTCTCTTCCATGATGAACAAGCAGTCAACAAAACCTACCCTCACCTCCAAGATGAATTCCTGTATACTACATAAATAAACGAAAACAAAGCAATAAGGAGAGAAAAAAAAGCAACAACATCAAAGTATATCGAGAAGAATAAGGAAACAAAAACTTAATAATCTGAGAGGATATCTCATTTTTGTTGCCAGTGTGAATATCATATTGCTGTGATTTTGTTTCTTGTGATTCACTCGACAATATCACCAGCTGTCAAATCTGTCATAGAGATTTCTTTTTTGCCTGCTTCAACAAAAAAGTCGAACAGCAGGTTTACTGCAGATTTTTAAAAAAGCTAATTTGTCTGTGAAGGTTTTGTTGTTATTTTTGCTGTATATTGCTGTTGTTGTTGTGGGGTTTTTTGGCTGGATTCTAGAAAAATAATTATTCAGCTTCGTTTTAGGCACTAGATAGAAAACGGAAGAGAGTGACAGACCTGTGGTTTACGATGCCACTGTGTATACTTCATACACAACAAGTAGAAGTAGCTTTCATCTGCTCCTGTGGTGATGTAGCTAGCGTGATCGATATTTTATAAATATAAATATATATAAATAATATATATATACACCTGTTTAAAATATTGTGCATTCACATCTTGATATAGGTATTGGAGGTTGACTGATTCTGTTTTCTTTACACCTGTTTAAAAGATTGTGCATTCAAATCTTAATATAGGTATTGGAGGTTGACTGATTCTTTTTTCTTACTGTGATTGTTTTCCTTGTTTTTTGGGTTGTTTTTTCATGGGCTTTTTTGGGGGGGGGGGAAGGTTTTGGGGGGGTAGTGTAAATTTCGGATCGGATGAGGGTGTGTGGGTGTGGGTGGGTGGTTGGGTGAGAGAGAGAGAGAGTATGTGTATGTGAGAGAGAGAGAGAGAGAGTGTGTGTGTGTGTGTGTGTGTGTGTGTGTGTGTGTGTGTGTGTGTGGTTGTGTGTGTGTGTGTGTGTGTGTGTGTGTGTGGTGCGCGCGTGTGTCGGTCAGGCCCGGGAGACACAGACACCTGCAGTGTTAGCCATGCAATTTAGGCAGCACTCTCAAAAATCGCATCCACAAAGTGGACAAAAGTCGACTGCGTGGTCCCAGTCTTCCTAATACGCCCATAGCAAATTTACTCTCAGAAGGAGCCGGCCCGAGTCCAAAAAATGCTTATGGGATTCAAACCTGCGACCTTCCAGTCCGTCACCTTAAGAGCTAACCACTGCGCCAAGGCTGCTGGTCGGCTTGTTCCTCTTTGAACTTTGTTTCTGTCCAGAATGCTCCTTTATCAAGTTTTTTTGTCCCCTTCTTTCAGTTCTGTCTTGCTTTTCAATTGGCTTTTACTTGTTAATCATCGTCTTTTGATCTAGCGCGCTTGTTCTCGTTCTGACTTTCTCTTTATAGTTGACTTTTTTACTATCTTTTATGTTCTTTTGTTTATTGGCGTGTTTTTTTTCCAGTCTGCCCCCCCCCCCTTCCCTTCACCTCCTTATTCCAGCTTCAATTTTTATTGCTGCATTTCTTGCTCTTTCTGTAGTTGGATTGTTTGCTTTTTTTCGCTTCTGTTGTTGGCTATTCTGTGCTGCGTCTATCGCCTTTTTTTATTGATGAGTTATTAGCAAGATTGGTGTATCTGTGCCAATCATTACATGTGTGTGGTATGGGTCATTAGCTAGATAGTTTGATAGATAGAGAGAATTGTGTAGATGTGACAGAAGACATACAGTTATGGATAGATAGATAGATAGATAGTAGAAGATAGATAGATATAGAATAGATAGATAGATAGATAGACAGACAGACAGACAGATAGATAGATAGATAGATAGATAGATAGATAGAATAGATAGATATGATAGATAGATAGATAGATAGAATAGATAGATAGATAGATAGATAGTGATAGATAGATATGTATGTATGTATGCGTGTGAGTGTGTGTTGTGTGTGTGTGTGTGTGTGTGTGTGTGTGTGTGTGTGTGTGTGTGTGTGTGTGTGTGTGTGTGTGTGTGTGTGTGTGTGTGTGTGTGTGTGTGTGTGTGTGTGTGTGTGTGTTTATTCTGTGAAATCCAACACGATTTAGCCATCAACACATTTTGGAGAAGAAATCACAGCTAAGACCATTTTAAAACAAAACAAGAACAACAGCACAGTATTAACAGAACATGAGAATAGTTTCTTTTTTATATAAATTATGAGACTGATCCAAAATGTATGGTATTAAACTTTGTTGTTATAGCTTCGTCTTTGAGATATTGAAGAAACAATTCTTTAAACACAAGTTTGAATTGGTGATAAACTGTTCGTTTAAGGGGAGTTTTTGTCAGCAAATCGCGTTGGTTTTAACTCCCTTTAGATGGGCGGGGGGGGGGGGGGGGGGGGTGGGATCAGATTGCCCTCATTGCACAATGTACCAGAAGATCTTTTCAAAACTGGAAAAAAAGGGCTCCATCAGTTATTGCTGAATACTCACTGTTTACATTTTTGACAAAATGCTAAGTGATTCCAAATTAAGAAATAAGACATTAGTCCCCAGTCCTAGTAGAAATTTGAAGAACTTCTTTACAGTTTGAATTGGTGTAACCTGTGTTAAGGGGGTTTTTGTCAGAAATGTCTGGATTCTGCCTTTGTGGGGGGGTGGCGGGGAATGGGACGTTGGCATGTCTGGCTAGACAAGATTCCAGCTAATTAGTGTTTATTCAAAAAAAAAATACTGGCATACATTTGATTGCCTAAACACTGCTTGCACTTTTTGACAAACAAATGATTATATTGACATACAGCTGACCTTATCTCTATTGCAAACATTAATTCATACTTGCGTTTATATTGCCTTTCACAAAGGCTCATTTATGATAACCAGACATTGCTTTGTTGGCAGATAGTGAAGAGTGAGTTTGATATTCTTAATGATGATTCAGTTATTATGAGTATGATTAGAAAGAAAGATATTACATATGGTGGGCTTCCAAAGATAGCTTCGTGGTTCGACGTAATTGGTTAATTACATAATATGTACATATCTTCAGACAGAATATCGAGTGTTAGGTATATTGATAGATTGAGATGCATGATGATGAGATGATGATGATGATGATGATGATGATGATGATGATGATGATGATGATGATGATGAATGATATAGTGATATAATAGTAATAATAATGAATAATATAATAATAATAATAATAATATAATAATGGTGATATTATAAATTGAGGTGAATCTTTGTAAAGCGATTAAAACCAGAGCTTGAAACAACAACTTGAATATAATCTCTGATGTTAACATACTCTCTTAATGGGACTGGAACCCACGGTTCCCTGGACAATAATAGTTCAGCTAGCAAAAACCACCGCGCCAGAAAGGTTAGTGAGTCTGGCACGCCTCGTTAACACAACAGATTGGCAATGTCTTGAGGGTTTGGTTGTTGTTGTTGGGTTTCTTTTTCTCTCCTTTAATCAGCCTGGGCTGTGTTATATAGTTAACATGTTTAATCTCTGCTGTGCTCTCATTAATTTGTGCTCATGGTTTCGGTTTCTTTTTTCAGCTTTTCTTCTTTTTTTTTTCTTCTTTTTTTTTGCCTTCTTGGCAGTTGTGTCAGCTTGTTCATTATTGATTTGTTTTATCCATCACACTCTTTTGAAGCTTCATTCTTTCTCTCTCTTTTTTTAACTTTTCTTCTTTCGGTCTCTTTTCTTTCTCTTCCGTCTTGCACTTCATTTGGCTTCTACTTCTTTTAATCGTGGTCTTTGATCTTCCTTGCTGTCCATCGTCTTTGGCTTCATCTTTGAACTTGTCCTTCAAGGAAGTTTTCGAGTTGGTGGGTTTTTTAATTATACTCTTATTCTTTTAATCTTTTTTTGGTGGGCTTTTTTTCTTTTTGTTCAGGGATTTTTTTTTTCCTTCCTGAAGATCATTTACTCACTTCTTCCTTGTGTTACAATTTTTGTCCTTCTTTTGCTATTTTGATATTTCCTTTTTAGGATTGGTGTGTTTTTAATGAGTGTGTGTTGTGTACGTGTGCGTATGTATGTGTGTGTTGTGTGTGTGTTGTGTGTGAGTGTGTGTGCTGTGTGTGTGCGTGTGTGTTATGTGTGTATGTATGTGTGTTTTGTGTGTGCTGTTTGTGTATGTTGTGTGTATGTATGTGTGTGTTGTGTGTGCGCGGGCGCGCGTGTGTGTGTGTATTCTGTGTATGTTGTGTGTGTATGTATGTGTGTGTGTGTGTGGTGTGTGCGCGGGCGCGCTGTTGTGCGCGCGTGCGCGCACGTGTGTGTGTGTGTGTGTGTGTTTGTGTTGTGTGTGTATGTATATATGTATGTGTGTGCGTGCGCGTGTGTGTGTTTAGTGTGTTTGTTGTGTGTGTGTGAGTGTTATGTGTGTGAGTGTTGTTAGTGTGTGTGTGTGTGTGTGCGCGCGGTGTGCGTGTGTGTGTGTGTGTGTGTGTGTGTGTGTGTGTGTGTGTGTGTGTGTGTGTGTGTGTGTGTGTGTGTGTGTGTGTGTGTGTGTGTGGTGTGTGT
>CM054144.1:31420206-31432706 GCA_028751875.1 Rapana venosa
TTGTGGCGACGTGCTCTCTCCGGGGAGAGCAGCCCAAATTTCACGCAGAGAAATCTCGTGACTTAATGTGGTATAAATGAAATGAAATAAATGACGCTTAACGGCAGTACAACGCATTTTCGCTTATATGACAAGACAACGATAGCTGCTGTCTGAGCAGACGACGACGAACGAAAGAAAGAAGAAGAGAAGAAGAGAAGAAAGAAGAAGAAGAAGAAGAAGAAGAAGAAGAAGAAGAACAACAACAACAACAACAACAACAACAACAACAACAACAACCACCTTTTTATCTACCATGATGCTTTTTACTTTAATGCTACTTATATGTAACATCAGGTTTCTTGATGCTGTGTGTATGTCTTTGATCTCTTGTAGAAGAGAGAGAGAGACAGACAGACAGAGACAGAAACACACACACACACACACACACACACACACACACACACACACACACAGGAGAGTGGATTTCCCCAGCACTCCATGAAAGAATCGGTGGGACAAATCTCAGTCCTGAATCGACAATACAGCCAAAGAGTCAAACATACTCCCTAAAGCAAGTCAATAATCACCCGCCATCGCAATCAACGGCTGTGTCAATGGGGGTAGTTCCTATTTTCCTCGCCTTGTCTTTTCCATTCTCCCACACAGCGTATGTCAACGGCCCACGGTCGTTCCTTTTCGTGGATGGATGTGAAGTGTGTGGACTGACACCATCGGCTGAACGCTGTTCCTTTATACTGAGAAACTGTCGTACGTTGTTCTGTCTTTCTGTGTCTGTTTGCTGTATAGATCTATATCCATGGCTAAGGTCCCGGCGAGTGATGTTTAAACAACGAACCAATACACCAGTGAAGCAGTTCTTCTTCTTTTTCTTTGTCGTCGTCGTCGTCAGCTTCGAGCGATCAGACAGCAACTATTGTTGTCTGTCGTAATAATGAACAAAACTGCGTTGTGGGTGCCGTTAAGCGCCTGGCAAATCAGGCCCAGCGTATCCGACTTCGGCACTGGCTAGAATCGTTATAGTGTTAGTCCATCTAAAAAAATAAATAAATAAATGAAAGCAGGAGAATGGACCACGAAGGCAGAAAATAGACAAGAAAATAGACAAAAATAGACAAGAAAATAGACAAAAATAGACAAGAAAATAAACAAAAATAGACAAGAAAATAGACAAGAAGGAGGTAACAGCGAGAAAAAGAAACAACGCAAAAACAAATATATAGATGGAAAAGACGGAATTCCCTGCACAGAATTTCCAGAAGGTGGGGGATGATGTTTATTCTGACAGGTCCCTGGCATGTCCACAGGGGAAGCAATTTTTTTTAAAAAGCAGCCATGCAGAGAGCTCAGCTCTTCAACAAGATGACCAGCCAAACAAACAATCGAGAAACCCAAGTGATCGCCGTAGCTGCATGCTATCTGCCAGTTCATGACATTTCAGGTATTATCAGCTAGGTTCTTCAAGTCCAAGTAAGTCTGGAAACTTGACCAATGCCAGACATCTTTATACAGTGTTTGTTTTTACGAAAGTAATAGTTGAAAATGAATGGCATTACCTGTGAAAATGAAAGTTCAAGTCAAACACAAAGACTTTGAAAGATCAAAAGTACTGAAAGAAGCATGAGAGACAGAGACAGACAGATACAGGCAGAGAGACGTGTTGACAAACACATGTACAAATTGACAAGCTGACAAAAACAACCACACGCAGAACAGACAGACAGACAGACAGACAGAAAAACATACAGTCAGAAAGACAGACAGACAGAGAGACGTACAAACTTCGCGTATATAAACATCAAGTTATAACTTATTCATAAGATAACAGTTATAAGTTCACTGTAGCTTTAGCAGCAGCATAAGTAAAAGAAATAATAGGAGGAAGAAAAAAAGGAAGAGGATGAGAAGAGGAGGATAGAAGGACAAGAATAACAACTGTTGTTGTTGTTGTTGCTGCTGCTGCTGCTGCTCTCGACATGACATCACGTATGATTATTATCTCCGTGGGCTAGCCAACACTGCCTGGCCTTATCTTTTTTCTGTCGGTCATGTCTCTTTTGCCTATAGACCTTAGGAAAAGACATGTCTGTTGATGTGTTTTCAAAGCTTAGAGCCTGTGTGTTGTTTAAAAAAAAAGCATCTCCATAGAAGTACTCACTCCACAGATTCTTTTTTCTCTCCCATTCCAATTTGCTTTACATCAGCTGGGACGTGTTCTTGCTTGGGTAAGACAGCCAAGCAGTGCGAGATTGCGGGAAGTGTACATCTGTCTGTCTGTCTGTCTGTCTGTCTGTCTGTCTCTGTCTGTCTCTCTCTCTCTCTCTCTCTCTCTCTCTCTCTCTCTCTCTCTCTCTCTCTCTCTCTCTCTCTCTCTCTCTCTCTCTTCTCTCTCTCTCTCTCTCTCTGACTGTCTGTCTGTCTGTATCTCTCTCTACCTCTCTACCTCTCTGCCTCTCTGTCTCTCTCTCTCTCTCTCTCTCTCTCTCTTCTCTCCTCCCCCCCCCCTCTTTCTCTCTCTCTCTCTCTCTCTCTCTCTCTCTCTCTCTCTCTCTCTCTCTATCTATCTCTCTCTCCCTCCTCTCACCTCCCCCCCCTTCCCCCTTTTCTCTCCACTCTCAACGAAATCTCGGCTCTGGGATTCTACTGTCTTCTCTCTCCGATCAGTGGGAATTGAGTGACGGTTAATTATGTCTGGGTGACTTGTTGTACCATTGAGATTCTGCCGCAACATCCCATTGTGGCTCTACTTTGGCGGAGGAGGAGGTGGGCGTGTGTTTCTTTCTCTTGGGTGGCAGGGTGTAGGAGGGTGTGGGAGGAAATAGGGATAGAGAGAGTGTGTGGATCTGAGGGTCATGCTGGACAGGATTTAGTGTGATGACCCAGGGCTTAGGATGACTCTGGGGCTGGGGTTTTTTTACCGATGATGTTTCAGATATCAAACGCTCTGTTTTTGTAATTGCAAGATATAGCGCTATATAAACTCCATTTATTATTATCCTTATTTCGTGGTTGACGGTAGTGAAAACCAAAATTGCAAGTGTCAAGTGGTGGATCGGTGGTCTGTGGTGGATCGGTGGTCTGTGGTGGATCGGTGGTCTAGAGGTAACGCGCCTGTCTAGAAAGCGAAAAGTCCGGGTCTGAAGTGTGCGGCGGTTCGTACCCCGTTTGGACCGGAAATTTTTCCCCCATCCATTAGACCATGAGTGGTGGTCTGGGCGCTAGTCTTTCGGATGAGACGATAAACCGAGGTCCCGTGTGTTACACGTAATTATTTAGCGCACGTAAAAAAAACCCACGGCAACAAGAGAGTTGTCCCTGGCAAAATTCTTAGAAAAAAGCCACTCTGATAGGGAAACAAATACAGCTGCAGAAAAAAAAAAAAGGGTGAAAGGGTGGCGCAGCGCTAAGTGGCGACGCGTTCTCCCGCTCTCCCCGGGGAGAGCAGCCCGAATTTCAACTTAAAGTGGTATGAAATAAAATCTGAGCGCTTTGATTTGTTGCTTTACAAGATTCAGCGCTATATAAATTCCATACATTATTATTATTATTATAAAAAAGAACTCCTGACTTCAATGAAGAAACACAAACTGCAGTGGTACGGGGCACGTCACACGAACATCAGGACTGGCCAAGACTGCCCTTCAGAGTACAGTACAAGGAGGAAGACGAAGAAGCAGATAGAAAAAAAAACGAGGAGAAGACATTAGAGAGTGGCCACGTCTGGCCTCGGGTTGGAACAACATACTCCAAAAAGCTTACAACTGTTAGGAGTGAAGGAAGCTGGTTGCAAAATCTTCAGTGGTGCCCCCAACGATGGTTTAAACTACAGGATAGACAAAGGTGAAGGTGGCGAACTCAGGAGATTATAACAGAGGGATGTATCCATTCCCACTGTCTAGACAATCCAAAATGGAATCTTATTCTTGCTTCGTTAAAATGATAATTTATGCAGACTCCTCGCAGAAAGTCTGAATCTGGTATCGGTAGAGTCCCTAGTTTATTCATAGTTTATTCATATCAGTGTGTAACTGTGGTCTGAATGAGACAAAGTCAGGCATATTCTCAATGACTGACGTCCAGATAAAAAAAAATTGACTCATCAAAACAATACTCTGTCGCCAAAGTTGACGACACAATGACATTTGGGGGTGGGCGAATGTGACAGCTGCCTGAATCATTACTATGCACTCGGGAGAATGTCGGAGCAAGACAAAATAACCAATCTGTTTTATTTATCAAATGTTTCAGGAGTCGAGCAGGAGAAAAGTCATGTGAATAAAACGTCAGACACAGACAGAAAGAGAAAGGGGAAAAAACGAAAAAAGAAAAAAGAGGAGAGGGAGGGAAAGGGGAGGCAGACACATCCATAGACAGAAAAGTACCCAGAAATAAAAACAAAGGGATGCACAGAGAGAGAGAGTCAGAGACAGAGTCAGAGAGACAGAGAGGGTTAGAGAAGGGGGAAAGAGAGTAAGAGAGTGGGAGAGAGAAGAAGAAAATAACAATTAGGCTTTTTGCAACTATTTTTCATGAAAAAATTATAGGACATGAAAGTAGACTTGCATGTGGCTTATTTTTCTACACAAATTCCCACTGGTGTCCAGCCTTAACCTTAACCGTCTTTCTTCCACCTTCCTTCTGGAGGGGGATGGGATAGCCTAGTGGTTAGAACATTGCGCTCGCAATCTGACGACCCGAGTTCCAATCCCGTTCAAGGGGATTTTTCCTCTGGAGTTGACATTAGTACAGAATCCACTCTCCCTAAAAGTCCTTCGGATGAGACTATAAACCGAGGCCTTGTATGCGAACGCACGCAGGACGTCTTGCTCACACGTTAAATCCTGTTCCGCTTTTTTAAAGAGTAGGCCATTGTGTGCCGGTGGGAATAGATGACAAAAATTACAAAACCGAATACACACCGGGAGTGGATGTAAAATAAGTACATGAGTGCTTATTCCATTATCCTCGATATAATAGACTAGATAAATTATATAGATAAATCCTTCTTGTACTTTGAATGAGCAGCAGCTCTGTACTGTTGCTGTACATTACCCAACCTAAAGCGAAAATTAATGATCACAGAAGAGAGTACTGGATAGACAGTGAACACACACAAGGTCTACATCTACCTCCTTTGACATGTTAACAATCATGCATGCTTACTTAGCACAAGCACATAGATATCTGAAAGGATTTATTGTGGCCAAAGACAGTACCAACAGCAAGGAACACACACACACACACACACACACAAATATCCATAATTATCTACTTTGACATGTTTATAACCATGCAAGCTTACTAAGCACAGTTATGTAATAGGATTTATTTGTAACCAAAGACAGTACAAAAACATTGAACAGAGAAAAAAGCATATATAATATAGATAGATTTCCTTTTTTTTTTAATTTAATTTTAATATTTTTTATTATTCTTTTATTTCGAGGATAATGGAACAAGCACTTATGTGCTTTTTTACAACTAGTCCCCGTGTGTATGCGGTTTTGTAAATTCTGTTATTTGTTCCCACCGGAGCGGAACAGGATTTAACGTGTGCGCAAAAGGTTTTGCGTGAATTCGCACACGGGACCTCGGTTTATAGTCTCACCCGAAGGACTTTTGGGGAAAGTGGAGTCTGCACTGATGTTAACTCCAGGGGAAAATATCCCCCTTGAACGGAAATCGAACCCAGGTCGTCAGATTGCGAGCGCGATGTTCTAACCACTAGGTTATCCCGTCCCCCCCCCCCCCCCCATAGATAGATAGATAGATAGATAGATAGATAGATATATAGATAGATAGATAGATAGATAGATAGATAGATAGATAGATAGATGGATGGATGATGGATAGATAGGATAGATAGATAGATAGATAGATAGATAGATAGATAGATAGATAGATAGATAGATAGATAGATAGATGGATGATGGATGGATGGATGGATGGATGGATGGATGGATGGATGGATGGATGGATGGATGGATGGATGGATGATGGATGAGGATGGATGGATGGATAGATAGATAGATAGATAGATAGATAGATAGATAGATAGATAGATAGATAGATAGATAGATAGATAGATAGATAGATAGATAGATAGATAGATAGATAGATAGATAGATAGATAAAGACACAACGCTGCTAACCACAAACACGCCTCTATTTTCATGTACAATAACAAGTAGCCAGCACACCCACACAAACAGGCCAGTAAAAAGACACTTCCACCACCCACCACCCTCCCCTAAGGAAACAGAAATAAGTATAAAAATAAAATATCGAATCAGAAACAAATACATGGAGATCTCAGGATGCTCTTTTGAGCCTGTCTTTTCTGCTGACCAGCCGTTCCACTCTAATTTCTCGGATCAATACAGCACTTTTTGCACTTGCGCTTCTCTTAGCTGTGACAAGATAATGGCCGTTATTTGTTGCTGCGTTCTATACATCATGGTGAGCATCCTGCTGGCTATCTTGACAGCTGCCCGCATCATTGTCGGCTAATCGAGAGAGAGAGAGAGACAACAGACAGACAGACACACAGACAGACATACAGACACACAGACAGACACACAGAGAATGAGAGAGATGGTGATGATTATGAGGCGGAGGAGGAGGAGGAAGTTGAGGAGGAGGGGGAGGAGGAAGAAGATCATGATGATAGAAGTAGTGAAAGAGGCTCACACACACACACACACACACACACACAACAAACAAACACACACACACACACACACACACACACACACACACACACACACACACACACACACACATGCACAGTATGCTGAAGGCATACACAGACAGATGTAAAGAAAGAAAGAAGCGCATAAACAGAAGGAATAGATAGAGAAAAGAAAAATATATATATATATAGAAAGACAAACAGAAAGAGAGAGACAGAGAAAGAAAGAGGGGAAGCAATAGACACAGACCTCTGTCTCTCTGTCTCTCTCTGTCTCTCTCTGTCTCTCTCTGTCTCTCTCTCTCTCTCTCTCTCTCTCTCTCTCTCTCTCTCTCTCTCTCTCTCTCTCTCTCTCTCTCTCAACTCATAGGTATAGAAATGTTGGTAATGATGAATTGATTTGTCCTCTGTGTAAAGAGGCAGAAGAAAACGAAGTTCATTTTGTTCTATGCTGCCCTGTTTTAACAACGATTAGAGAACAGTTTATTAAGTCCAAATATTATAGACAGCCATCATTGTTTAATTAACCTTATTGATTTCATCATCCTCTCCTGAAGTAGTCCGTAACTTTGCCTAGCATTTAAGCTTAGAGACCTTGTTATGTCGTGAGAATCATTTTTATCATATGCAATCAGTCTGTATTCACTTTTTTCTTTCATTTTTGGATCTTACTACATGTGTTGCAATTATCGGACCATGTTCGTATACCCCTTCATAAGGGGCCTTGGCCTATAAATGAATAAACAATCCGAATCCGAATCCGAATCATTACCGTGGGGTGTCGTTGGGGAGGTATAGAACTGATCTTTTATAGGCTGTACTTTACTTGGTGAGTTGAGCCTGGCCGACACATCATAGCGAATGCTAGACATGCTCGTATTTCTGCAACCTGCCGAAGACTAGGGGACGGGATAGCTCAGCGGTCAGAGCACTCGCCTTCCCTCAGCTAAGCTTAAGCAGCATCGAGCGTAGTTACCACCTGGATGGGTGACCATCTGCGCGCCTTAGCTTCAAATACAGTCCCCCAGTACCAAGCCGTAAATGGGTACCTGCCTCTTTAGGGTCAATGAGGGTAAAGCGGCGAGGGAGAGGAGATGGGCGCCGCCCTCAACATGCTGGGCCCTGGAGAAGTTGAGGTCTCTGATGCCTCGCTCCCACGCGACCTCACAGGTTATGGGACACCTTTACTTTTTACCTTTACCGAAGACTGACATGAACTCCGAGCTGTCTAACGTAAATATCTGGGGAGGGAGGAGTGACTGGGGGAAGGAGGTGGGGGGATGATGCGTATATATATGCATGAAATTAAGACACTGACAAGTATGCGTTTAAGTTGTCCTCGGAGATCGTTGAAATCATACCCCCCCTCCCCCTTCCCCTTGATTCACTGAAGGATGCTGCCAAGATTTGAACCCACAACTTCATAGGTTCACGGGATGACATTTAAACGTCTTTATCCACTCAGATGTATGAATATATAGAGGTAGAGAAAGTCTGAGAGATAAAAGGGTGGAGAGACAAATAGAGAAAGAGAGAGACAGAGAGAGAAGTGAGAGACAGAGAGAGAATATACTAAACAATAAGTGAGAAAAGTGGATAGAGAAAAAATAGATTCTGAGCTAATTTTATAGTTTTATATCTTGTAGTGGTGGAGAGACATATAGACTGAGAGAGAGAGGCAGAGACAGAGACAGAGAATATAGTAAAGAATGAGGAGAAAAGTTGAGAGAGAAAAATAGATTTTCAGCTAGTTTTCTTTTATAGTTTTGACAGCTACAGTAGTATTACTGAGCATTCCAGCAGTGTGCAGTTTCTTTCTGCAAGCAAAAGGCCAAATCTACTTTGTTTTTTTTATTATGCTACTTATTTACGGGTTTTTTTTATCTGTTGTGTTTATTGTATTTTCCTGTATCTGTTGTATCTTATTTCCTGTATCTATTGTATTATTCTGTATTTCTTGTATTTTCCTGTATCTATTGTATTTTCGTGTATTTGTTGTATTTTATTTCCTGTATCTATTGTATTTTACTGTATCTGTTGTATTTTCATATATCTGTTGTATTTTATTTCCTGTATCTATTGTATTTTCCTGTGTCTATTGTATTTTCTTGTGTCTATTGTATTTTCTTGTGTTTATTGTATTTTCCTGTGCCTGTTGTATTTCATGTATGTATTATATTTTCCCGTATCTTTTGTATTTCATGTATCTATTATATTTTCCTGTATCTTTTGGATTCCATGTATCTTTTGTATTTTCCTGTATCTATTGTATTTCATGTATCTATTGTATTTTCCTGTATTGTATTTCATGTATCTGTTGTATTTTCATGTATCTATTATATTTTCCTCTATCTTTTTATGGTATTTTCCTACCTCTTCTAATAAACTTTATGCTGTTTCACTTTGTTGGAAAAACAGCGCACTACTGTTGCTTTGCTCACATCTGAAATGGTGTATTTTGTCCCTTCTGCATATAGGTTTGTTTTTATTTGTTGTTGTTGTTGCTGCTGTTGTTGTTGCTGTTGTTTAATGACAGCGACGCAACACGCACGTCACTATTTGCATTTATAGTGCACTTTCTTGTAATAATGTAAAAAGTATGCAAGAATGAAACAGGTTATTTCATCGTCGTCATCATCATCATCATCATCATCACAAGTGATTTTTCAACAGGAGATTATGGCTGATTTCTATAGGAGAGACCCTTTGATTTAATACGGTTTCATTTTGTTGTTGTTAATGTTGTTGCTGTAGTTGTTGCAAGTTGTAGTTGTTACTGCTGTTATTGGTGCCGCTGCTACTGCTGCTTGTGTTTCATTCTTTCACTCTTCTTCATTATTGTATTCTTTCTTCTTCTTCTTCTTTCTTCTTCTTCTTCTTCTTCTTCTTCTTCTTCTTCTTCTTCTTCTTCTTCTTCTTTCTTCTTCTTCTTCGCATTCTTCTTCTTCTTCTTCTTCGCATTCTTCTTCTTCTTCTTCGCATTCTTCTTCTTCGCATTCTTCTTCTTCTTCTTCGCATTCTTCTTCTTCTTCTTCGAATTCTTCTCCTTCTTTGTATTCTTCTTCTTCTTCACATTCTTCTTTGCATTCTTCTTCGCATTCTTCGAATTCTTCTCCTTCTTTGTATTCTTCTTCTTCGTCACATTCTTCTTTGCATTCTTCTTCGCATTCTTCGTCTTCTTCTTCTTTGCATTCTTCTTCGCATTCTTCTCCGCATCCTTCTTCTTCTTTGCATTCTTCTTCTTAGTAATTCTTCTTTGCATTCTTTTTCTTCGTCTTCTTCTTTGCATTCTACGTCGCATTCTTTTTCGCATTCTTCTTCTCACAACATCAGGTATCCATGCATAATAGACAACACATTTTAGCTTCCTTCTGTTTTCTGTCTCTTCCTTAACGTAGAACTAACAACAACAAAGACAGGCACTATATATTGCCTTGTTGAGATGAAAGCTATTGTCTCCGGAACGTAAAATAAAATGTATGCACAATCTGTTTTTTGTCTCTTTTCCAATTTGCTTTGCACCAACAAAGACGCGCCCAAAACAGTGAAAAGCGCAGCTAACGTTCGAAAAAATGTTGGAAACTCTCTACTGAAAATTGTCGTCTTCTTCCTCACACCCCCATCCCCCCGTTATATCCATACCCACACCACACCTATTTCCCTTACCACCTCCCTCTGGTTCTTTTGCTCCCCTATTCAGGGTCGTGCTTCTGCAATCTGATCAGGGGAGATTGAGGAGGAGTTAATTTTGTCTGGGCGCGTTTTTGTGTGTCGTGAGATGCTGGTGCAACAGCCTATTGTAGGGCTACTTTGTTCAAGAAAAGGGGTTTGAGAAAGGGAACTTGGCTTAGGAGAAAGATGTTAATGTAGATCAGTGGATTACAGGGTGTCTTTTCATGATCCTTGTGAAGAAAATTCAGAGACTATGGGGTTGTTGTTGGTGTGTTGTTGTTGCTTTTTGGGGGGTTGGGGGGGAGGGTTTTGGGCAGGAAAAGGGGGGGGCTGTTTGCTCTGAAGCCTAAAGTCTTACGCTGTGGTTGTACTGTAAAGTACCAATCGCACATGCGAGTATGAAAACGAATACGAACTTTTACTATCTCAAAAAGGGAGAGAAATTCACGTGGGTTACAAGCAGGCATAGTTTAAGACAGTCGATGCATATGCGTTGTTTTGTTCTAGATAAATACTGACATGGAATAGTAATCAAACAAACAAGTAAATCAGCAGGTAAAAAACTAAAAAGTAGTTATTTGTATGATCTGGTGCGTAAAAAAAGAAAGAAAGGTAACGTTTCTAAAAAAAAACAATCAGGTGGGTTTTGTTGTATACAGTTCTACTTTCAGCCTTGATCTTAAAAATCATATTTTGTACTTGTTTCATTTAAAAACTTTTTCTTTACAAAAGAAAATGCTAAAGGCTTCTTATTGTGATTTATGTTAATACTTTATATACGGTTTGCCCCTAGCTCTGTTAATTCGCAGCTTGTAAAGAGGAATGCATTATCTAAAAATGTCCAGACAGTCGCAGAAAACTAAAAGAAATTCACCCTTGCCTTTTTCAATAAAAAGCGAAGCAGATTCATCAGATATTGTCTGACTCTTATGCTATATACTGTTAAACCTCTCAGTCAATTCATTGTTAATTCACACCAGTGTATCATTTTGGTTAGAGAAAGAAGACAGTCAGGCCTAGTTCAATGATGGCCAGGAAGAAAAGAAGGCAAATAAGCTGATCTTAGATAGATATCGTATTCTCTTTTTTCAATTTCTTTCCACTTTTTGCCTTCAAAGCTTAAGCCATATTGATTTTGCGGGGATCGGACAGAGGATAAGAGAGAAGGCTTGATGGGCATTATGGGCTGGAATTTCTGTGACGTGAGAATTTTTCCAGATGTAATGAATCCCCACTTGGTTTCAATGAACAAACTAATGGATGGAAAAGGCGGAAGAAAAAGAGATTTTGTACACCTTTTATTGAAATTGCTCACATCCATCTATCGTTCAACTCTGATTCAGCTACACCACATCATCCTTGATATAGAATTATTTTAACATCAAAGATAGAAATAAAATGTGTTCCCACTTTAAATAATAGTCTGAAAATAAAGTTTCCATGCAGAGAATGCTCTTATAACTTCATTTTACACTGGTGTACGTCTCTTTTGCTTTAGTTTTATGGGTTGGGAAAATGGGGGAGTAAAAATAAGAAAAGGACTATATTGGTTACCACGCAAAATATTCAAACTCATGTAAACAAGTAGAACGATTATAAAGATTGAGTGGAGTCATAGAGAAGCTGTTTTTAAATGTAGGCCCCAATATAAATGCATATAGACATATTAAAAAGTCTTCAAAGAGACCATATGAATATTATTTTTTAGACTTTTTTCGGCCTTCTCTGCAACTCTCCATCTTAAAAGTATGCAAACATGTTTAAGATAACTATGCTAAGCTGTTGGGTCTAATATATAATGTTATATAAATATACTGATAATAGTTTGATGGCATACAATGTAGAATGACCATATGGTCATTGTAAGTGTATGTCAGAAAATATCTGCTGTGGTTCCCATTATGCGTTTTCAGAATAGAACTATTAGTTGGGTGGCGCTAAGTAAGATGTCAGCATGCAGGAGAAGTTAGTTTGGCTGGTTGATGCGTTGGGTTTTTTTTAACCGGTTACTTAGTTGGCTCGCGAGCTAGCTAGCTAACTGACCGGTTAGTTAGTTGGTCAGGTAATTTGTCGATCAGCTGGCTGGTAGGCTAACTGGCTAGTTATTTGGTTGGCTGGCTGGTTGGCTTGCTTTTGT
>CM054144.1:31437706-31450206 GCA_028751875.1 Rapana venosa
GGGACCTCGGTTTTTTATCGTCTCATCCGAAAGACTAGCGCTCAGACCACCACTCATGGTCTAATGGATGGGGGGAAATTTTCGGGCCCAAACGGGAAAAGAACATGGAAGGGGCGTTGTGGTGGTCATCACCCTTGGTAGACGACTCCTTCAGTCTGGTGCTCGCGCTAAACTTCTGACGTTGTCGAGATGGTAATAGGCTTAGTGGGAGAGAATTGTATATAGCAGCGCAACAGCGGACAGCAATACGAACCAGCAGCCAAAAATGAGGGCTCATTGCTTTCAGAACAACCTGACATTCAAGACTCGAAGATACTTAAATGACGTTTAAACCACGAGAAAACTGATATAGTGGGGGAGAAATGATATGGCTTTGCAAACAGACAAAGACCGAATGCCAAAAAGACACCAAAAATTATCAGTGTGAAGTAGGATTATTTTAAAACCAATGGAAAACATCTCAGTAAGACGTTCAACCACAAGCAAATATTAGAAGAGTCTTAATATGTATGTATTTCCACTACGAAACACAGAACCTACTAAAGTTGGGGGGAAAAGTAATGAGCTTTTCATAACTCAATAGACAACTAGACCGAATGCAAAAAAAGTGACCTCAAAGAATTATTCCAGTGTGAATGCTTTTTCCAGGATTATTTTAAACAATCCAATGGAAAACCATCTGGCGGAGTAAAGAGCGTTCCCACCCACTCCATAGCAAATTCATTGGTCTGAGAGCAGTCTGTGTAATATACTGGTACTTGAGGAAATTTACAACACACTTTTATGCGAGAACAGAGGGAGGGAGGGAGGGATCGAGAGGAGAGAGAGGGGGATAGGGAGAGAGAGAGATAGAGGTGGGAGGTAGGAGGAGAGAGAGAGGAAGAGAGAGGGATGGAGAGTCAGAGAGACCCCCCCCCCCCCTTCCCATAGTTCAGCAAAGAATCAACCCGCTATTCAAAGAGAAAAAGCGAGACGCAGAGACAGAGACAAAGAGACACAGATTACCTCCTATACTCCAACAAAAAACCAGCCCGCTGTACAAAGAGAGAGAAAAAGAGCAAGACGCAGAGACAGAGACAAATAGACAAAGAGATGAATAACATGAATTTGGTATTTAATATTGCGAAAGATCTCTGGCACAGTCCTATAGGACATTTGTTATAACCTCATCAAGTTTAATGGTTGGGGTTTTTGTGTTTCTTTGTTTTTTTGTTTTAACTGGTTTTCTTGCTTTGTGAAGCTTCTTTTTTTGCCTATGTAAACTATTTTTCCCTTGTACACATTTCAGTAGGACCTCTACCACCACCTCAACTTCCATGCATTTTTTTTCGTCTAATATCACTGAGAGTGAACAGACGTAAAATCGAAGACAACAACAACAAAGAGACACAGATTACCTCCTGTACTCTAACAAAGAATCATCCCGCTGTACAAAGACACAGGGGAGAAATAGACACATCTTATCCGCAATACTCCAACAAAGAATCAGCCCACTATACAAAGAGAAAAAGAGCAAGAGAAACACCAAGAGACACAGATTAGCCCCCATACTCCATCACAGACCTATCCACTTTACAAAGAGAACAAGAGCAAGACAGACACAGACACCCTGAGACACAGATTACTCCCAATGCTCTAACAAAGAATCTAACCCACCATAGAAAAAGAGCGAGACACGAAGACACAGAGACAAAGAGATAAAGATTACCTCCTATACTTTAACAAAGAATATGCCCGCTATACAAAGAGAACAAGAGCAAGACAGACACAGAGACATAGACTACTCCCAACACACCAACAAAGAATCAGCCTGCTATACAAAGAAAGAAGAGAAAAACAAACACAGAGGCAAAGATTACCCCCATGTACTCCAACAAAGAATCTGTCCGCTATTCAAAGAGAAAAAGAGCAAGACAGACAAAGAGATAAAGATTATCTCCAATACACCAACAAAGAACCAGCCCACTGTACAAAGAGAAAAAGAGCAAGACACAGAGACACAGAGACAAAGAGACAAAGAGACACAGACTACTCCCAATACTCCAACAAAGACTCTGCTCGCTATTCGACGAGAAAAACAGACACAGAGACACAGACTACCCCCTATACTCCTACAAAGAATCAACCTGCTGTACAAAGAGAAATAGAGCAAGACAGACACAGAGATACAGAGACAAAGAGACACAGACTACTCCCAATACTCCAACAAAGACTCAGCCTGCTATACAAAGAAAAAAGAGAAAAACAGACACAGTGACAAAGAGACACAGATTATCCCCAATAATCCAACAAAGAACCAGCCTGCTGTACAAAGAGAAAAAGAGCAAGACAAAGACACAGAGACAAAGAGACACAGACTACTCCCAATACTCCAACAAAGAATCTGCCGCTATTCAAAGAGAAAAACAGACACAGAGACAAAGATTACCCCCTATACTCCAACAAAGAATCTACCCGCTATTCAAAGAGAAAAAGAGCAAGACACAGAGACACAGAGACAAAGAGACACAGACTACTCCAAATACACCAACAAAGAAACAACTCGCTGTACAAAGAGAAAAGAGCCAGACACAGAGACAAAGAGAGATTATCTCCAATACTCCAAGACAGAATCAGCCCCCGCTATCTCAGTCCTGACTTCACTATGCTATACTACAAACATTCCGAGGCAAACACTACAAAACAAGTCAATATTGACCTCGCCTCACCTCCCTCTGAATCATGTCTGTGTCCAGGAATAGTTCCTCCTTCCCTTCCCTTCCCTCACAATGCTTTTTCTTTTTTATTCTCACCAACATATGTAAATTGCCAAAGGCTGCTTCTTTGATCGATGTGAGTCAAGAGTGTTTGAACACAATTGACCAAACACTGTCTCTTTGTCTTCAAGGAGGGGTGGGTGGGTGGGTGGGGAGTCATTGTTCTCTCTATTGTATTTCTGTCTCTGTCCAGACAAACCAATATTGAACCAACCAGCGAAGCCCTCAACGAAGAAAAGGAGTAGGTCAGGCATACAATACAGGCTTTACTCATCAAGAGAAGGAGAATAGTCTGCTGATCAAACCACCAACACACCGACTATCAACCTCATGAACGGTATGTTACCTACCTGTCATCCCAGTTTGTTAAAGGTAATAATCACCAGCTATGCTCGCATTTAAACTACAAGTTAAATTAGACAAAAATCGATCTAAATTTATTTGCCTTGTTTGATTTATTGTGCAAAAAGTGAGTAGCTCATATGGCATCATTTAGTTCAGCTGGTAGAAAGAGTGAAAGGAGGTAAAAGTTAAGTCACCAATCTATTCACAGTTAAACTCATACCCGTATACAATATTAGTCAAGAAAAAAAGAGAAAAGATACTCCCCTTAAGCTTATTTCCATGATAAAAAGTAATCATCACAGAGCAAACTATCACATCTTTATATACACAAATTCTTTCCACACATTTTCTGCAAACCTGAAACTCCACTAATTTTTTTTTTGTAGAGGACTGGGTGAATAAGATGTAGTGCAATCTCTGCAATGTGAGAATTCGCCCAGAAGAAATTAACCCTCTCTTGGCCGTCACTGATCCGATTTAAAGGAGTGGCGGATCAGATCAGCCAGTTAGTTGAATGAGTGGGAAGGGGTGCATTTAAGAAAATTATCGGATTGGGGTAGGAAACATTTTTGGTGGAAATTTACCCACTTCTTTTTTAAAGTTTGACTCTATAACTCAGCTGCGACAGGCTCTACATTGCGTAAAAGTAACGTGGAATTAAATGAAAGTCTTGAAGCACTTTATCTGAAGCTTCTAGCTCAAAGCTTCCATCCTGTTGATAATAATAATAATAATGTATGGAATTTATATAGCGCTGAATCTTGTAAAGCAACAAATCAAAGCGCTCAGATTTTATTTCATACCACTTTAAGTTGAAATTCGGGCTGCTCTCCCCGGGGAGAGCGGGAGAACGCGTCGCTACTTAGCGCTGCGCCACCCTTTCACCCTTTTTTTTTTCTTTTTTCTTTTTTTTTTTCTGCAGCTGTATTTGTTTCCCTATCAGAGTGGCTTTTTTCTAAGAATTTTGCCAGGGAAAACTCTCTTGTTGCCGTGGGTTTTTTTACGTGCGCTAAATAATTACGTGTAACACACGGGACCTCGGTTTATCGTCTCATCCGAAAGACTAGCGCCCAGACCACCACTCATGGTCTAATGGATGGGGGAAAAATTTCCGGTCCAAACGGGGTACGAACCGCCGCACACTTCAGACCCGGACTTTTCGCTTTCTAGACAGGCGCGTTACCTCTAGACCACCGAGACAATTTCAAATGAAAAAGTAAAAGACTATGATAGTGTTCCTTTTAAAGTCTTAATGGTAGAAACATCATGGAGATATTGGGAGAGACAGGACAGGTTAGTTAGCGCAAAGGAATGGGTCATCTCTTTTTAAAACTGAACAAAATGATCAGAGGTCAACTGTGATTAATAAGCAGGCTTACAGTATTATACATTTGTTGAACTTAAAAGCATGCTGATGTTGGGCGTTCCCTAGCTTAGTTACGCGGACCCATACTCTACAGCCTGCCTCACTCATCACACCCGGGAATCACTGTGAGGCCGTAAGTACACACTGACTGAGAGAAGCCTTCATGGTTATTTTCATTACCTCGCCATACAAGCAGCCGTACTCCGACTTCAGAAAATATATGAAGAACATAGGTTCATGTTTTCTTGTGTAATTTATGCACAAACTTTTATATGTTTATATATATATTATAAGTATGTTCTTTCGATCCAGAAGGACCATAGAGCCGAGCTTATCCCGGTTTCTGTAGCGTTAAGCGAACTGATGGTTTTTCACCACCCCTGTGACAGGACGCTAGTCTGTCGCCAGATACTTCCCCAGCAGAGCTGGTACCCACTTGTACACCTGGGTGTAGTGAGGAAAATAGGAGTAAAGTGTCTTTCCCAAGGACACAACACCCAGCCGAGCGGATCGAACCCGCGACCTCTGGATCACGAGTCGACCGCCTAACCACTCGACCACGTGCCTCCTTTATAATATTATTATATATATATATATATATATATATATATATATATATATATATATATATATATATATATATATATATATATATATATATATATATATATATGTACTGTGTACAATATATATACATATATATTGTACACATATGCATGTCACCAAACAGAGATAGCCTCCACATTACATCTCCGATACTTTTCCTTGTTTGTTTGGGTTTTTTACTTGCTTGTATGCCTGTGGAGGAAGCTGGTTGCAAAATCCTCATTGATGCCCCCACGGTCCACGGGACTACGGGCTAGGTATGTGAAGGTAAATGTGATGCATACATGATTTTGACAGTTATGGGAATGAAGGTTGCAGGTTTGTATGTATAGTGTAAAAAATTAACTTGATGACAGTAATGGGATTTGCAAACTTCTGGGTATCTCATACAGAGATCGCATCACTAACGAGGAAGGGAAACCAGATCTCAACACATATTCGAGCCCTATAAAGACCTCCTGACTTCAGTGAACTGGTACGGGCACGTTAGACGAACATCTGGACTGGCCAAGACGGCCCTACAGGGAACAGTACAAAGAGGAAGACGAAGAGGCAGACAGAGAAAACGATGAGAAGACAACATCAGACAGTGGGCTGGCCTCGGGTGGAATGACATACTGCAGAAAGCTGAAGACCGCGTGGAGTGTAGGAGGAAGCTGGTTGCTTAATCTTCAGTGATGCCTCAACGGTCAGCCAGACTACAGGATATGTAAAAAAAGGTGAAGAAGTGCGGGTGTACGTTAGTTAGTTGTCAATGAACGTCATGAAACCAACGTCATACTGTGTATTGCATTGCATCACATTCTTCTTTATCTGCCATGTGTGCTTGCGTGCAATTTTAAAGTGTTATAGTTGAGAAAGGTTGGATATGATGACTACATAGCCTTGCTTGAATGTGTGCTTGCTTGCTTGCTTGCTTGCTTGCATCCTTGCTGGATGGTTGCTGTTTTCCCTTCTTGGCTTTCCTTGTTTGCAGGGTCATTTGCTTTCTGTCTTTTATTTTCTTGTCTTTTTTTTTGTTTTTGTTGTTGTGTGTTTGTTGTTTTCTTCTTTAGGGGGATTGTTTGCTTGCAATATTCTGTTGATTGCCTTGCTTTGCTCTATGATTTATTTGTCTGTGTTTAATACGAGTTTGTTTTAGAGCTCGCTAAAGATTCACATAAGATCCCACAGCCATGTTCTCAAATTGCTCCACACACTACAGTCATACAACCGAGATCAGATACACTTATAAAACAGGAAGAGAGGAGGAACAGCAAAAACACCGTTCCCACTGTGCAACTCAAAGTGTGGATGCGGATGGCAATGTTGTAGAGAGAAATGATAAGTTCACAGCGCAGAACTACACCCTCCACACGTCTTTCCATCGCTTTGTTCTTATTAAGCTTACACGAGTTCCTACAGCAACAAAAATTTAAGAAAACTGAAATAATAATAATAATAATAATAATAATAAATGGAACTTATATAGCACTATATCTTGCAATGACAAATCAAAGCGCATGCATTCAACCTAATCTTACACAGTCATGCAATCAATGATAAATAATCAATAGTTTAAACAAACAGATATTACAAACATGGTGCGCTGCAGCCAAATCTATGAAATAAAATTTCAATAGTCAAATGTTCTTCAAAAGTACACACACACTCACACAGGTCGTATACTTTAGCAGGGTGATAGGACATGGGGGAAACCATGCCGAAGTCGAACGCGCTGGGCCTGACTTGTCAGGCGCTTAACGGCAGCGCCACGCATTTTCGCTCATGATATGACGGACCATATATTTTCTGTCTGTGTGTTCCACGAAAAAGAAAAAAAGGAAGAACAACGAAATTTGAGATAGTTTAGTCAAAGTTCTCACCAAAAATAACAAGCTGTTATCCTTATATTACACTAATGTGTCCTTCTCGTTTTTAAGTTGGAATAGGCGAAACAAAGCAATTCGAGACAGTTTAGTCCAACTTTTTTTAATAAAAAGAGCCTTTAATTTCATATTACACTGCTGTGTGTCCTTTTCGTCTTCTTGCAATGTTAAATGATGAAGACATAGAGGCATAGAGGTGTACAGACAATGCTGAGCTAGACTGGCCAACTAATCTATGAAAACACAAGTTTATTGTGTAAACTGGTGATACTGTATGTTTTCAATGTGTGTGTGTGTGTGTGTGTGTGTGTGTGTGTGTGTGTGTGTGTGTGTGTGTGTGTGTGTGTGTGTGTGGAGTAAGTGTGTGTGTACGTGTGTGTGTGATAGATAGACAGAGTACAGACAGACAGACAGACAGACAGATAGATAGAGAGATAGATAGATAGATAGATAGATAGATAGATAGATAGATAGATAGATAGATAGATAGATAGATAGATAGATAGATAGATAGATAGATAGATAGATAGGCAGGTAGGTAGATAGGTAGGTAGGTAGATAGGCAGGCAGGCAGGTAGGTAGGTAGGTAGACAGACAGACAGACAGACAGACAAACAGATGGCCAGACAGGCAGACAGACAAACAAGCAGATAGACAAACAGATAGAGAGACAAACATATAGACGTATACATTTAACAGGAATAGTATTAGTAGTAGCAACAACAACAGCAGCAGACGGAAAAAGAAAACAACTTAGCACACAAATCAAAAGGAAAGAAAAACAAGATAAGAACGCTAACTGCTAGTCAGCAAAGTTCACCACGACTTTTGTCACTAGAACTTCTTTGCCTATAAAGATTTCTCACTAAGTCAAGGGTTTTTTTAAAAAGGGAAGTAAAAACAAAACACTATATCCCTAAATATAAAAAACACAAATCCTAGAAATATCTACATCAACTCTCCAAGTAAAGCTACACGCTACCAAGAACACGAACACGCTTACGTAAAGTTTTTCTTTCAAACAAACTATAAACACACACACTTATTCGCACGCACGCACACACACACACACACACACACACACACACACACACACACACACACACACACACACACACACAGACGCGTAAACAGACCCAAAACAAGCAAGCAGGCTCTCGCACAAACAACACCAATGGATACTTCACACTACCTTTATACCCCACATTCCCCCAGCCTCCCTCCTCCCACCCCCTACACACACACCACCACACACACACCAACACACACTCAACACAACCACACACACACACACACACACACACACACACACACACACACACACACACACACACACACATCCCCCGTCCCTGCCAGTTCGTTTCTAAGGGAGAATATAAAGTTCCGATTTTTTTTCTTGATCATTGCAGTATAATTATGTAGGTGGGATTGCTGCCCTTATTGAGTGGCCAGATAATTGCTATTCTTGTAGTGGAGCTGTTGTTTTCCCAGATATCAATAGCTGATCACCCCTGGTGGATGTCTAACAGCTTTGCTTGTGTCATTACTGACTAATCAAGAGATAAACACAATACAAAAGATTAGTAGTCTGCTTGTGGGGGTCGGGGGCTGGGTTTCAGAGAGAGTAGAGAATAAAGGTGGAGAAAGGTGGGGAGAGAGAAGAGGGGTGAGGGAGGGGTAGGGAGAGAGAGAGAGAAGAGGGGGAGAGAGGAGAGAGAGAGAGAGAGAGAGAGAGAGTCTGTTGTTCAGAGTAGAACAGATGAAAAAGGAGGAAAGTGAGAGTGAGAAAGTGTGTGAGAGAGACAGAGAGATAAGTCTGGTTTTTTCAGAGTTAGATGACAGATAAAGATAGGAGAAAGTGAGATAGATAGATTAGATAGATAGATAGATAGATGTATAGATAGTAGATAAAAGATAGATAATAGATAAAGAGAGTTGTTTAGAGTAGTAAGATAGAGAGAAGAGTTGTTCAGAGTAGATATAAGAGATAAAATAGAAGACAGACAAAGACAAGAGAGAGAGAGAGAAGAGAGAGAGGAGAGTAGAAGAGAGAGCAGAAGAGAGAGAGAGAGAGAGAGAGAGAGAGAGAGAGAGAGAGAGAGAGAGAGAGGAGAGAGAGAGAGAGGAGAGAGAGAGAAAGAGCTTCTATTGCTGGTTTATCCATTACAGTGATAATATGGCACACGATTCCTCTGTGCAGTAAAAGTACAAGGTTTTTGTCGCCGAACGGGGAATGATATTACAACAATCCGTTTTAAACAAATACTTCACAAATTGTTTCTCAGTATGAAAGATATCTTTCTCTAAACAGAAAGTACTTGTGGATAACACAACTGTGCTTCAAGATCTTGTTGTTCTGTGGTGGTGGTGGTGGTGGTGGTGGTGGTGGTGGTGGTGGTGGTGGTGGTGGTGGTGGTGGTGGCCACTCTTCTACTTTCTTCTTCTCTTCTTCTTCTTTTTGGAATTTCTTATTCGAGTTCTTTTTAGGTCGAATTTTACTTCAACTCCTTCTTCTTCTTCTTGCATTCTCTTTTTTTCTACTTCTCATCCTTCTCCTCTTCTTCTCTGAATTCTTCTTTCTTCGCAATTCTTCTTCTTCTTCTCTCTTCTTCTTCTCCTTCGCAATTCTTCTTCTCTTTGCATTCTTCTTCTTCTTCTTCTTTGATTCTTCTTCTCTTATGCATTTTTTTCTTTACATTTTGTTATTATTTATTATTATTATAATTATTATATTTTATTATTATTATTATTTTTTGCATTTTCTTCTTTTCCTTTGCATTCTACTTTGCATTCTTTTAGGTCCTCTTTGCATTCTTCTTCTTATTTGCATCTTCTTCTTCTTTTGCATTCTTCTTTGCATTCTTCTTCTTTGCATTCTTCTTCTTTGCATTCTTCTGATCTCTTAGCTTCATTAAGTGTTGAAGCTACATGGATGTCTTAGATGGCTTAGTCTAGCTATGAATGTATAGGGTTTTTTGCAGTCCGACCGTGGAAGATAAAACCTTGTTGTAACTTCTTTCTTCTTCATGTGTGGTGAATAAACTTTACAGCGAGAAGCTTGGCCTCTAGCCTTCGCTAAACATCGGCATCATTATATGCCTTTAATTAAAGATCCTGTCACAACACGCTTGACTATGATCATTTCTTCTTTCATCGTCGCTGAACACTCAGACAGACTCGTATAATTTGAATAAAAATGTATATCGGTGATAATTATACTAAGTTCTGGGACAAGACACAAATACATACTTTCCTTTTATTTCTCCGTTCAGTGAGCTTGGTTTTGAAGAAGACAAAATCTCGGTTTTAGAGGTGAGGACGACAAAATCTCAATTCTAGAGGTGAGGAAGACAAAATCTCAATTCTAGAGGTGATGAAGAACAAAATCTCAATTCTAGAAGTGAGGAAGACAAAATCTCAATTCTAGAAGTAAGGAAGACAAAATCTCAATTCTAGAGGTGAAGAAGACAAAATCTCAATTCTAGATGTGAGGAAAAACAAAATCTCAATATCTACAGGTAAAGAGATAAAATCTCAATTCTAGAGGTGAGGAAGACAAAATATCGATTCTAGAGGTGAAGAAGACAAAATCTCAATTCTAGAGGTGAAGAAGACAAAATCTCAATTCTAGAGGTGAAGAAGACAAAATATCAATTCTAGAGGTGAAGAAGACAAAATCTCAATTCTGAAAGTGAAGAAGGCAAAATCTCAATTCTAGAGGTTCGGAAGATAAAATCTCAATTCTAGAAGTGAGGAAGACAAAATCTCAATTCTAGAGGTGAAGAAGACAAAATATCAATTCTAGATGTGAGGAAGAACAAAATCTCAATATCTAGAGATAAAGAGATAAAATCTCAATTCTAGAGGTGAGGAAGACAAAATCTCAATTCTAGAGGTGAAGAAGACAAAATCTCAATTCTGAAAGTGAAGAAGACAAAATCTCTCTTCTAGAGGTGAGGAAGAACAAAATCTCAATTCTAGAGGTGAGGAAGAACAAAATCTCAATTCTAGAGGTGAGGAAGAACAAAATCTCATTTCTAGAGGTGAAGAAGACAAAATCTCAATTCTAGAGGTGAAGAAGGCAAAATCTCAATTCTAGAGGTGAAGAAGACAACATCTCAATTTTAGAGGTGAAGAAGGCAACATCTCAATTCTAGAGGCGAAGAAGACAAAATATCAATTCTAGAGATGAGGACGAAGAAAATCTCAATTCTAGAAGTGAGGAAGACAAAATCTCAATTCTAGAAATGATAAAGACAAAATTTCAATTCTAGAGGTGAAGAAGGCAAAAGCTCAATTCTAGAAACTGAAGAAAACAAAATCCCAATTCTAGAAAGTGAAGAAGACAAAATCCCAATTCTAGAGGTGAAGAAGACCCCAAAAAAATCTCAATCCTTGACGTGTGTGAGAGAGAGTTTCTTGCCCAGTAAAACAGCTGTGTTGTGAAATTGGTTCGAAAAGGAATACCACCCCAGTGTACTGCAGCTGCGTTTGTTTTGGTTTCTTTTTTGGGTCTCTGCATTTCTCTAGGGAGAACGGAGAAGCGCCATGGTGATGTTGCTTGCTTGTCTCGCTGAAGTTGCAGACGCTCTGCCGGTGACTGCGATTCTAACAAACTGCGTCTAGTAAAACAAAGACTGTGGGCTCTCTTCAGAGACAGACGTGGGAGTTAACAGCTGCAGGATTTCCCTGCGCTTGGTACTCTGCTGGGCTGTTGGGTGATTTCTATCTTCTTGTTGGTGGGCAGTCGTAAATAACTCAAGTGTGTGTGTGTGTGTGTGTGTGTGTGTGTGTGTGTGTGTGTGTGTGTGTGTGTGTGTGTGTGTGTGTGTGTGTGTGTGTGTGTGTGTGTGTGTGTGGTGTGTGTGTGTGTGTGTGAGAGAGAGAGAGAGAGAGTAGGTCGGTGGGTTGGCGGGTGGGTGAGGGAGAGAGTTGTGGGTGGATGGGTAGGTGGGAGATGTGTGTGTGGGGGGGGGGGGGGTGTATTTTAGTGTGTGTGTGTGTGGGTGTCGGTGTGTGTGTGTGTGGGGGGGGTGTATTTAAGTGTGTGTGTGGGGGTGGGGGGGGTGGATGGGTGTGTGGGTGTGTATTTAAGTGTGTGTGTGTGCGTGTGGATGTGTGCGTGTGTGTGTGCGCGCGCGCGTGTGCGCGCGTGCCTGTGTGTGTGTGCTTTTTTGTTTGTTTGTTTTTTATATTCTTTTATATCGAGGATAATGGAATAAGCCCTTATGTGCTTGTTACATCCAGTCCCCGTGTGTATTCGGTTTTGTAAATTGTCATCTGTTCCCATCGGCACACGATGGCCTACTCTTACGAAAAGCGGAACAGGATTTTAACGTGTGCGCAAGATGTTCTGCGTGCGTTCGCACACGGGGCGTCGGTTTATAGTCTCATCCGAAGGACTTTTGGGGAGAGTGGAGTCTGCACTGATGTGTGTGTGTGTGTGTGTGTGTGTGTGTGTGTGTGTGTGTGTGTGTGTGTGTGTGTGTGTGTGTGTGTGTGTGTGTGTGTGTGTATGTGTGTGTGTGTGTGTGTGTGTGTGTGTGTGTGTGTGTGTGT
>CM054144.1:31455206-31457706 GCA_028751875.1 Rapana venosa
CTGTACCACTGCTGTTGCTGGCTGCTGTCCCACTGCTGTTGCTGGCTGCTGTCCCACTGCTGGCTGCTGTCCCACTGCTGTTGCTGGCTGCTGTCCCACTGCTTTTGCTGGCTGCTGTCCCACTGCTGTTGCTGTACCACTGCTGTTGCTGGCTGCTGTCCCACTGCTGTTGCTGGCTGCTGTCCCACTGCTGGCTGCTGTCCCACTGCTGTTGCTGGCTGCTGTCCCACTGCTTTGCTGGCTGCTGTCCCACTGCTGGCTGCTGTCCCACTGCTGCTCCTGTTGCTGTCCCACTGCTGTTGCTGGCTGCTGTCCCACTGCTGTTGCTGTCCCACTGCTGTTGCTGGCTGCTGTCCCTTTGCTGCTGCTTTCCCACTGCTGTTGCTGTCCCACTGCTGCTGCTGGCTGCTGTCCCACTGCTGCTGCTGGCTGCTGTCCCACTGCTTTTGCTGGCTGCTGTCCCACTGCTGTTGCTGGCTGCTGTCCCACTGCTGCTGCTGGCTGCTGTCCCACTGCTGTTGCTGGCTGCTGTCCCACTGCTGTTGCTGGCTGCTGTCCCACTGCTTTTGCTGGCTGCTGTCCCACTGCTTTTGCTGGCTGCTGTCCCACTGCTTTTGCTGGCTGCTGTCCCACTGCTCTTGCTGGCCTGGCCCCTCTGACTGTAGACAGGCTGCCTGCCCTGACCGCTGGTACCTCCCGTCTGCATCGACCCTGGCCCCACACTGCGTGATGGAGGGTGGGAAGGTCTGGATGTCTGGCCCCCGTCTCCTCTGTAGACTCCCGTCGTCTGGCTGTTCCTCCATCTGCCTGTCTGTCTGCTGTACCCCCTCTCTGCTGTGCCATGCGGGAATTCTTGGCTTGGAATAGCCACCGTAGGAGATTCCATCAGCATTCTGTCAATGTTGTCCATGTCCCCATCTTCAATGGTAATCACTCTGAGGTCCACCAATCGACAGAACAGGTTTCCCTGAAAGGACCATGCAGACATGACAGCAGGGTGACGTTTTATTTCCAAAAGTCTTTGCGCATTGAGTTTGTTGAGGTTTCCACTGATGAAAATGTCAGATTTCCCCTGTCTTAAAATCTTTCTTCTTTGAAAATTCTGAGGGTTTTTTTTTCTTCTCACAAGGTGCACAACGACAGGTCTGTTTCTTCCAGCAGAGAACTTCCCTATTCGGTGGGCAACATTGATGTCTTGATGTTGAAAAGACTCGAGTTGTAATTTCTGATGAATTAGTTCCACCACTTTTTTTCTCTGTCTCTTCCGAACTTTCTCGGTCCGAATCCCCGGGTAAATTTAGGATTTTTACGTTATCTTTTCTGGTGTACTGTTCTAAAGAGTTTTTTAGTTCCCGTTCCTGTTTAAGTTCTTTCTGAAGCCGACTTATATCATTACCTAAATATCTGTTTCTGTTTTCGAGCGTTTCCATTTTCTTTCTCAGAAAATCGTTTTCTTTTCTTATGTCGAATATTTCTGATAAAAGTTTGTCAAGCTGAAAACTAACATTGTTATTTTGATGTCTGCTATCCTCCATAAATCTCTCCATCCTACTCTGAATTGTAATGACACTTGATTTCTGATCGTCGTTGCCATCCATGATGTCCACCCCTCCCCCTCGATCTGAATTTTGCTGTTATCTTCAGTGTTCGTAAAGCAAGTAATTTTTTGCTGTTGTTGTTCCGTGATCTTCTTTTTCTTACTTAAAGATCTTTCCCTCCCCCTGCTTTTTCCCTCCAGTGTTTGACCCTTCAGAGGATCAAAGTGAGCAGTGTCGGTGTTTTTCTCACTGCCAATGGAGCCGCTGCTTGGCCTGTGGTGGCGCTTGTTGTTTCTTGTGGGTGGTGTCTTTTTTGGTGGCATTTCTAACTGTAAGCAGCAACAGATTATAACTCAAGACTCCTACACTGCTCCTCTTATCAGCCACTTCGGTTGTATATCGTGAAAGAAAAAATGTTGACACTAAAAGTACAATTTACATACCGTGTCTTTCCGTCACAAAAGGAAAGGAAGGAAATTGAGGACAAACAGCATCATCCAGTTTCTTTTCATATAGTTTCTTTCCCAGTCAAATACAGCCCATAACTCGAGCCAGTAGTTGCTGTCTCTATGAAAGCCACGCCCCTTCAATGCACATCTTCTTTCTGCCCTATGAACCAAAGACACTCGGGTTGGAGGGTTTTTAGTTTTAAAAGATAAAGCACTTTTTGTCGGGGGTTTTTAACAATAGAAAAGTGGTAGAGTGGTGATATACTCTGAATATTTAGATATTAAAGTTGCAAAAAAACATTTTAGAATATACAAGACGTACTTTATCAACTAAACATGGTACGTGTAACAGATTCAAACTAAATTGTGTGGGTGTGGGGAGGGGGGGGGCGCACGCGCGGAATCAAACTCTGCGTGGATGTGCGATTCTTATTCCATTTATTGAATTCTTGAAGAAAAAGAATAAAGATTAACATTTGAAATTAACAAGAACGCTAAAAAGCCAATTAAAGA
>CM054144.1:31462706-31470206 GCA_028751875.1 Rapana venosa
TTGCTAGATATTTATTGCATATTCCACTTGAATATTTGTTGTATTTACATTATTGTTAGTTCATGTTTCTACATTGTTGAGGGTAAATTTTACTCCTGTTTAAGAGTATTATCATTATCACTTTTCTAGGTTCTCTTTTTGTGCACAAAATACCAACACTTGATGCTATTTCTTAAACTTTTCTCCTTCCACTTCTTCCTCTCCCTTCTTTAACTTCCATTACACTTTCCACTTCCCTCGTCTAATATCACTTAGAGTGAACAGACGTTAAATTGAAGACAACACACACACACACACACACACACACAACACACCACACACACACACACAATACACACACGCGCGCGCGCGCGTACACATTGTACGTACCGCCTGCACCTAAGAAGTTATGTATCGGAGAAACAAAACCAAAATCAAATCAATATTAATCAAGGATGGCAGCAAAAACAACAAAAAACAAATGTAATGAAACAAGGAGCAACAGATATAACAAAAATAACAACAACAACAAAATATTCCCTGAACTCAAACTAGACGTGAACAATACAAGGTGAAGAATAGCTGAGGCACAATAACAACACCAACAAAAAACAGTGTAATGGAATTAAGAAAGAGAAGGAGCATACAGGAGGGAGAGGAGGAGAAGCGGAAGAAGAAGAAGAAGAAGAAGAAGAAGAAGAAGAAGAAGAAGAAGAAGAAGAAGAAAGAAGAAGAAGAAGAAGAAGAAGAAGAAGAAGAAGAAGAAGAAGAAGAAGAAGAAGAAGAAGAAGAAGAAGAAGAAGAAGAAGAAGAAGAAGAAGAAGAAGAAGAAGAAGAAGAGAAGAAGAAGAAGAAGAAGAAGAATTGCGAGAAAGAAGATGATCATCATCATCCTCATCATCCTCATCATCATCTCATCATGATTAAGATCATACACATACACAAATACACATACACGCACAAACAAGCGCGCACAAAAACACGCACACACACATTCGCACGAGCACAAATACACTCACACAAGCGCACAAACACATACACACACACACACAATAATATATATAATATATATATATATATATATATATATATATATATATATATATATATATATATAATATATATATATATAATATAAAAGAGAGAGAGAGAGAGAGAGAGAGAGAGAGAGAGAGAGAGAGAGACTTACAGAAATACAAATAGACAAATAGAAATACAAACAGAAAGACAGACAAGGAAACAACGAGAGAAGAGAGGCATTAAAAAAGAGATAGAGAGATAAACGAAATGACACTAACAGAAAAACAAAACGTTTCAGCAGAGAGAGGGAGGTGGAGGGAGAGAGAGAGAGAGTGAGAGAAAGAGAATGAGAGAGAGAGAACAAACAGAAAGAGAGACAAATAGAAACTGATTCAGACAGTAACATTGAACAGATGTGTGAAGGGGACATTGAGCTAAACAGAGACAGTGACATACAATAAGAGAGAAAGAGACACAGACGGAGAGACAGACAGAGAAAGATAGAGACAGGTTGAAAAAGAGGGGCAGATAGATAACATAGAGCAACCAAGCGAGAAAGAGCGTGAGAGAAAGAGAGAATTAATTAATTAATTATATTCATTTTTCAAGGGTTACAGGGTAAATATTCAGTTACTGTTTTTTTTCATCTGGCCCTTGCCCTAATTAGGGACTATCAACAAAACACACACAAGAAAGCCAAAACAAAAACCCCAGCGAGAGAGAGAGAGAGAGAAAACTCAAGAACTCAAAGATTTTAATGTACTTTAGCCTTTGGCCACAATACATCGACATGTTAGGTCAAAATGTAGAGAATAATTATTATATAGCATGGATTTACAATCTTCATAGTCATGGAAGTATTAATCTGCACCTAGTACCATACAAACAATCAAAATAGACCCTCAAAGTAACGGACACCTTTCAAAACATCACATCTAATGAGTAGATGCATAAATGTAAACAAACAAAATACTACTTTCATGTTCTTTAGAGGCCTTCAAAGAACTGCACTTTGTCTCCTATTTACTGCATGGAAAACAAATCTGGACAAATTGTGTCTGTGACTTATATTTGTTGCTTTCAAAAGCTCATGTACAGGAACTTTTACTGATTCTTTTAGAAATTTACCCCTCAAGTCTTTATAAAGACAACAGTCAAAAATAAAATGGTGCTCGTTTTCAGTTTTGTCTTTGCAGAATGGACAGTTTCTATCCTGTGCTGCCTCACTGTATCGATTTACGTTATTCTTAAGCGGGAGTACATTCAATCTCAAATGGGTGATGGCAACACGAAAACAGTATGTCTCCATATCACAGACATATTTTTCTTTTTCAAAAACTGGTTTAAATGTTCGATATAAATCATACCTCTTGCGGTCTCTAATGGTCCCATCCCATTCCTGTACAAACAAATCAATTAGTCTCTGTTTAAATGCACACAAAAACATTTTTACATCTCCAACGCCATGCTGCATCCATACAATATTAAATCCAGTCTCACACAAAATTTCTCTTATTCTTGTAGCCCAACACTCTTTTCCAGATCTATCCAATTCAAATAGCATCGTGTAAGCTTTATAGGGTAATCTATTTCTATCCATCTGTAACAATTTTAACCAGTATCTCAAGCAGTTAACACAAGAGTGAATAAATAAGGGATATCTTCCAAGCTCTCCATAAACCATCTTATTTGGTGCTCTTGCAGGGACTCCTAGAAATCGTTTACATGCCATTAAGTGAACTTTTTCTACGTGCTCTAGTCTCTGCAATCCCCAAATTTCTGATGAATATAATAATATTGACCGAATCTTAGTGTCAAAAATTTTAAAGAATACATTCGAGGTCATCTCTTTATACTTTTGAAAGACCTTATTTAATTGTAAAACTGCTTTTTTCCCCTTTGCTGCTAAATGTGTAGTACCCCTTTTAACACTTATCATAGTTGTAAAGTTAAACCCCAAATAACAGTAATTATTAACCACTTCTAACTTCTCAGAATTGTAAAACCAGTTTTCATGCACACCCAAGTACCCCCCTTTTCGGAATACTATTACTTTTGTCTTTTCGGAATTAACACTTAGCTTCATTTTTTGCAGCATTCATGCAACGCATTAAGTTGAGTTTGAAGGCCCATGGGTGTAATTGAAAATAAAGCAACATCATCAGCAAACAGCAATATGAAAAGCTCCATATAATCTGGCAATAACAATGCACCACGTTTACCCTTTTCTTCAATTTTATCTGCTATCTGATTAATAAAGATGGAAAATAACGTCGGGCTCATAACACATCCTTGCCGTACACCAATAGGACATTCAAACATGTCTGAGAGTTCGTGGTTTATGCATATACACGACAATAATGATTGATACATAGCTTGTAAACAGGCAAAGAATTTTCCTTTAACCCCTTGATCGTATATACATTCTAAAAGTTTGTTGTGTCGAACAGAGTCGAAGGCTTTTCTAAAATCCACAAATGCAACATATAACTTTTTGCCCTTTTTACTCAAATATTTCTGAACTGTGGCATACAATGTAAAAATAAGATCAGCAGTCGAGTAATTTTTGCGAAATCCTGCTTGAGAGAGAGAGAAGAGAGAGAGAGAGAGAGAGAGAGAGAGAGAGAGAGAGAGAGAGAGAGAGAGAGAGAGAGAGAGAGAGAGAGAGAGAGAGAGAGAGAGAGAGAGAGAGAGAGAGAATGACAATGACAAAATCTTATATTTCGAAGATAATGAATAAGGACGCATGCGCTCTTTTACAGTCACCGCCCCTAGAAATACATCTAAATAATAAACCTAATACTCATACGCTCAGACAGTAAAAAATAAAGGGGGAAAATTTTGGAAAAAACAAACAAACAAACAAACAAAATACAACAACAACAAACCACAAAATAAAAAACAAAGACAAAAAAGAAAAGCAAACAAAAAAGCAAAACAAAAAACAAACCAAGAGAGAGAGAGAGAGAGAGAGAGAGAGAGAGAGAGAGACAGACAGACAGACAGACAGACAGACAGACAGTCAGACAGACAGACAGACAGAGACAGAGAGAGACACAGAGAGAGACACAGAGAGACACAGAGAGAGACAGAGATAGAGAGAGAGAGACAGAGAGAGAGAGAGAGACAGAGAGAGAACTTAAGGTTACCCGACATTTAAAAGCTACTACAAATAAAACTTGAGATTACAACAAGCAAAAAACTTTCCTCCAGAAAAAATCACATTACTTCATTCAGTTCAGAAGAAAAAGTAGCCTACGATAGAAAGTTCCACTTCCTGACTACTAAACCCCAAAGAGAGAGCAGGGAAAAACCACGGACAGGTGTATTTTACACCAGACAAGACTGGTACTTACACCAGTCAGACCTTTTCCTAGAGATACCAGAATCCTGTAGGGACATGGAGGGAGATAATTTCAACGCAGCAGCGGAAGAAATAGTCTTCAATGCCCAGCTGCCCCTTCCAGTTTTCCTCTCCATCTTCTAAAGGCTGATCACAGAATGGAGACAGATGCACTTTACAGCAGACAATTGCTGCAAACGAAATGTCGACCTTTCATTTTTTTTTAATTTTAACAGTTTCAGCTTCTTTGATTGCGTAATGCCCGGTAAGATGTGAACTGAACTGACCTGGGTTAAGCATTACACAAAATGGGGGAACATTTGTAATGAAGTATAAATGAAACAGAATAAAGAGAAAGTGAGAAGCCGCAGACTGTTTACATTGTATTTCTTTTATAGCTGGGCTGACTTTCAAGAGTTATATCAAAAAGAAACCTGTGCTAAAGCTTTTTTTTTTTTTGTTCAAATCCACGTGGGAAAAATCCTCCTCCTTCTCTCTTTCTCTCTCTCTTTCTCTCTCTTTCTCTCTCTTTCTCTCTCTCTCTCTCTCCTCTCTCTCTCTCTCTCTCTCTCTCTCTCTCTCTCTCTCTCTCTCTCTCTCTCTCTCTCATTCAAAGTTCTCATAAACAAACCAAAACAGCAAAACAAAAAGAACGCTAAACTGTCTCACTCAAATGCTAACTTTGTTGTTGTCACGAAAGCAAAATTGCTCATGATTTATTGTCTTTTTTTATCCCAGTGAATCTTTTGACAGCCATATTTACTGGTAGTAGGAGATAGAGAAAGACAGAAACATATCAAGAAGTAAGGAAGAGAGACAGAGAGAGAGACAGAGAGAGAGAGAGAGGAAGAGAGAGGGGGGGAGGGGGAAGGGAGGGATGGACAGAGAGAGATAGGAAGGAAAGACAGAGAGAGTATCTATGTAGAAAACATATAAAAGCTGTTAGAAATAAAACTTGCCAGTACCCAGGAAAAACTTGCGTCTAGAAAAAAAACTATTTAGTTCAGAAGACACAGCAATCTAGGACAGAAAGTTCTACTCCCTCCCTACCTTCTACACCCTAAAGAAGAAAGAAACACGGACAGTTACATTTGATACCAGTCGAGGCTGTTACAAGGGCCAGCAAGACCATTCCATGGAAATACCAGATTCTTTCACTTAAGATGGAGGAAAACTATTTTCAATGCAGCGGAAGAAATAGTCTTCAGTGTGAAACCATGCTGGAAGTTTTCTCCTTATCTTTTTAAAGCCAGGTCAAAGACTGGAGACAGCTGCAAATCATAGCAGACGATTGCTGCAGGCTGAAATTTACGTCGCTCTCAAAACAGTGGCATTGACTTCTTTGATTGTCCATTGACATAGGGACTTCAATTCATATCAATTCAAACACTTTATCATTTCACAAACAGAGAAATTCATGTGGGTTATAAGCCGTACATATTCTCTTTAAAAAGTGAATAAGAAGAATAACATAGCACAGTACACATCCATCACTTCTCACACAACACAAGATAATACCTATACCAATACCAACAGTGAACTGTATCGATCTGAACGATTATCAGATAAGCGTTTTAGATTTTTTCAAGCATATTAATGAAATGGGAAGTTGGACAATGAGAGAGGGGAGAAATTATTCATTGGCTTTGTGCATCTATCATGAGTACAAAAGTTAGATTGAATAGAAGTGATTTCAAGATTTGTGTTCTTTGATTACCGTGTCAGAAGTAGTATCTGTGTCTGTGTTTGTGTCTGTTTGTTTGTCAGTGTGTCTATCTGTCTTTCTGTCTTCTGTCTTTGTCTGTCTGTCTGTCTGTCTGTCTGTCTGCCTGCCTCTCTCTCTCTCTCCTCTCTCCTCCTCCTCTCTCTCTCTCTCTCTCTCTCTCTCAGTCTGTGTGCGTGTGTGCGCGTTTGTTGTACTTTTATTTAGTATTATTTATTGCTTTATTTCGAGGATATTGGAATAAGCACTCATGTGCTTTTTACATTCAGTCCCTGTATGTATGCAGTTTTGTTAATTTTGTCATTCGTTCCCACCGGTACACAATGGCCTGCTCTTCCAAAAAATAACACAGGTTTTGACGTGTGCGCAAGATGGTCTACGTGCGTTCGCACTCGGGACCTCGGTTTACAGTCTTATCTGAAGGAATTTTGGGAGGAGTGGACTCGGCACTGATGTTAACTCCAGGGGAAAATATCCCCTTGAACGATTCGAACCCGAGTCAGAAGCGCAATGCACAACACTCAACAGGTTATCCAGTTCCCTCTGTGTGTGTTTGTTTGTTTGTTTGTTTGTTTTTATTTGTTTGTGTGTTTGTGTGTTTGAGTTTGAGTACTTCGAAGTAAGAAAAAAATACATAAAGCAAAGTGGTCAGAAAAAAGCTCTCTGGTTTGTCTTATTTATTCTATAATTCTAATTTTTGTCACGAAATCATAAGCTCAAGATTTAGTAGTATTATTTGATCCCACTGGCTATTTTGACAACCATTTCTATTTGAAATGACAGGGACAAAAGACAAGGAGACAGAGACACAGGCAGAGAGAGAGAGAGAGAGAGAGATGAGAGAGAGAGAGAGAGATAGAGAGAGGAGGAGAGAGAGAGAAGAGAGAGAGGAGAGAGAGAGAGAGAGAGAGAGAGAGAGACAATTCTAGACAGCATCTATGTACAACATAGTAAAAGCTGTTGCAAATAAATGCTAGAGACTACCCCCAGGAAAACTGTTACTCCAAAAATACCCGATTATGTCAAAACAGCTGAAGAAACACTCTTCTACAGAAAGTCGTAGTTCTTATTTTCCAAATACCGGGGAAAAGGTCGCAGACAATTCCCTTTTATATCCCACAATGTCTGCTTCAAAGGCCGACCAAATCTTTTCCCTAGTATACCACAATCCTGTACAGAGACGGGAGGAAACAATTTCAACGCAGAGGAAGAAAATACTAATCTTCAATGTGCAGCTGTCCTTACTTCAAGTTTTCCCCCCTATCTTGTAAAGGCTGGTCACAGAATGGAGACATCTGCAGTTTATAGGAGAACGACTTCTGCCAAAACTTTCAACCTTTAAAGAGATTTTCTTTTTATTCTTTTTGGTTATCCAGTGACAAACAAGAAGTGGGCTGAACTAAAACGAATTAATCATTAGAGGAACTTTTCCACA
>CM054144.1:31475206-31485206 GCA_028751875.1 Rapana venosa
GCTTAAGATACAAGTATTCTTTGTTTACCGTTTTAAACTGAACCGCATATGCATTTCATTTTTATTTTATGATTATAAGATTGGAAAGAAACTTCCTCTTGAGTTGCACTGCTATAAAGTCATAGCATTAAAAGACTTTTTTAAAGCTCTCTGTCTCTCTCTCTCTCTCTCTCTCTCTCTCTCTCTCTCTCTCTCTATCCATCCATCCATCAACCAACCAATCAATCAACCAAACTCATCAATCCAATGTCATTCCTGAGCCCTTCCACATACGGTCAGGGGAGTTTATCCAGACAGGCACAAGTGAGGGGACTGTATTCAGGCATCGAGAGAGGTGATCCGTTTTCAACGCTGTGTTACCTTCTCTGACCAGCTGTCTAGACTGAAGAAGACGTGATATACCCTTTAATATCATCAATGACCTCGGGTGTTTGCAACTCACTCAGTAATTTTTGAAAGAAACGTGCTGTTCATCTGTTCGGTGATTAGATCATACGAACGACTTGACTTTTCTCCTAAATCACAAAACACAGGTTGTGAAATAGCTTGTACTTTTTATCGATAAATAATGATGATCAGTTTTGAACGCTCTGACAGTTTGTTTGTTTTCAGGAGGCTGTCAAGATTTAACAGATGTGGTACCGGTAGGTCGTTGTTTTTCATTAATGAGGAAGGTGTTTGAAAACTTGACAACCTTCTACATGATTGAAAAGAAACATCTGTATGCATAATTATATGCTGATTCGGTAGAACGTGATAATCTTCACTCAGTAATGCTTACCTTTCTCCCTCCACGCTCTGGTAATTGTGCTTTGGAAAAAATAGAATCGAATGGAGCCTGTCTTTTTCTGGGTCATAAACATAATGCTGCAATGGTTGGTGTCACCCAAACCACTAGCCATATGACGAAGTTTTTATCATTTCATTAAAAGCTGTGGGTTATAAGATACTGAGGTTTTTTTCCAGATACAATCTGTATATTTATTGTTGTTATTTATGTTGTTTAGTAATATTACATGTGTTTGCTTTTATTCCCCCAAGCACCCCTGCAAGAATAGGGTTAAAGTTGTGGTTTCTGCACCAAAGAACATAGTTTGAAGGACAAGAAATCACTTTTGGGTGATACTCTCTCTCACACACACACATACACACATACATATATACATAATGCATACATACATACACACATACATACACACATACTTACATACATACATATACATACATACACACATACATACATACATACATGCACACATACATACACACACACACACATACATACATACATACATACATACATACATATTAATACATACATATATACATACATACATACATACTACATACATACATACATACATACATACATACATACATATATACATACATACACACACCTCTCTTTCTCAAGTAATCAATCAAACCTATCAAATCAATCAAACTCATCAATCCAATGTCATTCCTGAGCCCTTCCACATACAGTCAGGGGAGTTTATCCAGACAGGCACAAGTGAGGGGACTGTATTCAGTCATCGACAGAGGTGATCCGTTTTCTACACTGTGTCAACTTCTCTGACCAGCTGTCTAGACTGAAGCAGACGTGATGGATGGTTTTTCACCAGCTACAAAGGTTAGAAAACATACTGTTTATGTGTACCGTGATTAAAACCTGAGAGCGACTTAACTCCGCATAGTTTGACTTCTGCCATAACTTCCTGAGGAGTCACGTGGACATAGCTTTTTTTTCCCCATTCCTCAGTTGGGGTTTGTGCGAGAGAGGAAACATGCTGCTTATGTGTACCAGGGTTACCACCTGAGGGTGACGCAACTCAGCATGTTTTTTACTTCATCCATAACTTTCTGAGCTATCACGTGGACATAGATTTTTTTCCTCCTTCTTCAGGTAGAGCTCTAAGGTTTACCAGTCATGAGACGGTTGTGCATGCGGCCCGGTTTGTTTTCCCCCACCATGAAGGTATCCGCAATTTGACTTCTGGAGAATGATTTGTAAACGTAACACGAGTGTTCATGTGGGGGGTTTTTTTAATATCTTTGTCAACCTTTCTTATCGGCACAAATGGCGGACTCTTTTGAAAGGCAAACATGTTTTGACATGTTTGCAAGATGTTCTTCATGTGTTTGTACACGGGGTCTTGGTTTAAAGTCTCATCCAAAGGAATTTCAGGGGAGTGGAGTCAGGACTGCTGCTGTCTCAAGTGGAAAATTTCCCCCTGGACAGGAAACTCAACAGTGATTCAAGCCTAGGTTTGATCCTGGGCTGTCAAGTGCGAGCACAACGCTCTAACCACTGGGCTCCCTCCTACCCACCAGCATGCCATTTACCGCTCAAGCAGTATGCTTTAAGCACAATAAATCTTGAAACACTCATCCTTCTGCAGGTTCCAGACTGCAAGCTGGAATGCTTGTTTCGTCCATACCACTGGCAATGTAATGTAGTTCACTGTGTGATGAAGGTATTACACCATCAGATTCTTGTGTTTCTTTTTCCAACTCCATCCCAAAGTTTTGGACATGATTGTTAGTGTTGTGTGTACAGATCTGACAACTATTATTTACACTCATAGTTGTGGGGGGGGGGGGGGTGTTCAGATATCATATTTGTTGCATTGGTATAGGTCTGTAGACACTTTCCCACAAGCACCGCAAGTGGAGCCAACTGGTGCAACGTTCATCACTGCAGTGCCCTTTCGACCCCGCAGATGAGATGAGGTATTCGTTGTTCAAATTCCATGAAAAATAAGCTAGGCAAAAATGTTAGTTTCAATGAGGTCCTTGTCCAGAGAACAGAGTTTTCAATGACAATAACTCTTTCTGGTGAGAGTCTGTGGCTCTCTCTCTCTCTCTCTCTCTCTCTCTCTCTCTCTCTCTCTCTCTCTCTCTCTCTCTCTCTCTCTCTCTTTCTTTCTTTCTTTCTCTTTCTCTCTCTCTATTGCTCTCGCTCTCTCTCTCTCTCTCTCTCTCTCTCTCTCTCTCTCTCTCTCTCTCTCTCTCTCTCGCTCTCGCTCTCGCTCTCTCTTCTTGCTCTCTCTCTCTCATCTCTCTCTCTCTTCCTCTCTCTCTCTCTCTCTCTCTCTCTCTCTCTCTCTCTTGCTCTCTCTCTCTCTCTCTCTCTCTCCCTCTCTCTCTCTCTCTCTCTCTCTCTCCTCTCTCTCTCTCTCTCTCTCTCTCTCTCTCTTCCAAACAATCTCATCATTCAAGCCCTTCAATCTAGATTTTTCCCTTCATCCCTCTCACATACAGTCAGAGGGAATGTACGCAGACAGGCACAAATGGCGGACTGTATCCAGACATCGATACCAATGATCAGTTTTCAACGCTGTGTCGATTCTCTGACAGACTGTCTGGACTGAACAGACGTGACAGGGTGTTTATTATCAACGGCGCAGGTGTTTGAAAACATGACAACCTATCCACACACTTTTGAGGAAGCGTGGTGTTTGTATATCAGCTGAACTCAACTGTTCCTTTCACTGCTGTCAAGGGTAGGAGCTCCACTCAATGCCATCTGCGTTCACCGTCTCTCCTTGTCTCTCCTGAGTTTTACTACCTACTGTATCCCTCCCAGACCACTGATCTCAGTGATGTTGGCAATGGAGGATGTTGGTGGTCTACTTATTTACCTTTTCCCCTCGACTTTACTTTGGAGGTCAAAGTCAAGTCAAAGTCAAAAGTCAAAAACTAAATACTGACAATTAAAATACTGACAGGCACATTGATACGTATAATAATCTCGAAAGACGCAAGAAAAATACATTTCAAACTGGTATGAACAGTCCAAGATAGTTTCAAAAACTAAAACAAAACAATAAATCACACACACAGACACACGCGCGCGCACACAAACACGCTCGGCGTACGCGCGCGCATACACACACATACACACATTCACACACATACCCATACACACCAATGTAGGAATACAATGTTGTAAAAACCATTGATTGGAAAAGATATATAAACTCATTGTTTACTCGTGCACACACGCACTCACTCCCACACACACACGAACATGTGCGCACACCCATATACGCGCACACCAATAAATGAACACAATTTTATAAAGACTATTGACTAGTAAACACACACACACACACACACACACACACACACACACACACACACACACGTGCGCGCATGCACACACATACACATAATAATGACCACTGACTAGTAAAAACATAAACTTACACACACACACACACAATTAAAAAATCATTTCAACCAAAAATAGGATACAAAAGTACTTATTTTCATGAGCGTACACACACACAGAGTTAAAAAATCATTTCAACCAAAAATACGATACAGAAGTACTTATTTTCATGAGCACACACACACACACACACACACACACACACACACACACACACACACACACACTGTCATCATCAGATTCACACACACACACACACACACACACACACACACACACACACACACACACACACACACACACACACACACACTGTCATCATCAGATTGTTCTTTGTGTTTCAAACGCATCTCAGTCAGCACTTACCAATTTATTTCAGCCATCACTTGTCTTTGGAATGAGAGTTCATCAAAACGACTTTCACTTGAACATCTGTCTGACCATTTCAAGCTGCCAGTAGAACCACATTTGGCCGTGCTTATTGTGTCTCTTTCCAATTTTCTTAGTGTTCAACTTTCTGACCCATACAGCTATATAAGCCAGATTAGTGTTTGATAATTCTAATTTTTCAGATACTGATGTATGCCTCTGTCTTTCCGAATGTTAACTTAATCGTCGTTTGCTTGGTCATACCAATTGTAGCCTTGTTTCTAGCTTGTAAATACCCTAAATCTTTTCCCCATCCATTAGACCGTGGGTGGTGGTCTGGGTGCTAGTCTTTCGGATGAGACGATAAACCGAGATCCCGTGTGTTACTCAAAATTTATTTAGCGCACGTAAAAGAACCCGCGGCAACAAGAGAGTTTCCCTGGCAAAATTCTGTAGAAAAAGCCACTCTGATAGGGAAACAAATGCAGTTGTAGACAGAAAAATGTGGTGGCGCTGCTCTGTGGCGCCGCGCTCTCCTCGGGAAGAGCAGCCCGAATTTCATGCCGAGAAATCTGACGTGACTTAAAGTGGTATAAATAAAATATAAAATAAACAATAAAAACCTGTGGTTGGCTCAATTCGGCCTTATTTGACTTCTTCCTTTAACTTCCTGGAGAGTCACGGGGACTCATGTGACTTCCGACAGTATGCTTCGAGTTCATTGAGCATAGAAGAGTCCATGTCTTTCCAGGTTACAGACTGCATGCTTGGGTGTTTGTTTTATCCATACCATTTGCCTTCAAGCTATTGTATTATTTGATCAGATCTATGGGCTATCAGAGCCTTTGTTTTGTCAGCTACATTCCAAAACTGTTGGACATCTTTATTTGACTGTATATACAGATCCACCATATTAACATCCATTCATGATCACTGTTGTTATGGGATTTTTTTAAATATCGTATAGTTGCCTTGATTCCACAAAATAGTGCTAAAGAAATGTCAGTTTGGACTTCACTCTTTGCCCAAAGAATAAACTGCTTAATAACAATGAATCTGTTTTTCAGTGGGAGTATGCGACTTTTGCCCGCTCCCCCCCCCCCCCTCTTTCTCTCTCTCTCTCTCTCTCTCTCTCTCTCTCTCTCTCTCTCTCTCTCTCTCTCTCTCTCTCTCTCTCTCTCTCTCTCTCTCTCTCTCTCTCTCTCTCTCATCATCATCATCATCATCATCATCATCATCAAACCCATCAATCAAACTCATCAATCCAATGTCATTTCTGAGCCCTTCCACATACAGTCAGGGGAGTTAATCCAGACAGGCACAAGTGAGGGGACTGTATTCAGTCATCGACAGAGTTGATCCGTTTTCTACACTGTGTCAACTTGTCTGACAAACTGTCTAGACTGAGCAGACGTGATGGATGGTTTATTACCAGTGGCGCAGGTGTTTGAAGACAAGTCAACCTTGCGTGACATTGTTCAAGAAACCACGCTGTTCATTTCTTTGCTGATTACAAAACAAATTTTAAACCACTTGAATTACATCTATGTTCTCCTTGAACTCTTTGAGCAGAAATTTGGGCTGCCATACTGAAACTTTTCCGCTGTGTCTTGTTGCTGTTGTTAGGTGTTCCTCAAACTGACACCCAAAGAGGCGCCCTCAGTGTCACTGCATCTCACTTGTCATAACTGGGAATCACCATGAAACCATAAGCACCTTCTGGGTGAAAAATGTGTGTGTGCGTGCTTGCGTATGTACGCGCGCGCGCGCTCGAGCGTGTGTGTGTGTGTGTGTGTGTGTGTGTGTGTGCGTGCATGGGGGGCACTTTGATGTAGACGTTTTGATGTAGGCATTTTGATGTAGGCCCTTTGATGTAGGCACTTTGATGTAGGCCCTTTGATGTAGGCACTTTGATGTAGGCCCTTTGATGTAGGCATTTTGATGTAGACACTTTGATGTAGGCATTTTGATGTAGGCACTTTGATGTAGGCCCTTTGATGTAGACCCTTTGATGTAGGCACTTTGATGTAGACACTTTGATGTAGGCACTGTGATGTAGGCACTGTGATGTAGACACTTTGATGTAGGCACTTTGATGTAGACACTTTGATGTAGACACTGTGATGCAGACACTGTGATGTAGGCACTTTGATGTCAGCACTTTTGATTAGGCACTTTAATGTATGCACTTTGATGTAGGCACTTTGATGTAGGCACTTTAATGTAAGCACTTTGTTGTAGGCACTTTTGTGTAGGCACTTTTATGTAGGCACTTTTGATTAGGCACTTTGATGTATGCACTTTGTTGTAGGCACTTTGATGTAAGCACTTTGATGTAGGATCTTTGATGTAAGCACTTTGTTGTAGGCACTTTTATGTAGACACATTGATGTAGACACTTATATGTAAGCACTCGTGATAGGACTTAAATGGAGACACTTTTGCAGGCACTTTAATGTAGGCACTTCGCTTGCAACCGCGCCTGACAAAGGCTTTGTTTTGAGCCCACATGGGCACTTCAAGCCTGAGAGAGCCAAGTACACATGTGTGTCACCCATTTCACCAGACGTTGCAGTTGGCCTACCCTCCAATGACAAACGGGCAGGTTTTTAACCTGTGTTACAATGCGAAGTGTGTGCTTGCTTTGCGGATTTCGTATAAAGGTACTTTGAAGGAAATGAATTGGAACTAACCTTTTGTGCGGAACCGAAAGCAGCATTTTTAAATGGACAGTTCGAGTGGGAAAATAAGGGAAAAGTAAAGAAACCCATTTATGCCTTAAGTGATTACTTCCATTTGTTGATCTGCAAGCATTTACTCGAGGTTCTTGAGGGTTCATTTTTCTTCTTTATCGAACGCTCTGACAGCCGTCATTGTTGTCTGTCATATTATGAGCACAAATGCGTCGCGTTGCCGTTACGCACCTGACAAGTCAGGCCCAGCGCATCCGACTTCGGCATGAGGATTGATTTAAAGAACTTTGTGTCGATATTTTGTCACAGATCCTTTCCCCTTAACATTTTTCCTCTTGCTTTATTATTTCTTTTTCTTTTTAATTTTGTTCCAGAAATAACACGTAACGTATTTTCGGGTTTTTTTGTTTTGGACACTTGTGTGTCTTATAATAGTTCTGCTACAAAATACTCTTTTACTAAGAGAACACACACACACACACACATCCACACACACACACACACACACACACACACATCCACACATGAACACACACACACACACACACACACACACACACATCCACACACACACACACACACACACACAACACACACACACACACACACACACACACACACACACATTTTCATATTTACATACAATTGTTCATGTACACCACAACTTGTATACACGTGCTCGTGTACTCGTGCGTGCGTGCTAGTGCGTACGCATACACAAGGGCATGTGTGCACAAGTACGAGCACGCGCGTGTGCGCGCACGCACGCACACGCGCGCACACGCACACACACACACTATAAAAAAGTAAGCTGCAGAAGAGGGGCTTTAAGTGCAATTCGGTCCATCTTTGCCAATCGATATTTTCAATTACACATCCGTTGTTTCATCGGTTTGGTGACGATTTTGCAAGTAAAATAAAACTGGGAAAAAGACGTCAAAAAGAATTTAGCAAATGTGTTTCAAAGCAAGCAAAACACTTTGACAAAACAAAACAAGGAAAACCTGTTGGTGAACACTGAGGAAAATGAATTATCCTATAGATTTCAAGAGTGGTGTTTTTAAAGAAATAAATGGATATCGATTTTATCATATAACTCTGTGCTCTGATTTGGATTTTTTTTTGCTCAATGGAATTAAGGATGTTCACTCATTCTCTCTCTCTCTCTCTCTCTCTCTCTCTCTCTCTCTCTCTCTCTCTCTCTCTCTCTCTCTCTCTCTCTCTCTGTCTCTCTCTGTCTGTCTCTCTCTCTGTCTCTCTTGCTCTCTCTCTCTCTCTCTCTCTCTCTCTCTCTCTCTCTCTCTCTCTCTCTCTCTCTCTCTCTCTCTCTCTCTCTCTCTCTCTCTTTTCTTCTCCTATCTCATCACTCTCTCTCTCTCTCTCTCTCTCTCTCTCTCTCTCTCTCTCTCTCTCTCTCTCTGTGATCTAGTCAGAACTGCATGTTTACAATCAAAGGAAAAAAGAAAGAGCGTTTTCTGGCCATGATCAAACCATTGGTGCAGTGCCCTGCAAACGACACTTATCTCCCCGTTTCAATTTGCTCCCCGCAATTCATGTGGGAGAATCCCTCACGTTTGCAAGGGGCAGAGTACTGTGGACAGCATCGATAGTCTCCGCTGAAGATTGGCCTCCCCCTGATTTGGTCATCTGAATGAAGAGGGCACTGATATTGTCAGAAAGAACTCTCTTGACAGTGAGAGCACTTTCCGTCTTCGCGAAGAGCTCTTGCACTTATGCCACATGTAAGTATGAATAAATGGATGTATGATTTAGAATGGGGGCGGGATGGCTCAGTGGTCAGAGCACTCGCTTTCCCCCAGCTAAGGTTAAGCAGCATCGCGCGTGGTTACCACTTGGATGGGTGACTGTTTGCGTGCCTTGGCTTCAGTACAGTCCCCCTCAGTTCACCCAGCTGTAAATGGGTACCTGCCTCTTAAGGGTCAGGGAAAGTAAATCAGCGAGGGAGAGGAGATGGGTGCCAGCCTCAATTTGCTGGCCCCTTGAGAAGTTGAGGTCTCTGATGCCTCACTCCCTTACGACCACATAGGTTATGGGACATCTTTACCTTTACCTTATGGTTTAGAAAGTGCATGTATTCTGTTCCAGCTTTAAGCACGATTGAGGTGTTGACAGGGTTTGTGAAATAAACTAATATATTGAACTAAGACCTAATCTATCCTACTGTATGTCTACCTCTGAACAAGGGGTCTGAATTTTTTTCTTTCCTTCTGTAGCTGAGTTGAATTGTCTGGTTTGAATATTTATACAACGCACTGACTTTACAACTTTTTGAAAAGTGTGTCCTCTGTATTTGCTGTTGTTTTTGTTGTTGTATTTGTTTTCTTTTATTTTGGGAGGAAGGGGATTCAAGGTGGTGAGATGAAAGTGGATTTTGTTGGTTGAATCCACCGTCTAAGTGCAAAGAAGTGTTGTCCCAATCAACGTCGTTTCCTCTGCAAATCATTAAACACTGACACGAAATTTGCAATCTTAAACTCGTATAGTAAGTCGTTTGCATGAACACATACATTCACACACATACACGCACACACGCATGCACGCACACACACACACACGCACGCACGCACAGAGAGACAGAGAAAGAGGAAGTGGGACCAACGTCCTGAAACCAATCAAACGACACAATGTTTTTGTAAACTGGGCAGCTGTTATTCGCTCTCTCTCTTTCTCTCTCTCTCTCTCTCTCTCTCTCTCTCTCTCTCTCTCTCTCTCTCTCTCTCTCTCTCTCTCTCTCTTTCTC
>CM054144.1:31500206-31530206 GCA_028751875.1 Rapana venosa
GGCTGCGGTTTGTGTTTTGGTTTCGTTTTTTCGTTTTTTGCCTCTGTGCAATTCTACTTAAATAACCAAGAGAGAAACAGATACATAGACAGACAGACCGACAGACTGGCAGGCTGAAACATACAGAGAGAAAGACAAGAGACAGGCAGGCAGGCAGACAGGGACAGTGAGTTCACTAGTTCACAAGTTCAGGCGTTTTCAAAACTTGATACTCAACCCTCATGTTAACCCAGGTTCAAACTTTTGCAGTATATGTAGACCCGTTCCGTTCCCTACATTCCCTTGTCACTGATGGGTGTGCAAAGGGATAACCCCCACTTTGTCTCGCTGTCTTTGGTGGGTTAACTCCCTGTCCTCACGTGAACCACAAAAGAGTACTTTTCTGGGCGGAAATCAGATAAGTTTGCTGGATGCATGCATTGACAATAAATGGATTCTTTTGGGGGGAAGGGGGTGGGGCTGGAACAGTTTCTGCCTACCACCTTTATCTTTCTTCCACAGAGAGTTCTGGAAATGATGGACAGAATTCTGGATCCAATACATTATTGTTAAAGGAGGGGGGAGGGATGGAGGAACAAAGGCTGTCTGTGTGCTTGCTTGATCTGAGAGTTACAAGCGTGTGTCTGCTCAGGATAAAAGAAACACAAACAACCCTGGCAACCTCATTGCTGTTTCTGCTCTAGTTTCTGCTCTAGTGCATATCTCAGCCAGCAGTCTTGTGCAGAAACTTGTAACTCATCGCTTTCTCTATTCTTTCTGTTTTCTGTTTCTTTTTTCGTTCCTCAGCTAGAGTTCCGAGGTTTGCCAATGGTGAGATTTTTTTTCCGAATGCGACCATTGTCGTTCACCATTACGGTAGCCACAATCCGACTTCTGGAAAGATGTCTAAAAAAAACCCACAGATACCGCTGTGCTTGTAGTTGTTTTTCTCCATTCTTACAGCCTTTAAAGGCCTATTCTTTTTCAAGGCAGCACGGGCTTTAGAGTGTGTGCTAGATGCTCTGCTGACGTTTGCACACGGGGCCTCGGTTTATAGTCTTATCCGAAGGACTTTCGGGGGGGGGGGGGGGAGGAAGGAAGGAGGAACTCCAGGGGGAAAACCCCCTTGAATAAACCTCTCTGTGGTGGCTGAAACTTGGGCTTGATCCCAGGACGCCAAATCGCGAGTGCAGTGCTCTAACCACGAGGCTATCCCGCCCCCTCCTTCCGTCCCCTATTTTTCATGTTTAACTGCTCATATCATATTAGGCTACCAGAATATTGTAAATTAACCGTGTCTCCAGTTTCTTTTCCCCTGTTTTAATGGCTGTTTCAGGTAACGAAATTATATTTACAATATTGTTATGTTTATTTTGTGATTGTATAGGTATGGCGGTATATTGCATTTGTCCCAATCATCCTAAATGATTGTTTGGGTGTGTATGTGTGTGTGCGTGTGCACATGCGTTCGTGTGTGTGTATGTGTGTGTTATGTGTGTGTGTGTGTGTGTGTGTGTGTGTGTGTTGTGTGTGTGTGTGTGTGTGTGTGTGTGTGTGTGTGTGTGTGTGTGTGTGTGTGTGTGTGTGTGTGTGTGTGTGTGTGTGTGTGTGTGTGTGTGTGTGTGTGTGTGTGTGTGTGGCGTGCTTGTGTGTGTGCGTGCTTGTGTGTGTGTATGTGTGATTCCTTGCATACGTACATATTATTTGAGAGTTAATATTTCTACGTGTCTGTTTGTTTGTCTGCGCCCTTTTCCTTTTTCTGTATCCATCACTAATTATCTCTCTCATCTCTCCCCCCACCCTCTCCCTCTCTCATCTCTCCCATCTCTCTCTCTCTCTTCTCTTTTCTCTCTCTCTCTCTCTCTCTCTCTCTCTCTCTCTCTCTCTCTCTCTGCGTTAGTTTTCTCTACCATCTAGATACATTCTCTAGCGGCTACTCTAAACTAGGAGACAACAGACATCAATTCTGCAGGCTCATTCAGACAGAGGGCCGTATAAGCACGACAATGGGATCGTCTTCGGCTTGTGAGTTTGCCTCAACTGCTCTGCAGGAAGAATTCAAAGAGGCAGACGAACGCTATGCTATCGCCGAATGGTTAAGATAATGCGACTTCAATTTCATGGGTCCATTAATTCGTGGGTTCGAATCTCGGCAGTGTCTGGTGAATTAAGGGTAGGGATTTTTACGATCTCCCAGGTCAACTTCTATTTCAGACCTGCCGGTGGCTTGATTTCTTTCGTGTACATATACACACATGCAAAAGTCCAAGTATGCACGGTAAAGATCTTGTAATTCATGCTAGCGTTCGGTGGGTTATGAAAACGTGAACATACCCAGCATACATCCCCGACATCGAAATGCGGATACCTTAATGGTGGGCAAAAACTGTTGCAAATGCAAAATCTCACCAGAGGAAAACCTTGGAGCTCTAGCCGAGGAACGAAAGCAAAACGGGCTAGTGCTGATTTCAAAGAAAAGGATCGGTGGGTGGTCTGGAGGTCAACCAACTGTCTAGAAAGCCAGAAATGTCGGTTCAATCCCCGGTTGTGTCCGAACTTTTCTCCTATCCAGAAGACCTTGAGTGGTTGTCTAGGTACTTCTCTCTAGAATAATACAATAAACCGAGACTCGTATGCAACATGCATTCAGCGCACGTAAAAGAACCCACGGCATCACAGTCATCCCTGGCTAAAATTTAATTCTGTATCAAAAACCCATCCTCATAGGGATGCACTGCATTCGCAAGCAGGAAATGGATTTTTTTGTAATAATGATATTCTTTTCTTTCGAAGATAGTGGAATAAGCACTCATGTGGATTTTTTTACATCCAGTCCCCGTGTGTATACAGTTTTGTAAATGTTGTCATCTCTTCCCAAAAAAATGTAAGAGGCGCTGCTTTTGTGACAACACACTCTTCCCAGAGAGAGCAGCCCACATTTCACCCAGAGAAACCTGTGCCAAAAGTGGTGTTTGATTATTAGGTGACATTAGGAGCAAGATGCAAAGAAAGAGTAAGAGTAAAATGAGAGACAAGAAAGAATGAACTACATACCTTAGTTTACCATTTCCAAACTTAACAGCACTAAGTGTTCAAACATTTGTAAAATAGGTTCAAATTCAAAAGCTGCAACAACTTCTGAAGAATAAACTGTATACCTCAGTTTACCATTTCCAAACTTATCAGCACTAAGCGTCCAACACACTTTGTATAATATTTTGAATTCAACAGCTGCAACAACTTCTGAACAATGAACTACATACCTTAGTTTATCATTAAAAATGTATTTTCCAAACTTAACAGCAGTAAGTGTATAAAATATCTCTATGATATTTAAAGTTTTAGAGAAGCAACAACAACTTTTCTCAGGGCACACCTATTTCAATGACATCCCTTCCAATAGAATTCCACTTCACCACGCTATGCTCCCTCCTTCTCAAGACAACCCTCCTTTAGCAGGAATGACAAAAAGTGAGCGCGCTTCTTGAACAGAAGTCTGACCAATCTTGATCAATAGGGTCTTCCAGCAATACGATTCTCTCCTGGGATATGTTTGCTATGGTTTTTGTCATCTTTTCATCCTTTCTGTAACGACCGCACAGAAATGGGTGAGATTCTGAGCTTTATTGATTCGTGTTAGAGAAGGAAGAGGGTGAGTATAAATAATCTGTGTTTTATCTGATAGGTATCAGCCTTGCTTTGCCTTGTCTCGCCTTGTCTTTCCTTGCACTTGCCTTGCCTTGTCTTGTTTTTACTTGCCTTGTCTGGCCTTGCCTTGGTTTGTCTTGCCTTACCTTGCCTTGCCTATCCATGCGATGCATTGCCTTGCCATACATTGCTTTGCCATCCCTTACCTTACATTGCCTTTCCGTGCCGTGCCGTGCCTTGCCTTGCCTTGCCTTGCCATACATTGCCTTGCCATACATTGCCTTGCCTTGCCTTGCCTTGCCTTGCCTTGCCTTGCCTTGCCTATTCCACGAGTGTCATTGACATTCGACATACTGGACACCTCTGCAAAGAGGGTACTGCAGCTCTCTCGGTCTTTTGTCGTGTGCAGTAGTGGGGCTGTGAGCTGTTTGTGCACTCCTTGCTGTGGTCAGACCAGGGACTTCTTGATGTGCCTCTGCACTGCTGGCCTTCCTCTGTGCCCTCCAGAATGGTTTAGGACGGTAGAGTTTACAAAACGGGAGAACAAAACAAAGCTTTAGTTTCAATTACTTTGCTGTGATTCTCGAGAATCTTAGGAATCTTGATTGTTTCGTTTACATCAGTTTCTTCATTCCTAAAATTATACACCTGATGCTTACAGAATTTCTGCATTTTGATTGTTTTGTTTACATCGTTTTCTTCATTCCTAAAATTATACACCTGATGCTTACAGAATGTCTGCATTTTGATTGTTTTGTTGACATCGTTTTCTTCATTCCTAAAATTATACACCTGATGCTTACAGAATGTCTGCATTTTGATTGTTTTGTTGACATCGTTTTCTTCATTCTTAAAATTATACACCTGATGCTTACTGAATTTCTGCATTTTGATTGCTTTGTTGACATCGTTATCTTCTTCCCTAGCTTTTACACCTGATGATAACGGGATTTTTTTCGCATTTTAAACAGTTTAGTTACGCTAATGATTGACTTATAGCCACTCTAATAACTGATCATTAATGATATAGAATGCTATTGCCTTGCTTGCATTGACGTCAGTGCTTTCTCACTGAACATGAAACTATAAGTCTTCTCTGTGAAATCATCTATGGAAAATAAACTGCTCCACCTATTTGCGGGTCCAAGATGTAGCCTTATTCATCCAAAAAATTTATTGTAATTTTTTGTTCCTCGGCTAGAATTTGAAGTTTAATGGTGAGAGTTTTGCGTATGGGACCTTTTGTTCCCACCATTAAGGCAGTTGCATTCCGATTTGGGGGATAATGTCAAAACACCACACCCGACACCCGTGTGCATGCGTACTTATTATATTTTTGTCATCTATTCTTACCAGCACAAAGGGCCTACTCTTTTGAAAGGCAGAACAGGTTTAATATGTGTGCAAGATATTGTGCATGTGTTCACGCATTAAACTTCAGTTTATAATGTCAGCCAAAGAACTTTTGGGGATGTAGGGTTAGTGCCAATGTTAACTCCACAGGAACAATCCCCTTGATCGGAAATCTCGGATATGACTCAATTTCAAGCCATCAAATCCCAAGTGCAATACTCTAATCACTAGGCTATCAAGCGCCCCCCTCAGGTCCCCCCCCCCCCTAATTTCTTTATAACTGCATTTTTGTGGTGGGTTCAAGAATAGACAATCATTACAATTGTTGTGTGTAGATATTTCCTTGTTCTCTGTCCTACATTCACATCCCTTAAAACAATTATAGAGTACAGGCTTTAATCAGGACACTTCTGTTTTTACTTTTGTACGCTGGCTCTCTCTCTCTCTCTCTCTCTCTCTCTCTCTCTCTCTCTCTCTCTCTCTCTCTCTCTCTCTCTCTCTCTCTCCTCTTCTAGTCCATAATCAGGGGATGAAAAAAATGTTTGTAAAAGCTTATCTTTAACCCCTAGAAATAAGATATTCATTCTCTCTCTCTGTCTCTGTCTCTCTTTCTCTCTCTCTCGCTCTCTCTCTCTCTCTGTCTCTCTCTCACTCTCTCTTAGTCCCTAATCAGGGGAAGGGCTGAATGAAAAAAATATATGTAAGGGCTTATCTTTAACCCTAAAAATAAGATCATTCTGTGTGTGTGTGTGTGTGTGTGTGTGTGTGTGTGTGTGTGTGTGTCTCCTCCCTAATCAGGGGAAGGGCTTGATAAATAAAAAAAAAACCTTTAAAATAAGATCATCTTCTGTCTGTCTGTCTGTCTGTCTGTCTGTCTGTCTGTCTGTCTGTCTGTCTGTCTCTCCTCTCTCTCTCTCTCTCTCTCTCTCTCTCTCTCTCTCTCTCTCTCTCTCTCTCTCTCTCTCTCTCTCTCTCCTAATCAGGGGAAGGGCTGGATGAAAAAATGTACATAAAGGCTTATCTTTTAACCCCTAGAAAAAATATCATTCATTCTCTCTCTGTCTCTGTCTCTGTCTCTGTCTCTCTCTCTCTCTCTCTCTCTCTCTCTCTCTCTCTCTCGCTCACTCTTATCCCTAATTAGGGGGAGGGCTGCGTGAAAAAAATGTATATAAAGGCTTATCTTCAACCCTACAAATAAGATCACTTATTCTCTCTGTGTGTCTTTATGCTTCTGTGTGTCTCTCTCTCCCTCTAGTCCCTCTCCTCTAGTCCCTCTCCCTCTCTCTCTCCCTCTCTGTCTCTCTCTCCCTCTCTCTCTCTCTCCCTCTCTCTCTCTCAATCTCTCTCTCTCAATCTCTCCCTCTCTCTCTCTCTCTCCCTCTCTCTCTCTCAATCTCTCCCTCTCTCTCTCTCTCACACACACACACACATGATCAACAACAGGAGAACTACACCCACTCTGCAGGGCAAGGCTTGCTGTCTGCTTCTGTTGTCCTCCCTGTCACGAGAACACCAGGAGTGATGGGCAGGCAGGAGTAGGGACCCCAGTGACTCAGGTTGGGGGAAGGAAGGAAGAAGACAAGGAGAAATCTGCCTGTCTGTCTGTCTGTCTGTCTGTCCGTCTGTCTGTCTGCCTGTCCGTCTGTCTGTCTGTCTGATCTCATAGCTGGCAACACTGTTTGCAAAAATCGATATAACAAAAATGATGCTTGCAGCTACATATTTCGACAAAATAAGAAAAAAGCTTTACAAAACTACGATTCCATTTTTTTGTTCTGGTGTGCTTTAATGGTTGTGTTACTGTTTTGACTAATGTACAGCATCGCCTTTCTATTTGCCTAGTGTCACAGATTGGGGAGGGAGGAGGGGATTTTTTGGTTTTTTGTTTGAGGGGTGGTTTTTTTGGGGGGGTCTGTCTGTCCGCTTTTGTTGGGGGGGGGGGGGGGGGGCCTGTTGTTGTTGTTTGGGTTTTTTGGTGTGTTTTTTTCTTCTTTCTTTGGGTGGTGGGAGCTTGTCTGTTACAGCTCTGAGGTTCACCAATGGTGAGATTTTGTGTATGCGACCATGTTTGCCCTTCATCAAGGCAGCCGCATTCCGACCTCGGGGATTCTGTCTACACAATCATGACACCAGTGTACAACTTTTTATTTCTATAATTTTGTCATCTTCCTACCAGCACGCAATGGACTACTCTTTCAAAAATAAGAACGGATTTTAATGTATACACAAGATGTTCTGGGGGACAGGATAGCCTAGTGGTCAGAACATTGTACTCGCAATCTGACGACCCGGGTGCGATTCCCGTTCAAGGGGATATTTTCCCCTGAAGTTAACATCAGTGCAGACTCCACTCTCCCAAAAAGTCCTTCGGATGAGACTATAAACCGAGGCCCCGTGTGCGAATGCACGCAGAATATCTTGCGCACACGTTAAATCCTGTTCCGCTTTTCGTAAGAGTAGGCCATTGTGTGCCGATGGGAACAGATTACAGAATTTACAAAAACCGCATACACACGGAGACTGGAGGTAAAAAAGCACATGAGTGCTTATTGCATTATCCACGATATACAAGAATAAAAGAATAAATAAATAAATAAATAAATAAATGCGTGTGTACGCAAAACCTTGGTTATGATCTTATCTGAAGGACTTTTCGGGGAGTGGAATCAGTACAGATGCTAACTTCACAGACAAATTCCCTCGGACAGGTGCCTCGGTAATGGCTAAAAACCCAAGCCATCAGATTGCAAGCTTAATGCTCTAACCGGTAAGCTATTTCGCATCTTGAACATTTTGATTATACTTCAGAGTCTGTACAGGTGGTTTTAAAGAGCAAACTGATTCCTGAACACGGCTTGTTGTTACAGCACGCACTAACATGTTTGTTTGCAAAGTAACGCTTTAATCAAACAAGACTGGTCTTTCTCTCTCTCTCTCTCTCTCTCTCTCTCTCTCTCTCTCTCTCTCTCTCTCTCTCTCTCTCTCTCTCTCTCTCTCCCCTCTCTTCTCTCTCTCTCTCTCTCTCCTCCTCTCTCTCTCTCTCTCTCTCTCTCTCTCTCTCTCTCTCTCTCTCTCTCTTCTCTCATCGGTCAGAGCGGCACCACACCTAACTCTACATTTTACATGTTCATACATGGCTTTAATACATGAATGTAATTTACCATTTATACCATTCTTAGATAAAATAGTCCAAAGAAAACTTCTATTTATAGAATCAAAGGCTTTCTCGAAATCAATAAAAGCCACATATAATTTTCGGTTAAGGGAAAATTGTTTCTGCACTAGGGCTAACAATGTAAACATATGATCTATCGTTGAGTATCCTTTTTTAAATCCAGCTTGAAAATCACCTGTAATATCATTTTCTTTTACCCACTCTTGTATTCTACGATTAATAATTGTGCAGGGGTGAAGCAGGGGGATGTATGCAGTCCAGTTTTGTTTTCTCTTTTTATAAACGAACTGGCAATAGAAATAATTGATAAAGGAAGACACGGTGCCACTATTCCTTGCAGTGCATTTGAACTGTTTATTCTGTTACTTGCAGATGACATTATTTTATTGTCAGAGACTGCTATAGGTTTGCAGGTTCAGTTGAATAATTTACAGCGTGCTGCTGCCTCGCTCCAGTTGAAGGTTAACTTGAAGAAAAGCAACATCATTGTGTTCAGGAAAGGCGGTTTTTTGAGTGCTAGGGAGAGGTGGGTTTATGATGGTAATGTAATGCCTGTTGTTAATGCGTACAAGTATTTGGGAGTATTTTTTACAACTCGCCTTAGCTTTGTCTCAGCGTGTAAGGATCTGGCTAGCAGAGCAAAAAATGCTTTATTTTGTGTAATGAAAAGACTGTCCACACTTAACAACTCGTCCATAAAACTGTTTCTGAAGGTATTTGACTCTCAAATACAGCCTGTTGCACAGTACGGTTCCGAGTTGTGGGGGTTGAATAAAGCTGCAATCTCCTGTGAATCTGTACATTTATTTGCTCTGAAAAAGTTTCTGGGTGTTGACATGCGCACACCTAACGACCTTATATATGGTGAAACCAATAGATTCCCAATATACATTAACTCAGCTGTTCAATGTATACGATATTGGCTCAAAATTTTGGAAATGGGGGAATCAAGATTACCCTTCAAAGCGTATAAAATGTTATTTGAGTTAGATAGTAAGGGCAAGAAGAATTGGGTGACTGATATACGTATTTGTTTGCATGAATATGGCTTTGGTGATGTGTGGATGAATCAAGGTGTGGGAAGTGTAAAGGCATTTCTAAGAATTTTTCGTCAACGTTTAGTTGACTGCAGATGGCAGAAGTGGAGTGAACATGTTCAAAATAGCACGAGGTTTGATTTTTATAGATTATTTTGTAGCTCACATGAGATGAAGTTGTATTTGATTTCAGATAAGGACAGACATTTGAAAATAGTGACCACAAGGTTTAGGTTGGGTATTTCAAGTTTAGCCACTCATCACTTTCGATATAGAGATTGTAATGACATTGATTTGATATGTCCTCTCTGTAAAAGTGGTAAAGATGATGAGTTACATTTAGTTCTGTGCTGTCCATTTCTTAAGGAGCTCAGAGATAAGTTTATTTCACCTAAATATTTTCGACAGCCTTGCATGTTCAAATTAACTTTGCTGATGTCTTCTGCAAGACATAACGATATTTGGAACTTGTCTCACTTCCTTCACAAAGCCTTCAAGCTGAGAGAAATTGCAACATCATAGTTCATTATTATGATTATCATATTGTTGATTGTATGTTTGTTTTTAATGTTTCTGATGATTTGGTTTTTTGTTCACTTTCCCCTTCATTATGGGCTATGGCCTAATGAATAAACATCCGAATCCGAATCCGAATCTCTCTCTCTCTCTCTCCATCTCTCTGTCTCTCTTTTTTCTGTCTTTCTATATCTCTTTGTCTCTGCTGTGTTTTTCTGTACTCTCTCTTTTTCCTCTCTTCTCTCTCTCTGTTCTCTGTCTCTTCTCTCTCTCTCTCTCCTCTTCTCTCCTCTCTCTCTCTCTCTCTCTCTTTTGCCTGTTTGTCTCTCTCCTCTTCTTCTCTCTTCTCTTCTCTCTCTCTCTCTCTCTCTCTTCTCTTATTCTTCTTATGGTGTTGTATGGGGTTCATTTGCTGAAGATGTATTTGCATGTGTTTGTTACATTTGTTGTGTTGTTTTGTTTTTATTAACTTTGTATTGCTATCATTATCAGTGAGTTAATCAGCAGCCCCTTCATGTATGGGCCACACAGCCTCTTTATGAATAAATCACACTCCTCCACACACTAACACACTCACAACACACACACACACACACACACTAACACACACAACACGTACACACACACACAACACACCACAACACAAACACACACACACACAAAACACACATTACACACACAAACACACAACACACACACCACACGTACACACACACACACACACCCCACACGTCACACACAAACACTACACACACACACACACACACACAAACACACACACACACACTTACACACACACACACACACTACACACAACGTACACACACACACACGACACACACACAAACACACACACACACGTTACACACACACACACTCCCACACACAAACACAACACACACTTACACACACAACACCACACACACTAACACACACACACACACAGACACATACAACACACACACACTACACATACACAAACGCTACAACAACACACACACACACACACAACACTACACACACTACACACACAACAACACACAACACAAACACACACACACACGCTACACACACAAACACACACACACACACACACAGCGCGCGCGCGCTACAAACACACACGCTACACACTCACACACACACATACAAACACACACTCACACACACGCACACAAACACAAATACACAAACACTCACACACACACACACACACACACACACACACACACACACAAACACACACGCTACAAACACACACACAAACACACACGCTACACACACACTTACACACACACACGCTACACACACACAAACACACACACACTCACACACACACTACACAAACACACACACACACACTACACACACACTACACACACACTAAAACACACACACACACACACACACACACACACACACACACACACACATACTTACACACACACTTACAAACACACACCAAGTCCAATTGATCAACAGAATCCTCTACCAGTGATCTCCTCCGGGGAAATGTTTGCCGTCTGTCTCAGTTGATCCCTCCTATAAATAGAGCAGGAGAGAGAAATGATGGCAGGAGTCTGGACCCCATCAATTCCTTGCAGAGAAGGAAGAGGACGAGGCGAGGACCAATCTGTACGTCTGATCTGATCTGATCTGATCTGATCTGATCTGATCCGATAGCCAGCGACTGTAGTCTGTGGTTTGTTTCGGATCTCTTGTCTAGTTTTTATTTATTTTATTTTATTTTATTCTTTTATATCGAGAATAATGGAATAAGCACTCTCATGTGCTTTTTTTTACATCCAGTCTCCGTGTGTATGCCGTTTTGTAAATTTATGTCATCTGTTCCCACCGGTACACACATGGCCTACTCTTACGAAAAGCGGAACAGGATTTAACGTGTGCGCAAGATGTTCTGCGTGTTGGACAGGGGAGCCTGAGTGAAGTGGACGTGTTAAATTGCTCTGCACTTTTTTGCAAAATTGTACCAGTTTGAGTGCAGTAGTCCATGCAATAATTTGCAGAATTGTACATAAGGTGTGTGCCTAGCTGAATACGTGAACAGTCAATCGCAACGGTCAGTGGATTAGTCAAAATTAGTATTTTACTAATCATATAAGAAACTAAGAAAGACCTTCAAGTTTGTTTTCATACGGGGCCTCGGTTTTTAGTCTCATCCGGAGGACTTTTGGGGAGAGTGGAGTCGGCACTGATGTTAACTCCAGGGGAAAATATCCCCTTGAACGGGAATCGAACCTCGATGTAATGCACCTGCCTACAAAGCCGGAAGTGTGGGTTCCATTCCCCGTTAGCGCCCAAACGTGTCTCCACCATGCTCCAGAACTTGAGTGATGGTCTGAGGGCTAAGTCTTTCGGATAAGATGGAAAAAATCTGAGGTCCTGTGTGTTGCATGTGTTCAAGCGCGTTTAAAAGAACCCACGGCAACAAAAAGTGTTGACTCTAGGAAAAAAAAATTTTATTCTTCTACAACAAGCCACTCTGATGGGGAACGTGATAGCTTAGTGGTTAGAACATTGCGCTCGCAATCTGACGACCCGGGTTCGATTCTCGTTCAAGGGGGATATTTTCCCCTGGAGTTAACATCAGTGCACACTCCATTCTCCTCAAAAGTCCTTCGGATGAGACTAAAAACCGAGGCCCCGTGTGCGAACGCACGCAGAATATCTCGCGCACACGTTAAATCCTGTTCCGCTTTTCGTAAGAGTAGGCCATTTGTGTGCCGGTGGGAACAGATGACAGAATTTACAAAACCGCATACACACGGGGGGGGACTGGATGTAAAAAAGCACATAAGTGCTTATTCCATTATCCTCGATATAAAAGAATAAATTAAAAATAAATAGGAAACGAATATATATAGATATATCTATATAGATATATCTATATATATATATATATATATATATATATATATATATATATACACAGCAATATTTCCACAAAAAGAATGAGTGGCGCTGCTACTACGGCAATGTTCTCTCCCTGTGAGAGAGCAGCCCGAATTTTACGCAAAGAAATCTGCCGTGACTGAACGTAGTATACAGTACAACACGAAACATTGCATTACGATAAAGCGTCATGTTTAGGTCTGATATAATGATAAGACATTTATGATCATGGGGTTCCACTAACGTTGGTGAGTTGTAAGAATCGTTTTCTGAATCATGTAAGATAAGAGTGCAAGTTTTCCTACTTTTAAAGTAGAAAAAGGGTGGCACTGCTTCTGTGGCAATAAGCTAGCTCTCCCCAGGGAGGGCAGCCATAGCTTCAAACAGGGAGTAATTATTTGCTTTTACTGGAAAAAGTTTATGGAAGACAATGCAGTACAGTACAATGCAATGTGATACAACAATAGAATAAGTGCGTTCACCAGATATCGTAAGAATACGTCAATCTTTTACGTCACAAGAAAATACAATCAGGCGTCTTCCGCTTGTCATTGTCCATGAAGCCGCCAAATAAAACTACAGCCTCCTGTTCATTCTAAAGTCTCACACTTTAATCTTGAGCGAAAGAATGTTCTACGTGGTGTCAGAAATGGAATTCGGACCCACGCCCACATAATACAATGCGTTTGCTGACCAGGTTATTGCGTGTTGAAAACGTTGGTCATGCTATGCCATTTCTTTTAATAACGCTTAAGATTTATTTCCTCAACTCTCTCTCTCTCTCTCGCTCGCTCGCTCGCTCTCTCTCTCTCTCTCTCTCTCTCTCTCTCTCAATTCAACAGGTTTCACCAGCATATGGCTCTCACCAGGGAAGTGCTTGTTGCTTGCCTTGTTGATCTCTGCAGTAAAGAGAGCCCAAGCGGTGATGGACAGATGTCCGAACCTTTAGTGATCAATGTTGGGGAGGAAAGAGGACCAGGAAAAACCTCTGCGTCAGATCTGACAACTGTCAGCCTGTGTTTGCAAGACTGTAAAAATAAAACAGACTGCTCTGAACTTGATGATTCCAAGAGCAGCGGTGCTATATAGTGGTAGCATGGTTGTGTGTGTAATATAGCTTTTAGACGACTTTTCTAAAGACTTTATGCTGATATTTCCTTTAGCATATTATTGTGCAACATATTTTTAATGTCTTGTCATTAAGATTTTATGCTGATTGTTTCGTATGTATAATATAGTCTTTTAGATGATTAGTCATCAAGATACTATGCTGATTATTTTCTTAGCATATTCGTGTACAACAAAGTATTTTAAATATCTCGGCACCACGTCTTTATTGTGCTAATTTTCTTTGCATAATTGTGTACATCATAGTCTTTTTTAAATGTCTTGCCTTCAAATCTTTATGGTGATTTTTCCTCTAGCATAATCGTATTTTATTAGTCTGGTAGTTTTTATTTATCACAGTTCTTGATTAAACCATTGACGCTGGGGGCAACAGCAAAGTGAGAGGCTGTATGACCAGTGGCTTTCCCACTCATGGAATTCCACTTTACAGCATAGTCTTTAGTGATCGACTATGACTCTCTGACTAGGAGGCTTGACTCGCACAGTCCTTATGTGCTGCAGCCCTGGGGGCTGGTTGGCCTTTGGAGAACATCTCCAACGCTGACTGTCCTTATGCCCACATGGCCGAGAGAGTGGGGATGTACTGTGGGCAAGGCATCTTCACTATAATCAAATTTCTGCCAAGTTTCCAAAACAGCAGCTGCCTCCTCTGCAATTTTGGAGGTCATCGTCGGACACGACGGAAAAACATACATACTTTTTATTGATCTTATTCTTTGCATAATTGTGCACAACATAGTCTTTGTAGATGCCATAGCCATCAAGCCTTTATACTGGTGGTGTCTTGAGCATAAGTGCATACAACATGTTTTTTAGATGCCTAATCATTAAAACTTTATGCTGATCGTATTTTCAGCATGATTATGTAAAACACAGTTTTGAAACATGCTAATGATATTCCTACATGTCTTACACATTTTTAAATGCTATCAACCATGATGAAGAATTGCATCATTCCTCAGCACAGTAAGTTTATATTGTTTGTCTCATTCTCTGTCTCGATCTTCATGTGTCTCTCTTTGTCCCTCTCTGTCTCGCTCTGTCTCTGTCTCTCTCTATGCCTCTCTCGCTCTCTCTCTCTCTCACACACACATACATACATACATACATACATACATACATACATACATACATACATACATACATACATGCATACACACATATATGTGTGCCGGTGGAAACAGATGACAAAATTTACAAAACCGCATACACACGGGGACTGGATGTAAAAAAGCACATGAGTGCTTATTCCATTATCCTCGATATGAAAAAAAAATCCGAAAAAAATCCGAAGAAGGACATACTACATACATGCATACATACATACATACATACATACATACATACATACATACATACATACATACATACATACATACATACATACATACATACGCACACACGCACACACACACACAACACACACAACAACACACACACACACACACACACACACCACACACACACACACACACACTTACAGAGATCTGGAATCATCAACGCTGGAACTCTCCCGGGAAGCTGCTGGTATCTACCATATTGACTGCTCTGGTCCTAGGAGCACACAGATGATGGGCAGGAGTCTGAACGCTATTGACTCATATCAGAACAGATGTGGAGAAATGCGTTTGCTCAATATCACCACTATCAACAGTGTTTGTAAAACTGTCTTAAGTACATAATCCTAAATGATGTAATCATTTTTGTGTGAAGTTCTCATGTTAGTTAAAAAGAAAAGTTCCAAGTGCATCAAATGCAGTCTTTCTTTTTTGTTGTTAATTTTGTTTAACTTAATGCATCCCAGACTTTTTATATGCGCTAGCCAACAAAATCACCAGCATGAAGACAGTATAACACGGAGTAGATGTAACAGGATAAAGAGCCGGTCTTGAGCCCAATGCCATGAAGACAAAAGTGCTGCATGTTATGCCAGATCGAGTTGCCACACGGAACGTGAAATCAAGACTGAGAAAACTTCTTTAGAGAATGTCAAAGACTATATGTCTCAGCTCAGTCAAAACACATATGAGGGATCAGGATCCAAAAACATAAAAACCAATAATAGGCATGGTTTCGATCCTGTTGTATGGAGGTTGATCCTGAACACACAAAGACGATAAAATTGTCCGAAGAAAGCAGAGATCTGGTTTCTGAAGATGGCTACTCAGGGTCAACTGAATAGATAAAAGAACACATAAAAGTGGACTACAGGAGCTGGGAATAAAAGAAAGCATCTAATATTGATACATTAAAGGAAGTTACGATGTGCAGGCCATGGGTTCTAATAATAATAATAATAATAATAATATGTATGGAATTTATATAGCGCTGAATCTTATAAAGCAACAAATCAAAGCGCTCAGCTATGAGCGCTCAGTTATGAAACCAAGATACGGACATCATGAAGACTGTCTGTCCAGGAAAGACCGAGGCATACAGATTTAAAAAAGGCAAACCACCAGTTTCTCTCATTGGCAACATCACCAAAACCTGTAGCATGAGAATCCATGGATTCATGTGATCCAGCATGCAAAGACTGGAGCGAATGCCAAATGGAGGATCATGGTGCTGTCACTGGGTGTCGCAGCGGTTAACGCCGTAACTGGTGATAGCCCACTTTGTGAGGTCCAGAATGCTGTTTTAACTATCCTATCATAAAACCGCTGAAAAACAAGTTGTTCTGTCCTGACAGCAGTTTACATGCAAATAGCATGTCGTTGTTAATTCGTTTTACTGCCTTTTTCTTCTTTCGATTGTTTGAATGCTGAAGTGACGGACAAAGAGTCTAAGCAAACCCCTTCATGCCTTACGAGGTATAAAAACACAGATGGAATGTCACTGACTAATTAACTCGCCTACATTTGATTTGGAACTTCATTAAACGCAAAAACTATCTTTAATACAAATTGAGATTTCATTCATATGAGAATGCCGCCACAACTTAAATAAGACCTTATTTGTGAAAGAATTTCTAAAGATATAGACTAAAATTCTTGTCAATTCTAAAGTTTGCAAAGACTATCCCTTTTTCAAACAAAATAAAATGTCCCGATTTGTCCTAGAATCTTACAAATACCAACAAAACACTCCTTTTAGATTCTTCTGCTACAGACAGTCACGAAGACTTAAAGTCAGCGTTCCTCAAAATAATACCTTTGAGCAACATAAAAGAGAATAAGACTGGCCAGACAACGAACGTGTCCACTATGGAGGTCAGCATTCAATTTAGTGCCCTTGATCAAGTCAGGGAGGAGAGCCTCTCCAAGGAAAACTGCCCACGCTATTCCTACCAGTGGTTCCATTAGCCACGCCAACACAAGGCCCGTAGAAACTGATGAGAAGTGTACAGGGAACTAGAAAGGGAAATGAAATTTACCAGCCTCCTGACTTTACGAGAGATGTGATTGTGATGGACACTGGTTGTATTTGCTCAAATAGTCCAAATGGGGTTTGAAAAAAATCACTCGAAAAGTACAGACTCACGGTCGTGCGCGAGCATGCACGCGGCGTGCACAAACACACACACACACACCACACACACACACACACACACTACAACATCACACCACACCACACACATCACAACACCACACACACACACACACACACACACACAACACACACACACACACACACACACACACACACAGAGCACCACACACACACACACAAGCACACACACAACACATCGACACATGCACACACCACCACACCACACCACACACACACACACACACACACACACACACACACACACACCCCACCACCACACACCACCACCACCACCACCACCACCACACACACCACACACACACACACACACACACACACACACACACACACACACACACACACACAAGCACACACACACACACACACACACACACACACACACACACACACACACACACACACACACACACACACACACCACACACACACACACACACACACACACACCACCACCACAGCACACACACACACACACACACACACCACACCCACACACACAGCACACAAACACACCACCACACACACACCACACACAGACAACACACACAAACAGCATCACACACAACACACAAGGCACAACGAACACACACACAGCACACGCACACACACACACACACACACCATGTACATTCTTTCCCTTACAACCGATAGACAGTAGCACAGTCAAAGAGAGAGACTAGCATTCCCCGACAAAAAAGGTGATGAAAGAGAGACACACAGAGAGGGAGGGGGAGAAAGAGAGATGGAGGAAGAGAGTGGGAGACAGGAAGATGAAAAGATGCACACACAGGCTGTTTTCAGTGGCATTGTTCAGATGAAAAATCTTAGAAATCTGAAGAAAAAAGGTTTACGCTAACAAATCACCGGCTATGATACTTTAAAGCCATATTTGTATCTGATCCAAAAACCATCAATGCACAATTTTTGCATGAACAACTTATTAACAGGAAAAAGCAATGGTGTATTTTTTCTTTTAAAAAAATAATAAAGATGTAGTAGTTTTACCCACAATTACAAAGAATAAAGACTGGACAAGGAAGAATGAAGGAAAAACAAAGTGAAGAAACCAAAAGAAATCCAATATACATAAAAGGTTAAGACACTGTTTCCACTCAAAGAGCTACGGACAGTATACTATAACTAGAGCAGTACGTTAAAATACCTTTTTTTAAACTGGGCTTTCAAAGAAGTTTCAACCACTTTTATTTCTCAGGTTTTCTTTCGCTTTGCATTCATTTACTGGAAGCGTCTTCAACAATTGGCGCAAAGAACCCCGTTCCCAAAACAGCCATTGCTAGGTAGCGCTGGAGAGCTGTCCTTTTCTTGATCTGATCACACAGACATAAACGTCCGCCAGTTCCTCTTCTTTAGCCTGCGCGCAAACTGGCTTTTATATCCTGCAGCTTCTTGTGGCTTTCTAACAAACTTACCTTCCTCCCTTCGAGATGGAATGTTGCAACCATGGCCAGTTCTAGTGGGTCATAAATGGCAACCGTACTCAGTCTTCAAGGAGACTCTCCTGATTCTATTTCGGTGAGTTGTTGTGTCTGTAAGGTTTTATCCTAAGACTTTGAACGCTTGTGGTTTTGGGGAGAAGGATTCAACAGGGAAGGAAGAAAATTGATAACGTTGCTATTTATGTTTAAGTACTTAGAACTCACTTGTCCCTCACTTCTAACAACCTTTTGATAGTTTTATCCTTATGGAGAATATGAGAAAGAAAGCCAAAATATTTAAGATCAAAGTAGCCAAACACGGCGTTCCTAAAATGACTTAATTTTTGCGGAAAATGTTTAAATTATCAGAGTTCCTAAAAAATGTGGTTGAATTATTTATGTCAGGAATGTTTGTACGTCCAGTTTTCAATCCAAACTAAATTGTTATTCACAGGTTCTATATTTAAAAATAAGAAACTCAATATAGAAAAATGCGTGTAATGATACCAGAGTGTAATAAATGCAAAACATAAAACTTTAAAGCAGTCCTGGGTGAAAAGTAAATTCAAAAGGTAAAATGATGACAAATGAAGTAATCAAATTTAAAAAATCACCATTTACGTTCATCATTCGTCTTTCTTATTAAAAAGAATATTAACAATATTATATATTTGCATAAAAGTTACAAAATAGTCTATGCTTTAATTACTTTTTAAATAACAGCCATAAAATCATGTGTGCTGTGGAAAGGGATTAGCTCTGAGTGAAATGAAGAATGTGTAAAAAAAAAATTCAATTCTACCTCGTGAAAGACATGTAGAACTTGAGTACCTTTCTTTATATAATTTGTCTACAAACATGTTGAAAAAATGTTCAAAAGCGGGCTTTTTAGCTTGATTTTGTATTTCACACCATCCATTAGAACATATACACTTCGTTTTATTTTATAATAAACAAAAAGACTGGGTTGGGCTGAATTGTTTTGTAGAATGATCCATGATGATGATAGTCCGGATTGTTTTGTAGAATGATCCATGATGATGATAGTCCATAATTTTGGGTAGGTTTGCTCCTGGTATTGTGTAATCCATGCATTCTTTCTGAAATTTGAGAATCAGTCCTGCATGGGTAAAGAATTTAGGCTTGATTTCATTGTTGAAAAGATGTGTAACTGAGAACAGTATGTCCTCCCCAAAATTCATAGATTTTGTATGTACACACACACACACACACACACACACACACACAAAACCACACGCACGCGCGCACACACACTCACACACACACACACACACACACAACGCACGCACGCACGCACACAAGGTTCTTACAGATAACCAGCCAGCTAAGCAGCCAGACGTACAATCAGACTGATAATAGGCAACATCTTATTTCCCTCTGCTTAATTCGGTAAGGGAAATTCTCCTTCTTAAATTACAGTCCAGCGTAACGAGCGAAAGGTTGTTTGATTTCTAACTCACAGACTTATTACGGTACAAACTAATCATTGGGTAGGCTGAACTCTCTGGTACCAAGCCTGTCTGGACTTGTTTAATCCAGTATTGAGCAGTACAGAAAACATCTGGTCTTTTTCATGTGTTCGTGCAATTTCGAGGAGATTGTCATAACAGTACGAGTAGTTGTAGAAGTGACTCATGAAAAAAAGTTGGTGTCCGAGGATCTTAAGGTTTTTTTTTTACTTTATTTAAACAACACACGTGCACCTTTACGTGGAAGCATGAACGTGAACACAGAGCAACTCAGCTTGGACTGAAAGAGACAGACATCTCACAGACAGAATCAACAGATAAGATACAAAGTGATTGCAATACACAGTGATCAAATCAAAAACAGAAAAGTTTCAAGACAGCAATTCAGACAGACTTGAAAAAAAAACAAAGAGGGAGATCATGGAGACATCATCACTCTTTCAGATTTAAACAAAATAAACGAAAATAAGAAGCAGGCTACATTCAGAAAAGACACCCATTAGACTTTATTTAATTGCTGCCAGTAATAACACACTAGTTACTGACAGAGAGTTGCCTTACACTGTTTCACGATGAACTCATGCAATTCTTGAAATCAAACAAAGGCATGGTCCAGAATAGTCAAGGATAACACCGCCCTGAGAAACACACCAGAGCTGCTAACACACTCACACCATCGACGTTGGTTGACGTTCCTCAGACTTGCAGACAGTGCTTGCTAACCATCAGAGCAGACAGGTAGAGACCTACTCATCTCCTACCTCCCCTGACACATTCCATTGGGTCCAGACGTCCGCCCATCATTCCTGATGCTCTCTTTACAAAAGGATCAGCCAGTCACACAGCTGGTCTGTTCTGGCCAAAGACTGATGCTTGTTGACCAGATGCCAAGGAGATTTGTCTGCACAGTACCAGCCTAATCCTGTTTGTCTGTTCTTTTGTTTGTGTGAGTGTGTGTGTGTGTGTGTGTGTGTGTGTGTGTGTGTGTGTGTGTGTTTTGTGTGTGTGTGTGTGTGTGTGTTGTGTGTGTGTGTGTGTGTGTGTGGTGTGTGTGTGTGTGTGTGTGTGTGTGTGTGTGTGTGTGTGTGTGTGTGTGTGCAGACTTGTTCAAAATGCAGCAGGTAAATCATAGACTATCTCTTGATAAGACAGGCATCATTGTGAAGACATTTTTGCATACATGCAACCAAAGAACTGCAAGTAGTTTAATGCATAGGTAATTCATGTATGCTACATATCTATTCACGGGTACATGTAAACATGAACGTATCCATGTCCCTTTACGTATACGAACGCATTACGTACATACCCATTTGCAAATGGAGGCTTGACTAACATTCTGGATTATGCAGTTATTTCACATCTGTAAAATAACTTTCCAAATGTCTTCTTACTGCCCCCGCCTCCCTCACCCCTTTTTAATGTTGCGGGTTGGAGAAACTCTCATTAGGATTGTGTTTTGGTATTTAGCTTTTTTTATTACTTATGAGATCTGACAGAGTGATTATGTGGTAACATCTTCATAGATAATGAAATTGCCATTGAGGGCAGTGAGATCAAACCATAAATTAATGTTCACTTTGGAACTCAAATCTATGAAAGTGTTCCACATGCATATCTTTTTGCCAAACTTCTCTCTCTCCCTCCCTCTTGCTCCCTTCTTATGTATTGGTACATAAGAAAGTACCAATGTACCAAAACATAAGAAGGGAGCAACTAGTATACCAGACAACTGTCGAGGAGTTTCTCTGGCAAGCCTAATGAGTAAAGTATACACCTGCATTTTATATAAAAGACTTTCAGACTGGGTTGAAACTAATGAATAAATAATAGAAGAGCGAGCAGGCTTTAGACAAGGATTATAACACAGTTGATCATATTAATTTTTTTACTCTCTATTGGCTTGTACAGAAACATTTACAGAAGCATGCTAAATTGTTTGTTGCATTCATAGATTTCAGAAAAGCATTCGATTCGGTAGACAGGAATGTACTATGGGTTATATTTCATAAAACAGGATTTGATGGAAAAATGTATAGGGCTATAAAGATTATATATTCATTTGTAATTGCTTGTGTACGCAACAGATGTTCTTACACAGAGTACTGTGACTGTCCCAGAGGCGTTGTTTGTTGTCCGTTAATGTTTTCAATGTTCATAAACGATATGGCCACATCAGTAGCACACTCCGGAAAACATGAAATACAAATTATCTCAGATGCAGCTGAATTATTCCTGTTACTTTTTGCAGATGATGTCATTCTTGTGTCTAGCACACCTACAGGACTGCAAAATCAACTGAACACATTAAAATCAGAAGCAAATCGTCTGGGACTCAAAGTAAATTCAGAGAAAACGAAGGTTATGGTGTAAAGGATGGGAGGCGACTTGGGAATGAGAGAAAAATTGACTTATGGGGACCAAAAACTTAGAGTAACAAATAACAATAAGTACCTTGGTTAACACTTTCAACAAAGTTTTGTATTAGTTCTATGTTTGATATGATGTGTCAAAAAGCCAAAAATGAAGTTATGCAAATTATAAAATCAATGAGACGATTAGTTTCTGCTGATAGTACATTATTTTGGAAACTGTTTGACACACAAATAGAACCTGCCCTGACATACGCAGCAGAAGTATGGAGTCTAGAAGATACCACACAAATTGAAAAAGTACACACCTTTGCCATTTATGTGTTCCATTACATGCACCAAACAAACTTATGTACGAGAAACAGGTAGATACCCCCTGTATATAAGAACCATAATGAAATGTATCAAATACTGGATTAAACTTATCAGTCTGCCTATGTCAAGAATAAACGGACAAGCATACGAGATGCTGCTTATACAACATAATAATGGCAAAGTAAACTGGGCGACTAAAGTAAAAGATCTTTTGACAATAAATGCATTTGGCATTTTTTGCCATGCCAGGGGATGGGTTACGAAGAACTGTTTGTTAGAGAAGTGAAAGATAGACTTATTTCATGGTTTAATCAAAACTGACACGAAAAGTTAATGTCTAGTGAAAAATACAATTGATATAGTTTATTTAAAGATGCGTTTGGTCCAGAACAGTTTTTGAAATCGTTAACTAATAAAAGGCTTTGAAGTAATTTACTTAAATTTAGGCTTAGCTTGTATAGTCTTTTGAACTGCAGACTATGATATATTACAGAGGAGACAGACAACAACTCATGTTTAGCATGTGGAGAAGAAGAAGAAGAAGAAGAAGAAGAAGAAGAAGAAGAAGAAGAAGAAGAAGAAGAAGAGAAAGAAGAAGAAGAAGAAAGAAAGAAAGAAAGAAAGAAAGAAAAGAAAGAAAGAAAGAAAGAAAGAAAGAAAGAAAGAAGAAAGAAAGAAAGAAAGAAAAAAGAAAGAAGAAGAAAGAAAGAAAGAAAAAAGAAAGAAAGAAAGAAAGAAAAAAAGAAAGAAAGAAAGAAAGAAGAACAAGAAGAACAAGAAGAACAAGAAGAACAAGAACAAGAAGAACAAGAACAAGAACAAGCACAAGAAGAAGAACAAGAAGAACAAGAACAATAAGAACAAGAAGAAGAACAAGAAGAAGAAGAATTTCATTTTTTGTTTGCTTGTAGAACTTATCATCAAATTGTTTTGGACAAACCCAACCAACAGGTCCACCAATCTTGTACAAATGGTGCTATCTTCAAATAATATGTCCGAGCTTAAATCTTTAGCAATATATGTAAGGCAGGCTGTAGATAAACGTAAGCAGACTATGAATCAAACAGATTCTTGACGTAATAACTGAAAATATTGGTTGGCATTTATCTGGACTTTGGATTATTACTCATGTCTTTTTCATATCCATATGTATGTTAATATGTCGTTTACATTTGCCCCCTTTGATGGATTGGCTTGTAGCTTTTGTCAAATAAAATTCGTTCATTCGTTCATTCATTCATTCATTCGTTCATTCGTGCAATCATTCATCTCTCTCTGCACGCACGCATGCGTACGTCAAAGTCAAAGTCAAAGTCAAAGTCAAACTTTTATTTTCAGATGGTACATTGAATAAGCAGTGCATTTGCTTTTTTTCATCAAACCATCTATCTAAAGAAAAAAAGCGAGAAAAAAAATAATGTATATGCAGACATAGAATTTTTAAAAAACCTATTCTATGGTAAACTATACAAATCAAACAAGAAAAGACAATAACAAATGCATATATGGAATTGAAAACAACAACAAAAACAGAAAAATATTAAACCATACAATTCAAATAATTCAAAAATCACGAAAAAAAATATCCGTCATAATACAAACAAGCAACAAAGAAAAATCAAACCAAAACAAACAAAGAAGACAAAACAAAATATAAAAAAATTTTAAAACACGCACCAACGTACGTGTGTGTGTGTGTGTGTGTGTGTGTCTGTGTCTGTATGTGTGTGCGCGCACGCATGCACGCGTGCAACTTATATCAAACCATTCTTGCCAAGATTGTAATGAGGAGGAGGAGGAGGATCATGATCATGATCATGATTATCATGATGATAATCATGATCATCTTTCCTATTCATAATGTGTATCCTTGTCTCCTCAATTTCAATTGTCTGGGCTGAGGTGCTTGTTGTCTGTCTGCTTCCTATCATTACCTAGTACCTTGACAAACAGCCTCCAGACCCAGTGAAGTAGCGTGCAAATTTCATTGGTCCCCCCCTACACCCAGCCTACTTCAGTTTTCATTAGACCCTGAAGTGTTTTTTCTCCTCGTTGTGGCAGGCCAGATGTTTAGACATTTAGCCAAGAGCAGGAGGTCTGAGAACAGAGCGGGTCCTCTTTCTTTTTTATTTGATCAGGAAAATGAAGCATGCCCTGATTTCATCTGGATGAGCTCCCATGTCTGGGAGACGAATCTTTATGTTTTTCGTGGAATGTTGGTTATCAGGAATATTGTGGACAAAAAGCATTGGAGGATCAATTATTGCTTGGATCAGAGCGTGGAAGTTGTCTTTATTTATTTTTTTGGGGTGATCATCACAATCTGTCTGCGGATCTTTGTAGTAATAGTAATAGGGAGTGTCTTGTATGTTCTTAAGTGTAAAACTCATCAATTCTTTACCCTTGCAATGTTTCACGTCATGAAAACAGGACTGTTCATAGTTGAATGTCGCACCACTTTAAGTGTTGAATATCTCTAGTGTTCGTGTTAAGCGTGCTTTTGATTGTATGATGGCTGAATGGATGTCAAAATATACAAAACTGCATGCACATGAGGACTGAATGTAGAAAGAGGCACAGGAGTGTTTATTCCATTATCTTCGAAATAAAAATATATAGATAGATAGATCAATAACAAATAAGTAAATGTGTTTCAGCTCACTGTTATCTTGATGGATGCAATTGAATTTCTCATTTTTCTGTACCACATATGAATATTTTTTAATTCTGTTTTTATTCATGATATAATGATGATAAGCTACTCAGAAAACATCACCATTAAAAGAATCATTTTTACACGCACAAAAAAACCTCATTGAGAAGTGAAGTTGTTGGTATTGTTGTATAATCATGCAGTTCTTTCAAGCTTCTCTTCCTCTTTTACTCATGACTCTCTCTCTCTCTCTCTCTCTCTCTCTCTCTCTCTATATATATATATATATATATATATTATATATATATATATCTGTCTCCATCTGTCTCTGTCTCTCTCTTTGCCTTTGTCTCTCTCTCCATCTGTCTCTATATCTCCCTGTTTGTCTTTATTTCTCTGTCTATGTCTGTCTCTCTGCCTGCCTCTCTCTCTCTCTCTCTCTCTCTCTCTCTCTCTCTCTCTCTCTCTCACTGTGAGAGTATGAGTATTGGGTTATTATTAAGATGTATCCCTACGGGCGGGAATTGGATGTAAAAAAGCACATGAGTGCTTATTCATTATCCTCGAAATAAAAGAATTTGTCATTGTCATTGTCACTCTCTCCCCTCTCTCTCTCTCTCTCTCTCCCTCTCTCTCTCTCTCTCTCTCTCCTCTCTCTCTCTCTCTCTCTCTCTCTCTCTCTCTCTCAAAATCTACTTGACATCAGTTCTTACAGTCGTCCTTTTTATTGGGAGGGAGGGGGGGGGAGAGAAGAGAGAGAACCCAAGTGTTGAGACCAGAGTAGACAGGTTGGGTCGAGAGTGTTCCCCCCTTGATTTGATCAGGGGGAGTGAAGTGCGTACTTATTTCATCAGGATGACTTCCCGTGTCAGTAACTTCCCTCCCCAAATCTTTCAAGGGAACGCGTTTGTCTGAACAGGAAAGAAGAAAAGACAATGCAAACGGAAGACAACTGGGGGCATTGCTCACTGTTTGTTTTCCTTGAGAAGCGTCATTAACATCAATGACGGTGAGGAGGAGGGAAGGGGGGGACATGTCCTCTTCTTCTTTCTCCTCCTCCTCTTCCTCCTTCTCCTCTTCTTCTTCTTCTTCTTCTTCTTCTTCTTCTTCTTCTTCTCTGCATTTCTTCTTCTTTATGGCTATTCTTCTTCTTCGCAATTCTTCTTATTCTTCCTCCTCCTCCTCCTCCTCCTTCTCCTCCTCCTCCTCCTCTTCCTCTTTTTCTTCTTTTCCACAATTCTTCTTCTTCTTCGCAATTCTTCTTCTTCTTCACAATCCTTCTTCTTCTTCACATTCTTTGCATTCTTCACATTCTTCTCCTTAACTTTTTTTTACTTCTTCTCAAGTCTTCTTCTTCACAATTCTTTGCCTTCTTCTTCGCATTTTTCTTCTCCTTCGCATTCTTCTTCTTCTTCTTCTTTGCATTCTTCTTCTTTTTCACATTCTTCTTCACATTTTTCTTCTTCTTTGATTTCTTCCTCTTCGTATTCTTCTTTTTTCTTTTTCTTCTCAATTCCTCCTCCTCTTCCTCCTCCTCCTCTTCCTCCACCTCTTCTTTTTCGTCTTCTTCTTCTTCTTCTTCTTAACTGAGATCTCATCAAAATTTAAACTAGAACTTTATTTTTCATAGAATCCTTTCTCAGACCTCAAATCAAAAACTGAATGAAAAATTAATAATGGGCAAGTTTTTAAAAGGCAGTCTAAGATCCTCTTACGAACCAAATTTGCTTGTATATTCATTCCAGAATCACGCAAGACATAAACAAAACTTAAGTCTACATTCTGCTCAGACACCGGATTTTACAGGGCACAAATTAGGATCAGGCTGGTAAGACAACATGTCGACTATGGAGGTCAGCATTCAATTTACTGCCCTTGATCAAGTCAGGGAGGAGAGCCTCTCCAAGGAAAACTGCCCACGCTATTCCTACAGTGGTTCCATTAGCCACGCCAACACAAGGCCCGTAGAAACGGATGAGAAGTGTACAGGGAACTAGAAGGGGAAATGAAATTTGCCAGCCTCCTGACTTTACGAGAGGTGTGATTGTGATGGACACTGGTTGTATTTGCTCAAATAGTCCAAATGGGGATTGAGAGAAAACGCTTGTGCATGTACCTACACATGCATACAGACTAACACCCGTACACACATGTATACACGCACACACACGCCCGCACACACACGTACACTTATGCATATACACGTGCGCATGTGAGCACACAAACACACATACATACATACACATATGCTCACATACACACGCACGCACGCGCGCCAACATACACACACACACACACACACACACACACACACACGCACACACACAAACACAAACACACACACATACTCCCACACACTTTCTCTCTCTCGCTCTTGCTCTCTTCTCTCTCTTCTCTCTCTCTTCTCTCTTCTCTCTCTCTCTCTCCTCTCCTCTCTACTCTCTCTCCTCTCTCTCCTCTCTCTTGTCAGTTTTTTTTACAATAAACTGGCCAGCAAACCAATCAGACAGATTTATAATAACCAGGATCTTATTCTGTCTGTTAAATTCCAGAAAAGATCATCTTCCATCTTCAATCACAATTTATGGAAACCAAATTAATGAGCTGTTGTTTTTGGTTTTTCAATTCGCAGACCATGCACAGAGTGAGTAATTATTGCCAGACTGATACATCTGGAACTCGATATGTCTGGAAATGGTTCGGCCAATAATGATCTGGTGCGATACAGCACAAGTCGGATCTCTTTGAGCTGTTCTGACCAGTAAGTTAAAGAAGACTAGTATTAGCAATGTTTGCCTCTTTGAGAAATAGGGATTATAGCTTCAAGGTGATATCCTACTACATGTACACACATTCGCGTTCACAGCACGCACGTACACACACCCAAATACACACACGCGCGCGCGCAGACACACACACAGACAAACGCACACACGCGCGCGCACATGCACGCTCGCACACAAAAACACAACAGACAAACGGACATGCACACACACACACAAACAAACACACAGTTGCACCATAGCCTAATACCAAGCAAAAACAAACCAAAAACTTGAGGCACAGAGACAAACAGACCGAAATAGAGAGACAGACACAGAAACCGAGCTAGACACAGTGATAAAGGAACACAGACTTATCTAGACAGACAGGTACTTCAAGAGTTGGACAGACAGACCGATGGATTGACAATAAACGCAGACAAACAACGCAAATTTTGCAGAATTTAGCAAACTCAAAAGGACAAGAAGCAGACCATACAAAATAAAACTATGAGAATCTGATACCTCTACATCCAAATGCAATTCTCTCATAATAAGATACGATGGACGCTATAGCCGAGTGGTTAAGACCATTCGACTTTGAATTCATGGGTTCATTAAGTCATGGGTTTGAATCTCGACAGCGCCTGGTGAATTAGGCGTGGGGAGTGATACGCCCTCCCAGGTCAGCTTCAAGTACAGACCTGCCAGTGCCTTGATTTCCTTTGTGTATATACACATGAAGAAGGTGAAATATATGTGTTACAGATCATGTAATTCATATCAGACTTCGGTGAGCTACGGAAACACGAATGTACCCAGTAGGCCTATGAATCCTCCAAGTCGGAATGTGGCTACCTTCATGTTGGGCAAAACCGGTTGCATAAGCAACACCTCACCATGGGTGAGCCACGGAGCTCTAGCCGAGGAACGAAAACAAATGAAATAAACAAGACATCAGGTACATTTTTCAGTAATGAAGACATACGATTTAAATATCAGCCCTCCCAAAAAACCATGGTTTAGAATATTCAATAATGATACTACCCTAACAAAGATACCAGAGCTGCTAACACAATAAGACCATCGACGTTTTGTTTTCGTTCCTCAGACTTGTAGACAATGCTGGTAGCTATCAGACTAGACAGGTAGACACCTTCTTATCTCCTCTCTCCCCTGACACTTTCGATTGGGTCCAGACTCCTACCCATTATTCCTGATGCTCTCTTTACAAAAGGATCAGCCAGTCAGACAGCGACCGTTTTCTGGTAAAGAGCCAATTTTCCTTGATCACGTACCTAAGAGATGTGTCTAAGCTTCTGCCAATGTGGTTTGTGTTTTCTTGTCCTTCAGCTTATGGAAAATATTCAAAAATCGGCGAGGTGAATGGGGATTTCCTGTTGATTAGAACATCTTTGTGAAGGTAAATATATTTTTATGTAAAGGCGCACCTTCACCTTTACCTTAACCTATCCTTTAGTCCGGTAGACCGTGGGAGTACCCGTGAAGATTTTGCAACCAGCTTCCTCCACTCCCCGAGTGTTCCTCTGCTTTCCGTGGCAAATCGTTCCACTCAAGGCCACTTACATTTACAAGCAAATTGATTCTCAAAAATATTTGTACACATATAACTACACTGAAGCATGCTACGTTTCTTTACGGTAGGTACTATTCCACACATTTACCTAAAAATTTTTTTATCTCATTCCATAT
>CM054144.1:31532706-31540206 GCA_028751875.1 Rapana venosa
ACTGCGCCTTGTGGGATGGCTCATTCGGGTGTTTTAAGGGAGCTATGGAAAGAGCAGCAGGAAAGGAGAGCAGTGTTTCTCAGAGTCGGTGCCTTAAAGAAGAAGCTGCATGGACAAGCGAAGGAATGGTTTTGTGGGAGTTTAACCTGGTACAAAAAGGTAAAGGTATACAATATTGAACATTTAACACACCTCTCTATGTCTGTCTCTGTCTCTGTGTGTGTCTCTCTCTGTCTCTCTGTCTGTCTCTGTCTCTCTCTGTCTGTCTCTGTGTCACTCTCTTTCTCTCTCTGTCTCTGTCTCTGTCTCTCTCTCTTTATCTCTCTCTTAAATTTTCAGTAAGAGAAATGTGTGTGAATGCGTATGCTTTGTATGTGTGCGCGCTTGCGCATGTATGTGTGTGTGTGTGTGTGTATGTGTATGTGTGTGTGTGTGTGTGTGTGTGTGTGTGTGTGTGTGTGTGTGTGTGTGTGTGTGTGTGTCCGTTTGCACATGTGTTTTTGTGCGTGCGTGCGTGCGTGCGTGCGTGCGTGCGTGCGTGTGTGTGTGTGTGTGTGTGTGTGTGTGTGTGTGTGTGTGTGTGTGTGTGTGTGTGTGTATGTGTGTGTGTGTGTGTGTGTCCGTTTGTGCATGTGTTTGTGTGTGTGTGTGTGTATGTGTGTTTAACAAGTTGTGTGCCTGACGCAACCCTGATATTAACTCCCCTAATATTTGGACCAATAACCCACACTGAAGGAATTTTCCATTTTCCATTTGATCCCTTCCCCCCAAAGCTACCTCAGTTTACTCTATCATCTGTAGTGGGTTTACTTTAGTCGGTGGATGGTTGGCTAGATTGCCAGACCAAAGCTGACAGGTTTGTTGTTGTTTTTAGACTGGGAGTGTACCTACCTTTGATGCGATCAGAGGAGTAAGAAATGTCACTGGTTTCATCTGTGTGAGTACCTGTCTCAGGGAGATTTCCTTTTTGCGTTTGCGGGAATCGGTCAGTCTGGGCTTTGTAGAAATAAGCACAGAAGAGTGCACTACAGCTTTTTCTGCACTGTATGCAGCTTTTTGGGGTGGGGGTATGATCGCCATTGGCAGTTTGATAGGCCTCACTTTGTTGGGATTTTTTTATATAGCAAACAAAAGAGCGTGCGTGGGCACGCATTCAAACACTCCGCACGTGCGTGTGCATACACACACACGCGCGCGCACACACACACACACACACACACACACACACACACACACACACACACACACACATTTTGAGATTAAATGAAAAAATAGACTGGCACGGAGATGGTCAGATAAACCCCAAATAGTGGAGCTTTCAAACTTTTGCAGACTTTTTGTCCTGAAATCTACACTAGGTTTTAACAAGAGCAACAGTGAGATAAGACTGTAATTCTGTACAATGGTCATCAATATACTAAATCACAAACACAAACTCGAGATTGTGTTAAAGCCGTGTCATTTACACTCTATGTCTCAACAAATAATGAAGCATCCTTATTGACCACGATGATACACAATGTAAATCTCTTACACGTAAAAACCTACAAAGTGCAGGGCTCCTCTGCCTTGTGGCCCCACGGCGGCATTACACTGATAGGCTTCCGACCCTGAGGATGCGACATGACGAATCTGGGTATGGCTGGGGCGGAGAGATTGAGACGAGCAGCATGCAAACAGCATGGCAGCATGGCAAACAGCATGGCAGCATGGCAAACAGCATGGCATGAATGTCATAGAAGCTACTATCTATCTATCTATCTATCTGTCCCGTAGTCTGACGACCGTGGGGGCACCCTCAAAGACAACAACCAGTTCCCTCCATTCTTCTCTCTGTTCTGCCTTTCTCAGGGTTTTGTTGAGTTCTAGGCCTGTCCATTCACTGATGTTATCCTCCCAGCTCTTCCTTGGTCTGCCTCTTCTTCTTCCTCCTTGGACAGTGTCTTGTAAAACTGTCTTTGCAAGTCCTTTGGATCTTGTGACATGCCCATACCATTTAAGTTTACGCTTTTTCACGATCGTTAGAAGGTTCTCATAGGGTCCAATGATTTGGTGGATTCTGTTATGCACGCTTTCGTTGCTTATGTGGTCTTTATAGGAGATGCCAAGGAGTCTCCGAAAGCATCTCATCTCCACCGCCTGTACTCTTCTCTCCAAATCTGCAGTCAGGGTCCATGATTCACAGGCATACAGAAATATGATATGACAAGGGAGCGCATTAGTCTGATCTTGGAGATAAGTGAGATATTTTTATCTCTCCAGATGGTGTTTAGTTTTGACAGTGCTGTTATTGCTGTGCAGTCCTGCATACTACTTCTGGCTTGGATCCCTGGTCTGATACAATGGCTCCCAGGTACTTGAAGCTTTGAACTGTTTCCAGCTTCTGGTCATTAACCCTGATATCAGTGCTAATGTCGTTGGTGTTATTAGTCATCAGTTTGGTCTTCTCTGCACTGATTTCCATGCCGTATGTTTTGGAGGCATTATTCAGGTGTTCTGTTAGGCTGGCAAGCTCTTTTTCTGATCCTGCTATTCCATCAATGTCATCTGCGAAGCGGAGGTTTGTGATCGTTCTGCCACCAATGCTGACTGATCCTTCATGATGTGAAGCTACTACAGAAGAAAAAACCAATAACGATTCCTTTGTCTGTTTCCCTGGCATCTACCTTCATCTATCGGGGACGGAATAGCCTGGTGGTTAGAGTGATGTATTCGTGATCTGATGACCCGGGTTCGAATCACGTTCAAGAGGATTTTTCCTCTGGAGTTAACGTCAGTGCCGATTCAACTCCCCCGAAAAGTCCTTCGGATGAGACTATAACCTGAGTTCTCGAGTGCGAAGGCACACAGAACATCTTGCGCACATGTTAAAACCCGTTCAGCTTTTCGGAAGAGTAGGCCATTGTGAGCCGGTGGGAACGGATGACAAAATTTACAATACTGCATACACACGGGGACTGGATGTAAAAAGCATAATTATGAGTGCTTATTCCATTATCCTCGAATTAAAAGAATAAATAAAATGAAAAATTGATATCCACTGCGTAACCATTGGAGATGAGATGAGAAAACATGGGAAAATCATAATAAAACAAATGAATTGAAGGAGACGACACATGCCAAATGAAAAACACAAAACGACACCAAATGCATTGCTCATTACTTGGGCGTCAAAATGAACACTCAAAAAGTAGACCACATAAAAGCATAAAACCACAAAAAATATACCTGGCATTTAAAACAGAAGATAAGTAATGTGATGTAATTTAAGCGGAAATTTGTAGAGCGCTTTACCTTTGTAGTTTCCCAAAGCGCCATGATGCAATACCATAGCTGGGTCCGATAATATGTCGGTAGTATGACAGGGAGGACTATAACAATGAATGGTCACGAAAATAGAAACAGAAATTACAAGAAAACAACAATAGCCAAGTCAAAAACACTTTAATCATCCATGAAGGGCAATAATAACAATTTGGGTAACAATAAGAGGACAACAAGTAAGAAATACCATTCAAATCCATAAGCAATCGATGTCACATATACATTCACTCAATCCACACATTTATAATAAAAAAGTCTTCATGCACAACTGACTCATTCACGATCTTTGCAAAGAACGACACAAAAAAGTCGCAGAACTTTCATGGCTACCCAATAATCATACCACACCGGTACTTAAGAGGGCAGTAAGTGCGTTTCTATTTCTCATCAAGTCTTGGCAAAAACTAGTGTTAACTGTAAGCTTCTCTCTCTCTCTCTCTCTCTCTCTCTCTCTCTCTCTCTCTCTCTCTCTCTCTCTCTCTCTCTCTCTCTCTCTCCTCTCTCTCTCTCTCTCTCTCTGGCCTTTCTCTAACACTGATCAATAGAGTCCAGACTGCCGCCCATCATTTCTGTGCTCTCTTTACAGCGGGGATCAACGAGGCAGACAAAAAATATTTCTCAGCAGACAGTCAATGTTTGATCAATGACCTGTCTGACAGACTAGTCTCATTTCCACCCAAAAGAAGCCATCTTTGGTTATTTGGGTAATAATGGGTAGCTACTCTGGAAGCAGTAGTATCCAAAAAAGGGATTAGGGAAGGGGGGGGGGGTTGCACGGAAAATTCGTACAGAAGGAAGAGTGATTAAGGCCCCCAGTTATACACAGTGAGGTGATGCAAGTGCATGTAAAAGGATGTGACTTAGACGTTGGATAATCTAAAATTTGAAGCTTGTGCACTCTCTCTCTCTCTCTCTCTCTCTCTCTCTCTCTCTCTCTCTCTCTCTTCTCTCTCTCTCTCCTCTCTCTCTCTCTCTCTCTCTCTCTCTCTCTCTCTCTCTCTCCTCTTCTGATGGGACTGGATGTAAAAAAAAAGCACATATGGGTGTTTATTCATTATACTCTAAATAAAAGAAATCTCTCTCTCTCTCTTTCTCTCTCCCTCCCTCCCTCCCTCTTGTCGACACTCCGAACAACAACATGCAATGTACGCTTTGACATGGTACCTTTATTGTCACAAACAATTTCAGCAAAGGAACCAGCAAATTTCATTTGCCCCAGCCCCATCCCCACCCACCCCCCTCTTCCCTTTCCCAACTCTCCTCCATCCTCTATTTTATTTTACATTAGTTCTTACAGTAATCTTTTTAGCGAGGATTCGCCCGAGCGTTGAGACCAGAGCAGACAGGGTTCAGGTCGAGAGTGTTCTCCCCTTGATTCGATCAGGGGGAGTGAAGTGTGTGCTTATTTCATTAGGGCTGAGGTCCCGTGTCAGTGATGCCTCTCCGCCAAACCCTCCAAGGAAATGTGTTAGTCTGGAAACTGTGGAAGAAAAGACACTGCTGAAGATTAGACAATGCCTAGTGTTGCACAGGTCGATTCTTTTTTTCTTGAGGATCATCATTACTAAAGGTTTTTATGTTTTGTTTTTGTTTTAGTTTGTTTGTTTGTTTGTTTTAGTTGTTTGTTTGTTTTTTGGTTTTTTTTGGTGGGGTGTTTTTTTGGGGGTGTTCTTTGTTTTGTCATTGTTGTTGATATTATGATATTTTTGTGCGTTTTCTTTCATTCTATTGTGCTTTGTGATTTTTTTAAAAGAAGGTGGCGCACAATTTATTGGTTGGTTGGTTGGTTGGTTGGTTGGTTGGTTGGTTGGTTGGTTGGTTGGCTGTGTGGTTGGTTAGTTGGCAAGTGGCTTTTTGATGGGAGTAGTAGCATTTGACGCCATTGACATAAAATTATTTAACACCAATAACATACTTACTTTAAGTCATGGATTAAAAAAATTGAGGAAATCACAAGCATTGCAAAATCAGCAAGTTACAGCAAATAAATATCATACACAAACAAGGAGATCATGTGAAGACAATGTGCAAGACAAATCAGCAAATTAGTACAAGTTACATCACCTGAACTGCCCTTTACTGGACACCAGTGACAATTTTTTTTTAATTCAAGCTCAAAACTTAAAACCATCTCCCTCTTCTTCTTCTTCTTCTTCTTCTTCTTCTTCTTCTTCTTCTTCTTTGCAAGTTTTCTTCGTCTTCCCTCCTCCTCCTCCTCCTCTTCCTCTGCCTCCTCCACATCCTCCTCCTCCTTCTTCTTCTTCACAATTCTTCTTTGCAATTTTTCTTAGCAGTTCTTCTTCACAATTCTTTGCAATTCTGCTTCTTCACAATTCTCTTTCTTCTTCGCATTTCTTAGAAATTCTTCTTTGCAATTCTTATTCGCAATTCTTCTTCTTCGCAGTTCCTCTTATCCTTCCCTTTCTTCTTTTTAAGTCTACTGAGTGTTATTGGGTTACTGCATTAAAGTACTGTTCACATTTCTCCATTTTTGTCAGTTTTGTGCCAAAGCCTTAGTCTCTAGAGAAGCTTTGAAATACATCTTGCAACTATTCAAAAGCTTATCTGGAATAATACAGGGGTGGGAAAACTTCCCTTACTGTTGTATGTAGACTACCAGTACAAGTAAATTCCTTCTTTTTTTCTTTTTTTTCTTTTTTTGTGGATGAGCATCGCAGACATCTACGCTTAGACACATATATTTGTCTTCGTCCCTGTCCTGTCCTCTAACTCTAACTGATGGGGCTCTAGACTGCTATCCATCATTTCCTTGCTCCGTTTTTAGCCAGGATCAAAGAGGCACAGCATCAAACATTTCTCAGCCAACAGCCCCGTCCTAATGTATCACCACTCTGACAGTCTTGTTCGATTGCTACTCAAGGTGCTGTCTTTGGTTAGTCACACGCCGATGAAAAGATACCATGGATATAACTGTTACATCTGTATAAAAAAAAAGAGTAGGGTACCCCTTCTACGCAGTCGTCAAGAAAGATGAAAGGCATAATTTGCCTAGGGGCTCATACTGAGTTCACTAGGGTTAAACATGTGTGGAAAAGTGTAATTCAGTTACTAGTATTCTCAACTTTTAAACAGCTCTCTCTCTTCCCCCCCCCTCTCTCTCTCTCTCTCCACACACACACACACACACACACACACAATCTCTATCTCTCTCTCTCTCTCTTCATCCACAAAATACACCCCTATCCTTTAAAAGAAAAGTTCCAATATTTGTACTCACATCCTTCACCAGAGAAAAAAAACACACAACAAATTTCATGTTGTCAACACATTCCACCTCCCTCCTAACTCTTACTCCTCCCCTTAGAATAAACTAGATCCTACACTAGTCTATTTCGTTGGAAGAAGGACAAGTGTTGAGACCAGGGCAGACAGGTCTCAGGTCAAGAGTGTCCTCCCCTTGATTTGATCAGGGGAATGAAGTGTGTGCTTATTTCATCAGGGTGAGTTCCCATGTCAGAGAGATCCCTCTTTATACTCTCCAAGGAAATGTGTTAGTCTGGAAATTATGGAAGAACGGACAAATGCTGAATGTCTGGAAGTGTGGGGTCAGTGCTCAGCGCTGTCCTTTTTCTTTCTGGGAGGAGAGACACTGGCACTAAGTTTGGTTACGATTTTTTTTTAATTTAAATCTCTTTGAAATGTTGTTGTTGTTGGGTTTGTTTGAGGTTTTGTTGTTGCTAATAATGGAGGGGTTTTTTGTTTTTGTTTGTTTGGGGGTTGTTGTTAGGGAGGGGGGTTGGGGGGTTTTTGGGGGGTTGCTATAATTGGATTTGTCCGCGTTCTTCTTGTTCATAATTTTTTAGGGTTTTTTGGTGTCTGTATCATATTATTTGTTTCCTTTTTGTTTATGTTTCAAACTGATCACAAGTCCACCAGGCTTTTTTTTTCTATTCGTACCTCAGCTAGAGCTCCGAAGTTTATCAATGGTGAGGTTTTCCGTATGCAACCGGTTTCTGTTTGTTTTTGGGGGGTGTGGTGGTTGCTCACCATGAAGGTAGCCGCATTCCGACTTTGGGGACGTGTGGTGGGTATGTTCGTGTTTCCGAAACCCACTGAACGCTGACATGAATTACGGGATCTTTAACGTCCGTATTGGATCTTTTGCATATGTGTTTATACGATGGGAAATAAGGCACATGCAGGTCTGTACTTGAA
>CM054144.1:31545206-31547706 GCA_028751875.1 Rapana venosa
AGTCAGTGGGTGTTTGATAGCCGAGAAACATACTGTTAAATACAAACACTGGTAACAACAGGACCGGATCATGATCCATACTGGAATGACGTAGGCCCACACATTCTTTTCTGAAGTGACAGGTAAAGTTCTAACGATTCTGTGATGTGTCCTTGCGGCACTTCTCCCATGACAGTGGAACACTTCCTCCAGACCTGTTTATTCAACACACCAAGACCCGTGGGCCAGTATCTGGCCTACTGACTTGCCCATGAAGGACAAGCTTTTCGGATCCCTGGAGGGCCTTCAGCGTACCACGGCATTCATCAGGACCTCCTGGGTTGCTGTCGGAGCGTTCGACAAAGAAGAAGTTCTACCAAATTGTGCTAGTATTCAGATTTGTATAAGTTGGAACTGGAGTCTTTGTGACTAAAACTCTGAGTACTGCATGAACTAGAATCTTCAAATTCAAATCAAATTCAAAATTCAAAAGCTTTATTATCTCAAAGACAGAGAAATTCCGGCGGGTTACTCGCCATACATAAAAACAATAAACATTTAAACATAATATTTAAAACACACACACACTGTCCAACATCAGCACGCACCCATCATGAGATAAAAAGCATCCACAAATCAGCAATATCTCAGCCAGCCACTAACCCACCCCAACAAAAATCACTTTACTCATGTGCGCACTAGTAAACCCGTACGTCCGCACATTCACAAACAGTCACTCGCGCACGCGCACGCACGCTCGCACATTGTAAACATTCGTACCCATGTTCACGCATTTTAATAATATAAGTCAAATTGTTATAACATGTTGTATAAGACAAATATCAATTAAATTAATACTATGTTCTATGAAGATATTGAACAGTCTAAAATGATAACACGCGCACATGTTTTTATGGAAAAAAATTATCATTTGTATAACATGTATGATAAGGCAAATATCAGTGAAGTTAATACTCTATTCTTGCATTCCTTAAGGAAATGCAGGGAGCTGGGACAGCCAGCCCAGGGGTTACAACGTTGCTTCATGATCTAACGATCCATGAGAGTGCGGGGGTTAAGTCTCCGCTCAGGTATCCATTTGAGATGTTTCTCCAGCGGTTATCAATGGTACTGACTTCACACGGCGGAAGGTCCTTCAGATGAGATCATAAACTGATGAGACGTGTGTGAACATGAATCTATGCAGAATGCTTTGTGTGCGTTTATTAAACCCCATCTCCTTTTCATTGAAGAGTAAAAAAGTAAAAGTATGTTCTTTCGAGCCAGAAGGCCCATAGAGCCGGAGCTTATCCCGGTTTCTGTAGCGTTAAGCGAACTGATGGTTTTTCACCACCCCTGTGACAGGACGCTAGTCTGTCGCCAGATACTTCCCCAGCAGAGCTGGTACCCACTTGTACACCTGGGTGGAGTGAGGAAAATAGGAGTAAAGTGTCTTTCCCAAGGACACAACACCGAGCCGAGCGGGGATCGAACCCGCGACCTCTGGATCACGAGTTGACCGCCTAAACCACTCGACCACGGTGCCTCCTCATTGAAGAGTATTTATTTTTATTTATTTTATTTTATTCTTTTATATCGAGGATAATGGAATAAGCACCCATGTACTCTTTTACATCCAGTCCCCGTGTGCTTGCGGTTTTGTAAATTTTGTCATCTGTTCCCACCGGCCTACTCTTACGAAAAGCGGAACAGGATTTAACGTGTAAGCAAGCTGTAGTCAGTGGGAAAGCTGACACGAACGTGCTCAGCATGCATCCAGCTACCTGGCGAAGGATGGGCTGCGCCAGATTCAACTTACCCTCAAGACTTGAAAATGCTAGTGTGGTTCCCCCACCCCCTGCTCAGGCAGTTAAAGGCACGGCTGGAGTATGTACGTATGTATATAAGGAGGGCTGCACAGCTGACGCCAAATAGGTGGTGAGTGAGAGCAAGGAGCGGATAACATGACAGCCAACTGAAGTCATGCTCTTAGTGCTGACGCCAAACAGGAATGGCGATGGTTGGTTGATATCGCAATTCCTGGCTCGTATAACTCCGCTGGGACTGTAACTCGTACAATCACACCAAACCTGACGCCCAGCCATTGAGGAAGTGACACTGACCATCAGCTGAGAAAAGAACTGCATATGTGGGACCCTCCTCTACAAAAAGAGCCACACAGCACCGAGGGGTCAAATGTTGACTGTTGGCAAGATAGTGGTATGCAAAAACATACAATTTTTTAAAAATTTAATTCTTTTATATCGAGGATAATGGAATAAGCACTTAATTCAATTAAAAAATACATAGTGAGAATCGGATAATTCTCTAAAAAGTTATTAGAAATTAAAGTGCTAGACACTATGAAGTGACAAAGCGAGAAACTGACGAATGTATTATTATTATTATTATTATTATTATTATTATCTTTATTATTATTATTATTATTATTATTATTATTATTATCATTATTATTATTATCTATTATTTATTCTTTTATATCGATGATAAATGAATAAGC
>CM054144.1:31552706-31555206 GCA_028751875.1 Rapana venosa
TTTCAAAAGGTCATCGTTTAAGAAAAATAAAAAATAATGACACAATGTAGATAGGCATCACCAAAAAAAAAGAAACAAACCGCAAACGAAAAAACAACATTGAGTTGTTTATGGGTTGTTGTTTTTTAAAGGCGTTGCGTTTATCCAACACTCTCTCATTGTCAGCTGGGTTAAATTGCACACGATTACAAAGCAAAACAAAAGCATTAAGTTTCTCAAATTTTTGTCCCAAAAAGAAAAGAAAAGAAAGAAAAATCAAACGATTATTCTCGGAAGAAAATGAGGAAAGAGAAATGAAATTGAACCACTTGAAGAAAAAAATCGTAAATGAAAGAAAAGAGATGAAGATTTTTTTTATAGAGGGGAAGGAGATAAAGAGGAGAGAGTGACAGACAGAGATCATTAATAATTTTCCTTATAACAAGAGAAGTTAGGGGGGGCGGGGGCTGTGGTGTTGTAGAGATGAAATTTTGTGAAGATGTGGCAGTTATATGATTTGGCCTTTTGCTACTGATACAAAGGTCAGCGGTTATAGCATAGTTTTTTACGTAATTAGTACATAATATAGGATGTAAAATATTTAAAAAAGACGAAAACACATAGAAAAGAAACAAACGATTACAGAATACAAAAGACAGATATAGACAGAGTCTGTGGAGAGAGAGAGGGGGGGAGAGAGAGACAGAGAGAGGGGGAAGGAGGAAGAGAGTAAGATAAAGTATCAAATGAATGAATGAACAAATGAACAACACTGACAAAATTGGTAATAAGCCATGTGTAACCAATACCAGTTTCCCATCTAAACTTTTGAAAAGAAGTAAAATACATAGTATCAAAAGAAACCAAAAAAAAGACTGTATCAAATGTAAGGTTATTTGAGACCAATCTTATACCCACTCATTTCTTTAAAACCAAAAAAGAATAAAAAGTAAATGTCCGCAGTATATGATATGAATAGAAAACAAATGAAACATAGAGACAACAGATAGACAGGCTGAGAGAGAGATAGGGAGATATTGAGATTCTGGCTCTGTTCGTGCGCACGTGTGTATGTATGTGAATGTGTGTGTGGAAGGGTGTATGCGTGCACTTGAGTGTGTGCCAGAGAGCGAGAGATACAGAGAGACAGACGGACAGACAGATATACAGACAGATAGAAACTGGCAGTCAAACGTACAGAGAAACCCAGACAGACAGACAGACAGACAAAAAAGCAGAAACAGGATCCAGAGAACGCCAGTCACTTTTTTTTTACCCGAACAAAAGGCGAATTTTTTTAAAGGCATGTTGCTGTTCAATCTGACATGTGGGTTCTGTCTAACCTGACAACTCACTAGATTTTTTAAAAATTAGATGAAAGAAAATAAATACAAAATCAAAATTGATTTCACTGCCACAAAAAAAATCTAGGTTAAAGAGAATCGATCTAGAAAAAAATGATTGAAAGAGAAATCTATTTTTAAAAAATATATTACTTTTTTGTTTTCCAACTCTGTTCCAGTTTTGAACGAGAAAGTGTCATTGCGTTCACTGCATCCCCTGTGTGTACACTTTACCCACCTACACCGGCCTGTGCTCTTGCTGTGCAGATGTCTGCTGACCATCTGCTGAACTTGATGAAGGTAAGAACAACTGACAGTGAATTAAAGACAGTTGTTGTTGTTGTTGTTGTTGTTGTTGTTGTTGTTGTTGTTGTTGTTGTTGTTGTTGTTGTTGTTGTTGTTGTTGTTGTTGTTGTTGTTGTTGTTGTTGTTGTTGTTTTTTTCTAGAACCCAGTCATCATAGCCGTAGCAACGTAGCAGAATGGCATTTCTGTGGAATCTGAATAAAAAGTGTTAAGACAAACGCCGAGGAGTTCTCTCTCTCTCTCTCTCCTCTCTCTCCTTCTCTCTCTCTCTCTCCTCTCTCTCTCTCTCTTCTCTCTCTCTCTCTCCCCTCTCTCTCTCTCCTCTCTCTCTCTCTCTCTCTCTCCATATATATATATATATATATATATATATATATAATACATGTATATATAAATCATACATGTATATATAAATCATACAGATAGATAGATAGATAGATAGATAGATAGATAGATAGATAGATAGATAGATAGATAGGTAGGTAGGTAGGTAGGTAGGTAGGTAGATAGATAGATAGATAGATAGATAGATAGATAGATAGATAGATAGATAGATAGATAGATAGATAGATAGATAGATAGATAGATAGATAGATAGATAGATAGATAGATAGATAGATAGATAGATAGATAGATAGATAGATAGATAGATAGATAGATAGATAGATGTGTCTGTGTGTGTCTGTGTACGTATCGGGTTTTTTTTGGTTTTTTATGTCCCTAAAACAGTTTAACGTGAACATATCTAAAAAAAAAAAGGCTGAGACTGGTGTATATATAGGTAATCGATTCAGAAGATGGTGGAATGTAACTATTTTATAGAGCCTTGTTTTCCCCTTTTTTTACAAAAAGCAGGACAAAGTGCTTAACATA
>CM054144.1:31560206-31562706 GCA_028751875.1 Rapana venosa
AGGAGGCTGCTTTCACTGTAACAAGAGAAGTGAAGGGGGGGGGGGGGGGGGGGTGATGTGTTTTAGAGATTAAAGTTTGTGAGAATGTGACATTTGCTTTGGCATCCGCTGCTCATGAATAATTCACAAGTGATATCACTTTTCTACACAGCTAATAAAACACAGGAAATAAAAATCCATCGGTGCACCTCTGAATATTTTGCAAACCGACTTCCTCCACTCCTCGCGGCGTCTCAGTCGTTCCAAAATATTTATTGGACAACTAACTATAAACGTGTTCGTGCCGCGAAAATTTCGCTGTGTTGACTAAGAAATAAGCGGAAAATTAATCGTAAAGCATGGCAATATCATATATCTTTGAGGGATAAGATAAAGGTGTTCACTTACAAAAATGTCACTTATTGTGAAAGGTGGGTTGTTTGCTTTTTGTTTGGTTTTTTGTTTTGAAATGCAAGTGAGGAAACATTGAACTAAGCGTTCTCTCTCTCTCTCTCACTCTGTCTCTCTCTCTATCTCTCTCTATATATATCTCTCTCTCTATCTCTACCTCTCTCAAATGAAATTAGTTAAGTTCTCAGTACATAATATTTATTATGTTTTGTGCCCAGCCCCCCTTCTGCTGTCCCCTTGTGAATGGGTATCCTGCTTATCACATTAAACCTTTATCATTGTCATTGTCATTTCATTCTCTCTCTCTCTCTCTCCTCTCTCTCTCTCTCTCTCTCTCTCTCTCTCTTCTCTCTCTCTCTCTCTCTCTCTCTCTCTCTCTCTCTCTCTCTCAAAAGGTCATCCGCACAGGGAAACAAAGCAAATATAAAACAGAACACAACAATACAGACAAGCTATACAAACTTAAAAACAAAAAAGATGGAGCGAATTAAGTTAATATCGTGCTTATTTTACCTTGACGAGTCAAATGGAAAAACAATTACAAAGACAAACTGACAACAATTTTTTTTTATTTCAACAACAACAACAAATCAGAACTAATGGTCTTAAAAGGAGGAGAAGGAGGAATGAGAAAGAGAGAGGGGTGGAGAGGAGGAGGTAATGAATGCTGGCGAAGAAAGGAGGAAAATGAAAGTCAAGTGATTACAAAGGAAAATAGGGGGAGATAAATCAAGAAGCTGTTTGCATCGAAACAAAAGAAGTGAGGGAGAGGTGTGGTGTTTTAGAGATTGTAAGGCTGTGACATTTAGCGATCTTGTCTTCAGCTGCTGATAAATAATTCTTCGGTTATGAATATTAGCTTTCAACAAACTGGTACGTTCTCTAAACTACGGAAAGTTCAACGACAATCAAAATAACAAGGGGGAAGAAAAAGATAGGGGAAAAATAACAGCCCACACATAGGGACAGAGAGAATGTGTGAAAGAGAGAGAGAGAGAGAGAGAGAGAGAGAGAGAGAGAGAGAGAGAGAGAGAGACAGAGAGAGAGAGAGAGATAGAGAGAGAGAGAGGGAGGGAGAGAGAGAGAGAGAGAAATAAAGATAGAGACACACAGTGAGGGAGGGAGGGAAAGAAAGAACGCGTACAGATGAGCAAATAAACTAAAGAGCAACGATCATTATGTTAAACAGACTATCTTTATTATAGGGGTAAAGAACCAACCATTTCACATCTAAATCTCTGGCCGTCCCAGATTATAGATAACAAATGCAACTACATGACATGCTTTTGTTATCTAAACCATTTCTAGATGGCACACATTTCTTGTGGAAAAAAAACAGAAAACATCTGGAGAGGACTAAAAAAAAACCTGAGACAAAATCTCTCTCTCTCTCTCCCTCTCTCTCTCTCTCTCTTTCTCTGCAAAATTAATTGTCATATGTTGAAGTGAGAATGACAGATTTTCTGACTGTAGAGGTAACACTATTGCATTGCGTAATACTGTATTGTACTGTATTTCAAACACCTTAGCTCTGCTACGACTAATAACAGTACACGCTCCGAGGACATCAAGATAAAAAATAATAGAATATCAAAGCAAAATAAATGGTTCAACATAATAACATTCAGAAAGGCAAAGGCATGGTCCCCTCCCCCCAAAAAAAAAAAAATAAGGTTTTAAAATCTTTGATCTGGCTGACCATGATCTGTCATTGTCAAGTCTGGACGCTCCGAAAAAAAAATTCAAAAGAATTGAGGCAGCAGAGATGTGGTTCTATGGATGACGACTGTGCGCCTCTGAAGATTTTGCAAACCGACTTCCACCACTCCTCGCGGTGTCTCAGTCGTTCCAAAATATTTATTGGACAACTAACTATAAACGTGCTCGTACCGCAAAATTTCGCTGTGTTAACTAATAGATAAGCGGAAAATTAATCGTAAAGCATGGCAATATCAAAAATCTAAGTCGTGAAACGCTGGGCCTGACTTGTGAGGCGCTTAACGGCAGCGCAACGCATTTTTGCTCATCTGACAGACAGTGGTGGTGGATATCTGAGCGTTCGAGGAAGAAGAAGAAGAAACTGGCAAACAAGAACCAATGAACCTGTTCT
>CM054144.1:31567706-31570206 GCA_028751875.1 Rapana venosa
ACCCCCCGTTCCCCTACCCCCCCCCTTTCCCCTCTCTTCCCCCCCCCCTTCCCCTCTCCTCCCCTCCACCCTTCCCTAAAAAAAACAAAAACGTAAAAACTGAGTAGGGTGGATGGGGAAAAAAAACACCGTAAGAAAAAAATTGGGGAGTATGGATATACAGAAGAAAAAATTTAAAACCCCATTTTTGGGTTTTGTTTTTTTTTTTAGATGGGTAAACAACCCAAAAAAATTTTATTTTCTGTAATCTTGGGGGGAATGGGTCCGTGGGTTTTAGCTCGCTACGAAAATGCCTGACAAAAAGTGTGCGGTGTTCACGATTCTCAGGAAGTTAAGAAAGACGTCAATAAATCAGTCGTTTGTCAGTCTGTCAATCGTCTGTCAATCGGAGACGTCAATAGTCAGTCAAATTTTTCAATCAATCGTCTTGTCAGTCAGTTTTTCGTCAATCAGTCATTGGTGGATCTGGTCTAGAGGTAACGGCCCGTCTGAAAACGAAAAGTCCCGGGGTTTAAATTGCGGGGTTCGTACCCCCTTTGGCCGGAAATTTTTTTCCCCCCCATTAGACCTGATGGTGGTTGGGGGGCTGTCTTTTGGGTGAGCGATAAACCGAGGTCCGTGTGTTCCGTTTTATTTAGCGACGTAAAAAAACCCGGCAAAAAAGGATTGTCCCCGGCAAAAAATTTTTAGAAAAAAGCCACTTGATAGGGAAAAAAAAATACAGCTGAGAAAAAAAAAAAAAGGGGGGAAAGGGTGGGCGCGTAGGTGGCGAGCGTTCTCCGCCCCCCCGGGGAGAGCAGCCCCCAAATTTCCGGAGAGAAATCTGCCGTGACTTAAAGTGGTATGGAATAAAATATGAGCGCTTTGATTTGTTGCTTTACAAGATTCAGCGCTATATAAATTCCATACATTATTATTATTATTATTATTCAGTCAGTCAATTAGTCAGTCAGTCTTTTTGTCAACATTGTGGTGAAAATTCGATTGTTTTAATTCTCAGTGTCCAGTTTTTCAACGTGGCCTGTCAGTAGTAATTGCATCTCCGCCTTCTGGAAATTCTGTGCTAGAAATTCCTACTTTTCTACTCCTCTCTTTGTTTCTGCCTTGTCTACTCTCTTCCTGTCGCCTCCTTTGTGTTTATTTTCTGCCTTCTTTTGTCCATTCTCCTGCCTTTTTTCCAGAAAGACTTGAAAGCTAACAATTCGTTCCATCGCCGAATTCAGATGCGCTGGGCCTGACATTGTCAGGCGCTTAACAGCAGCGCAACGCATTTTGGCTCATATGGCAGACAACGATAGTTACTGTTTGAGCGCATGACGAAGAAGAATTTCCAGTTTTATCTAAGAAATCAACACTGAACGCAGAACAGTCTGTATAAAATTTTTCTATGCCATAACTTGTAAAATATTCTCTCAGATAATGTTTGACCAATACGTAACCCAGTGCGCTGATGGAACTTGGGGTGCATGCTGGGTATTTTTGTGTTCCTGCAACTCACCAAACACGGATTTGAATTACAGGATCTTTTGCTTGCATAACATGTGAATGCTTGTATAATATGATGGAGAGTAAAGTAACGACAGAGTCATGTTTAGAACATGCATTTGGGAGATTTTAGAAGTCAAGTTTGTGCGCGGAGAAATCTGTTGGTTTAAAACAAAATGTTAACCACAGAAAATCATACACACACACACTTACAATAGAACAACAACAAGCTAAAAGCTTATAATGTGCGCAACAGCAATGAAAAGTCGAAATCTGTAGTGATGTATGTGGCATAAAATGCAACACAGTTTCAGAAAATGTCCATCTTTCATTGCCATCGAGTAGGTTGTCGTATGAGGTTCACAGTCACGGTGCTTCTTCAAACACGATTTTGAACCAGTATGCTGATGTCCCATCTCCTGTTGACAAACATGAGGTTCCTCTGTCTCGGACCTGTAGGTGTCCATTTTAAGGCTTGTTGTTTTTGTTGTGCGTTCCCTAGATTAACACTCTGGGGGGTCACCCAGAATATGCACTCTTACTCATGCCACCGGGGAATCACTGTGAGATTAAAATTTTACCCTGACTGAGAAGTTTGCGCGTATATGACTGTTTTAAGTACCTCGCCATACAGGCAGCCATACTCCGACTTCAGAGGATATTTTAATTAAGGCTTGATAACGATTTTTGTTTTTCCTGACACATCTTCTGTGTCGTTCTTGTCCTGTTGTTTCCCCGCCGCTCATTCCTACCTCTGCGCCCCAGGCGTACCTTGGCTGGTATGTTGTATGCTAAGGGTCAGAAGTCGACAGGGAGTTTAACGTTAGCCCGCGCCTCCGTGGGGCCACCAGCCAGAAGGGTCCTGCACGTCTGCAGGGTCCCTATGCTGGTATTCAGTGATGCCTGTTCTGAGCTGATACACCTAGGACACCAAGATGCATGCATACGCTCATGTACATACACGTGATAGTAGGATTTTGTCATACGTTTTAAGTTTCGCATTTTACCAATTCTC
>CM054144.1:31572706-31580206 GCA_028751875.1 Rapana venosa
ACCTTCTCCGTTTTGTTCTTTGCTGTATACAATTCGTGATATTTTATTTGTTTGTTTTCCTCTCTCTTCTTTTATATGGTTTGGCTGACTGGGCTTTAGTTTTTATTGTGTTTGAATGTTTTTTAGTGTGTTTCGATGAGATGTCTTTCTAATTCATTTGTTTGCCTAATGGGTTTTCTTTGAGCATAGATTCTGTTTTAACAATAAGCCTAGTATTTATTAGTTTTCATATGATTGCGATTTATTGTTGCTGTTTGTTGCTGTTGTGTTGTTGTTGTTGTTAATGTTGCTGTTACGGAGGGAGAAGGTGATAAAAGTTTATTTATTTATTTACTTATTTATTTATCTATTTGTTTATTCTTTTCCATCGAGGACAATAGAATAAGCACACGTGTGCTTTTTTCACATCCATTCCCCGTGCCCATGCGGTTTTTGAAAATCTAGTCATTTGTTCCTACTGGCTCACAATGGCCTACTCTTTCGAAAAGCAGAACAGATTTTAACGTGTGCGCAAGATCTAGTCATTTGTTCCTACTGACTCACAATGGCCTACACTTTCGAAAAGCAGAAACAGATTTTAACGCGCGTTCACACACGGGGCTTCGGTTTCTAGTCTCATGCGAAGGACTTTGGAGGGAGAACTGGAATCAGCGCTGGTGATGACTCCAGGGAAAATGTAATCGTCTTGAAAGTGACAGATGTAGTGGGGTAAAGTTAGGATAGGGGGTGGGGGGTGGGGAAGGGGGAATGGAGTGTTAAGGAGGTTGGTGTTTTGTTACAATTCATTTTGTTAATGGATCTAACTGAGGATAGTCTTTTGTTTGGGGTTTTTTGTCATCCTGTCTTGTTTGGCTTTTATTTTTGTTGGGTTGTTGTTGTTTTTTCCAAGTTGGAGTACCCTGTGTACCTAGCCTGTTTTTTCTCTGCCTGTTTTTTTTGTCTGACAGTCCTTTACTTCGCTCTCTCTCTCTCTCTCTCTCTCTCCCCTCTCTCTCTCTCTCTCTCTCTCTCTCTCTCGCTCTCTCTCTCTCTCTCTCTCTCTCTCTCTCTTTCTGCATCTGTCGCTGTGTCTATTTACTGTCTGTCTGTCTATCTGTTTGTCTCTCTCTCTCTCTCTCTCTCTCTCTCTTCTCTCTATCTCTCTCTCTCTCTCTCTCTCTCTCTCTCTCTCTCTCTCTCTCTCTCTTGTTTTTTTTGTCTTTGAGTTTGTTTCAAGTCTCAGACCTACAAGAGTCTCAAGCGTTAGTGTATTCCCATCAACATTAAATTTACACACACACACACACGCACGCGCGCGCACGCACGCACTCACGCATACACACACAACGCGCACCGGCGCGAGCCACACAACACATACACACACACGCACACACGCGCGCGTGCACACACACACACACACACACACACACAGAGAATTGAATGAAATTTATTTAAAGAGTGTTATGGCATAAGCAAACATGCTAGAAGTTTGTAGCAGAGATGAAAGCTAATCTTTCACCACTCAGTAACTTTAAGAGCATCATCATCATCATCATCATCATCATCATGTTGGGGTGGTGGTGGTGGGGGTGGGGGGTGAGTGGTGGTGGTGGTGGTGGTGGTGGTGGTGGTGGTGGTTGGTGGTGGTGTGGTGGTGGTGGTGGTGGTGGTGGGTGGTGGTGGTGGTGGTGGTGGGTGGTGGTGGTGTGATGATGATGATGATTCGATGATGGTTGTGGTGGGGTGGTGGTGATGGTGATGATGATGATGATGATGAGATGATGATGATGAGATGTGATGATGATGATGATGATGATGATGATGATGATCATGATCATGATCATGATCATGATCATGATCATGATGATTGTCAAGAATCGAGAATTCCTTAAGCGCTGAATCTTGTAAAGCAAACAAATGGAAGCGCTGATGGTCCATCCTGGATAATCCTTATCCCATAGCTACTTCACGTTGGTTTGTTGTTGTTTTATTGGTAAGAACAATAACAGCATAGCTGAGTTTATAGCAGAGGAACTGAACGTCGGAAAACAGGAACACAGAGGGTCTAACTAAGAGTTTCTTCTACAATTATGATGTGTATGTATGTGTGCGTGCGTGCGTGAGTGCGTGCGTGCGTGCGTGCGTGCGTGCGTGTGTGTGTGTGTGTGTTGTGTCGTTGTTGTTGATGCTGTTGTTGTCTTTTTTTGTTGTTGTTCAATTTAAAATCTTAGTGATATTGTACTAAATGAACAAACAAAAATACCAAACAAACGAACTACCGCTTTTGGTGTTGATATGAGTCTACTTTGTTGACATTATTTTGTTTATGGTACATTTTGTTGAAAAAATTTTATCACTGATAATATGAACTCTCTGTCTCTCTGTCTCTCTGTCTCTCTGTCTCTCTCTCTTCTCCTCTCTCCTCTCTCTCTCTCTCTCTCTCATCTCTCTATCTCTCCCTCTGTCTCTCTGTCTCTGTCTTTCTCTCTCAGTCTCTCTTTGTCTTTCTCTCTCTCCCTCTCTCTCTCTCTCCCTGTCTCTGTCTCCTCTCTCTCTGTCTCTCTCCCTCTCTCTCTCTCTCTCTCTCTCTCTCTCTCCCTATCTCTCTCTCTCTTTCTCTCTCTCTCTATCTTTCTCTATCTCTCTCTCTCCTATCTCTCTCTCTCTCTCTCTCTCTCTGCTCTTCTCTCTCTCTCTCTCTCTCCTCTCTCTCTCTCTCTCTCTCTCTCTCTGTGTCACAGCAGCTTCAGACTAAAAACCCACCTGCTTGGTCAGATGCGAACACACACACACAAATGTTATCGACCCAAACTTGCTTCCGTCTCTCTCACTCCCTCCCTATCCTTTAAACCATTAGGTCTCAAGCACCACATCCCTCCCCCCCCTTCATTCTCCTCCCCCACCACCCCCCCACCCCCCCCAACCACCCCCCTCCCTACCCCTCCCCCCCCTTCCCCCCCCCCCCCCCCCCCCCCCCCCCCCCCTCTCCCCCCCCCCCCCCCCCCCCCCCCCCCCCCCCCCCCCCCCCCCCCCCCCCCCCTCCCCTAAACAGAAAAGGAAAAACGGACTAAATTAGGGATAAAATAGAAAAGGAAAATGTCTTCAGGGTATTTCAAGGCGAGAAGGAAATGGTAACGCCATATCAACTATTTCCCCGGTTCTCTCTCTCTCTTCCCCTTCTCTCTCTCTCTCTCCCTCTCTCTCTCTCTCTCTCTCTCTCTCTGTCTCTGTCTCTGTCTCTATCTTTTATTTTAGTATAAGTAATAACAAATGGGATTCATAACGTATCAGTTAGTCTCTGGGTTTTTTCCAAGTAGAGGCAAAACACGCTCAAGGGATTTGAGACGTGCAAATTTACGTATAATTATGTACCTTGAAACATAACATGAGCCTTATATCATCAAATCAAAACGAAATGAAAACATCAACAAATATATGGTGGTGGTGGTGGTGGTGGTGGTGGTGGTGGTGGTGGTGGTGGTGGTGGGTGGTGGTGTGGTGTGGTGGTGGTTTGGGGGTGTGGTGCTGGGGGATGAAGGTGGTGGTGGTGGTCGTGCGTTTGCCAGCTTAACACTCTGGGGGTCACCCAGAATGTGCACTCTGACTGTACTGACTCATCCCACCTGTGAATGAATCACTGTGAGATTGAAATTTCACAACTGAATGACAAGTTTACGCGCATGGTTGTTTTTAAGTACCTCGCCATATAAACAGCCATACTCCGACTTCAAATGATCTTTTTCCTGTAAAGAAGAGTGCAGGTTGAGATTGTCACGGCTGAAAGCAATCTCAAAGCAACATTTTACAACATAACAACATTTTAGTGTAAACCTTGGCAATTAGCTGACATCAATAACTGACAGAGCTTTTGGCCTGGGTCCCAACAAATATATATATATATATATATATATATATATATATATATATATATATATACATATCGAAGACAACAGGACATACTCTACTTCCCCATCTTCATAAACGTCGGCGTCGCCGTCCTCATCATCATCATCATCATCTTCAGCAGCAGCAGCAGTAGCATCAAATCAAAATTGAATTGGAAGAACCAACAAAAAATACATACATCATCATCATTATCATCATCGTCGCCGTCGTCGTTGTCATCATCATCACCATCATCACCATCATCATCACCATCGTCGTCATCATCGTCGTCGTCGTCGTCATTGTCATCCTTTTTGTATAGTCATTTTGTGTCTTTCAATTTCTTTTTTTTTTCCTTGGCGAGAGTTCTAAGGTTTACTGATCTATTTTTCGTATGTGACTGTATGCCCACCATCATTTAGGTAGCTGCCTTTCGACTTCGGGGGCTGATGTCTAAACACAATACCAGTGTGCATGGTTTGTTTTTTTAATTTGTCATCTGTTCCTACTGGCATGCAATGGCCTAGTCTTCTCAAAGGCGGACCGGGTTTTAACGTATGTGCAAGATGTTTCTATGTGCGTTTGTACACAGGACTTCGATTTATAATCTCATTCGAAGGATGCTCAGGGAAGTGTTAACTCTTGAGGGGGTAGGAGGGAGGGGGGTATCCCCTCAAACGGGCGTCTCGGTGGTGACTTTGCATGAAGATCATGGTGAATATGATCCTTTAACTCAAGCGGAAAGAATATGTTCACAGGAAAAAAAAGGCCTGTGTGATTGCAGAAGGCAAAGCTGCTGTATGATCAACAAAACTACACAACGAAACTAAAGACTGTGAGAATCGTCATGTGATGATGCACAAAAGGAAGAAGAAGGGAGAAGACAGAGAAATCAAATGAAAGACTGAGGAAGACAGAGAGCAGTGAGCGATGTGTGTGTTTCTGTTTCTCTGCAGCTGTGGCCTTTTTTTTTTTAGAGAGAGAGAATTTTGCCAGAGACAAGTCCTTTGCTGCCGTGGGTTCTTTCACGTGAGCCAGGTGTGTGTTGCACGTACGGAACCTCGTTTGTCGGTGATAGGTTTGAGTTCTGAAGCCTGTGTCCTTGCATATTATCCTGCTGAGGAAAATGTTTGCTTGATCCCATTAAGTCTCTCTCTCTCTCTCTCTCTCTCTCTCTCTCTCTCTCTCTCTCTCTCTCTCCTCTCTCTCTCTCTCTCTCTCTCTCTCTCTCTCTCTCTCTCTCTCTCTTATGCGTGTATGCACACATGCCTGCACGCCTGCATACACGAATTTGCACCTACATGCGTGCCTCTGTGTGTATGTGTGTGTGTGTGTGTGTGTGTGTGTGTGTGTGTGTGTGCGCGCGCGCGCGCGTGCGTGTGTGTGTGTGTGTTCCTACCTCTATACCTACCAGCACGAATGAGTCCCTAGCATGCATGCTTACCTGCATACAAGTGCGGATATAGTTAAGCGTGGGTGCTTTGCCATCCCTAAGTCCTCCAACAGTCAGTTCTCCTCTGTGCTGATCATAAACTAACCTTATACTCTTAAGTCTCCAGCCCCTATCTCGACATGAACACAGTCAGAGACAACTAGTGGGCACATACATCGGACTTTTGGTGACAGAGGGTTGTAGTTTCGGTAAATCTACCAGCTGATTACAAGACTTTGGCCTCTTTTTTTGCCCCTGTGGTATGTTTCTTCTGCTGAAACGAATCTCCCACCTCTGTTTTTCGACCAAAAAGAAAAATCCACCTTTAATCTCGTTGTTGACTTCTTCAGGGCGTAGCGTTCTTGTTCGTCCCTTGTGCCGTCTGCTATCTTCATGTTTGTCCTCTTTGGGTTTTTTACACCAACAATAGGAAGAAATCTGACAATAGATGTTAACAATTTCTTTTATTTTTGCTGCAGTGATTTCAATCAAAATGATGCCTTAGAAGATTACACTGGCACAGTCAGTATTGAAGGGCGGACCATCACCCAACTCAGGTTTGCCGATGACATCGATGGACTGGCAGGAAACGAACAATCTAGTGTACCACCTGGATGAAAATATCCTCCAGATACGGCATGGAGATCAGTGCCAAGAAGCCAATCACTACCAAGATCACAGTCAGTGGAGAAAACTTGAGGTTGTAGATCACTTCAAGTACCTTGGAGTTATTATTACTGAAGAAGGTTCAAAGACCGAAATCCTCTCAAGAGCTGCACAAACAGTAACAGTAAAGGTGAAGTTTAAAACCATCTGGAAAGACCGAAACATCTCTCTCACGACCAAGGTCAAGCTACTGCATGCACTGGCTATCTCCACGTGCGAATCCTGGACACTGAATACAGATCGACAAAGGTGGATCCAGGCTTTGATGATGAGATTCCTCAGAAGACTCCTTGGCATTTCAAACACGGACCACGTCACCAATGAAGAAGTCCGACAAACCATCGCCCAACAAGTAAAGCACGATGAAAAAAGGAATCTCGGATGGTATGGGCATGTGACAAAATCAGATGGGCTCTCCGAGACCATACTGTAAGGAACAGTGCAGGGGAAGAGAAAGCGAGGCAGGCCAAAGAAGAAATGGGCAGACATCACTGAATAGACCGGGAAGAGCTTCAGCCCAGGCACTTGCCTACAACCACCGCAAATGGAGCCAGCTGATGCAACGTCCATCCCTGCAGTACCCCCTTCAGGGGGTTATGGGAGCATTTTTTAATTTTTTTATTTTATTTTATTCTTTTCTATCGAGGATAATGGAATAAGCACTTATGTGCTTTTTTACATCCAGTCCCCGTGTGTATGCGGTTTTTCAATTTTGTCATCCGTTCCCACCGGCACACAATGGCCTACTCTTACAAAAAACGGAACAGGATTTAACGTGTGCGCGAGATGTTCTGCGTGCGTTCGCACACGGGGCCTTGGTTTATAGTCTCATCCGAAGGACTTTTAGGGAGAGTGGAGTCTGCACTGATGTTAACTCCAGAGGAAAATATCCCCTTGAACGGGATTCGAACCCGGGTCATCAGATTGCGAGCGCAATGTTCTAACCACTAGGCTATCCCGTCGCCGTCAGGAGCAGATGGGATGAGATGATGATTTCAATCATCGTCCTTCTCCAAGGACCGACATCTAGGGGATTTTCCAGATGTAAACAAGATTTCAAAACTGTTAATATCTGCACCCAAAAAAATGTTGCACAAAGTAAAAAGTAAAAAAAGAAATATATATGTATATATATAGATAGATAGATAGATAGATAGATAGATAGATAGATAGATAGATAGATAGATAGATAGATAGATAGATAGATAGATAGATAGATAGATAAATAGATAGATAGATAGATAGATAGATAGACAGATAGACAGATAGACAGATAGATAGATAGATAGATAGATAGATAGATAGATAGATAGATAGATAGATAGATAGATAGATAGATAGATAGATAGATAGATAGATAGATAGATAGATAGATAGATAGATAGATAGATAGATAGATAGATAGATATCACAACTATCAAAGTCCAATTGAAATAAGAAACAAACGTTTTTATTTGTTTGAAAGAACTTTTTGACTTTCAAGGATGGCATAAGAAAAAAGTGTACCTGTGTTTTCATTTATCCAGGACACAAGTCTC
>CM054144.1:31587706-31642706 GCA_028751875.1 Rapana venosa
ATCAGTGCAGACTACACTCTCCCCAAAAAGTCCTTCGGATGAGACTATAAACCGAGGCCCCGTGTGCGAACGCACGCAGAACATCTTGCGCACACGTTAAAATCCGTTCCGCTTTTCGGAAGAGTAGCCTATTGTGTGCCGGTGGCAACGGATGACAACATTTACAAAACTGCATACACACAGGGACTCAATGAAAAAAAGCGCGTGAGTGCTATTCGTCACCGACCCCTCAGATTTCGAATCCTTTGGGGTGCCTTCGAAGCTTTGTCAACCACCTTTCTCCAGTCCTCGCGTCTCTCGGCCGCTCTCAGAGTGTCTCTCAGCTCCATGTCTGTCTACTCTCGAATGTTGTCCTCCCATCTCTTCCTCTGTCTGCCTCTTCTTCTTCCTCCCCTCGCTGTGCCTTGTAGGATTGTTTTAGCAAGACCAAAGGAGCGTGTGACATGACCAAACCACTTCAGTTTTCGTTGTCTTGCGAGTGTTTGAAGGTCAGTATAGGGCCCAATTTAATTGCGGATGCGTCTCTTGACTTCTTCATTCGTGATGTGGTCTTTGTATGAGATGCCTAAGAGTCTTCGGAACACCTCATTTCTACAGCTCTTATTTTTCTAAGTCCGCTGTGAGGGTCCATGATTCACATGCATATAAGAAAACTGACATGACCAGAGAGCGCATCAGTCTGAGTGCTATTATCCTCGAAAAAAATAATTTTTAAAAAGCTACTCCGCCCCCTTAAAGTCTGTTCAAGATGTTATATATGCATTGGCAACACGAAACTCCGGATTATACTTTCATCCAAATAAAACAACAGACAAACAAGGAAACAAACAGACATAAAAACGAAACAAAACAAATTTCCATCAGATTGAAGTTGGAATTGATGTTTTAACTCCGGGATGGGGGGGGGGGGGGGGGGGAGGGGAACAAATTTTCTCAAACGAACACCTTGACAATGATTCGATCTCGTTTCCTCATAAATTATTACATCAAGATTCAAGAAGCTATGAATCTGTGGCCCCTTTTGGAGCGTGGGAGGTTTCTTGAAACAATGTAAACCGTATACTGTATCATATGCAATGACAAAAACATTTTCAACACTCAATATTTCACAAAATTAGTCCGTCTTTCCAAAGCTTAAGGTAACTATACTCACTGAATATTTCACAAAATTTTTCAGTCCATCTTTCTGAAGGTTCATGTAACTATGCAATTGATTATAAATGTGTTCAATTTTATCAGTGTGTTTTTCAAGAATATTGACCTTGGATACTTGGATCCTTGGATACACGTATTTCCAGATCGAACTTTTATCTTCTTTTTTTTTTTTAATTCAGAACATTTTCCATAACATGAAACTCATCACGGATAGCGTTCACACTGCATTATATACTAACAAGGACAGGTTTTTGTGTGCAATGCCATTCACTTGTCCTGTTTCAATCACACAAAAAGATAAAGGATTATTATCTCTGAATCTAAATAATGAAATCATATACGATTACTACTCTAACGCTCTCACCACTCTTTATCCTGATTAAGGGAAACGGGATAGCCTGGTGGTCAGATCGTTGTGCATTGCGCTGACGATCTGCCGACCCGAGTTCGAACCTGTTCAAGGCAATAATATATTTCCTCCCTGGACTTAACATCAGTGCCGACTCTACTCCCCAGAAACTTCTTCAGATAACACAGCATATAAACCGATGCCTCGTGTTAAAAATGCACGCAAGACATCTTGAGCGCACGTTAAAAAACCTGATCCACTTTTCGGAAGAGTAGGCCATTGTGTGCCAGTGGAAACGGATGGCAAAATTTACAGAACTGCATGCACACGGGTACTGGATGTTAAAAAAGCACGTGAGTGTTGATTCCATAACCTTTCAAATAAAAGAGTAATAAAAATATAAAAAGACAAGTCTTTATATGTTACACCAAATAGCAGATGCAAGAATGATCATCCCAAACAACATTACAGGGAACATTGTGTTGGTAACAGATGCAGAATCTATTCTCTTGTTTTGTTTTCGTTATTCGGATTCCGAAAAGATAAGCTTTAGGAAAGAAGAGCGGGTAAACGAAATAGTAAATAAGACACAAAAGGAGAAGGAAGTGAAGAAGAAAGGAAGGAAGAAAGGAACGAAGGAAGGAACGAAGGAAGGAACGAAGGAACGAAGGAAGAAAGAAAGAAGACCAAGAAGACCACCACCACCACCAACAACAACAACAACAAGAGACAATGTCAAAGAAGAAGAAGAAGAAGAAGTAGAAAAAGAGAACAACAACAACAACAACAACAACAATAACAATAATAAACAACAACAACAACAACAACAACAAGTAAAGTGAAGGGGGGAAGAGGTAGACGAGAAGAAGAAGGAGTATGAGCAGAAGGAGGGTGGAGGTACGAGAAAGAGGAGAAAGAAGTGACAGGGGGGGGGGGGGGGGGGGGGGGGAGGGAAGACAGGAAAAAAAAAAAACGAAAGCGAAAGAAGAGGAGGCCTGTGTAAGGAACCTGCTCAAGAGCAAAATGGATAGCTTGCCCACTTCGGCCAGATCAATATTCAGTTCCTGATTTTGTAACAACGACCCAAGCGAGAGACATGCGCACCAAATTGAAGGTTAGTGGGGGAAAAGGGGCTGAACTCCACCTCACAGCACGCAAAGGATCTAGTGACTCCCCCTTCACAAAAAAAAGAAAGAAAAAAAAAGATAATGGAATTAGCAGCCGAGCATTTCCTCTTTGCTTGGTTTGGGGGAAGAAAAGTTGGAATTTTTTCTTGTTTAGTTCACTTGTTTGTTTGTTTGTTTGTTTGTGTGGTTTTTTGTGTGAGTTTTTTTTTCAGAATGCTTGCGTTTGCGTTTTGTTGGTCTTGGTCGCTGTGTATGTCTGATTTTTGTTTTGTTTTCTTCATCTGTGGGCTCATTTGTTTTCGTTTGATTTTTGCTTATGTTCTTTTGTGTCAGTTGGGTAAGTCTGATTGTAGGCTTTGCGAGTGTATTCGTTTTTTACTGTTTGTCTCTCTATAGCTGGCTAACTAATTAGCTGTCTGTCTCTCTGCTCTGTTTGTCTCTCTGTGCTCTGTCTGGCTGTCTGGCTGGATGACTGGTTGGCTCTCATTCTCTCTCTATCTATCTCTCTTTCTTTCTCTATATCTATTTATCTGTCAATCTCTGTCTCTCTCTCTCCGTCGGTGTGTGTGTCTATCTCTCTCTCTCTCAAGATTTTTGTGGGGGCTTTTGTGTAGATATTTTTCCCGTATACTGTGTGAGTGTATTGGTATGGGCTTTATTTTATTGTATTATCATATATATCCCTAAGGGCGGGGACTGAACGTAAAAAAGCACATGGGTGCTTATTCATTATCCTCGAAATAAAAGAATATGTCATTCTCTCTCTCTCTCTCTCTCTCTCTCTCTCTCTCTCTCTCTCTCTCTCTCTCTCTCTCTCTCTCTCTCTCTCTCTCTCTCTCTCTTACTCTCTCTCTCTCTCTCTCTCTTTCCCTCTTACTCTCTCTCTCTCTCTCTCTCTCTCTCTCTTCTCTCTCTCTCTCTCTCTTTCCCTCTTACTCTCTCTCTCTCTCTCTCTCTTCTCTCTCTCTTCTCTCTCTCTCTCTCTTTCCCTCTTTCTCTCACTGACAGACAGTCACTCAGACAGGCAGACACATGAGCTGGCAGGATGACAGAGAAGGAGCCGGAGAGACCCCTAGAAATGACTCACAGACAGACAAAGTGAAGACCAGATAGAAAGCCAGAACGCCATTTCAATTCAATTCAATTCAATTCACCTCAATTCACCATTCAAATACTTCATTCTCTCACAAACAGTAGAAAATTTCATTCATGTTGGCACAGTGTAGTTTTGGTAAGTGTTGCTCGAATGACTTGACCAACACTGCAGGTGTCTCTATCCCCCAGGCCAATCTGATACAGGAAAATACTAAAATTATATTTATTATAGGAAAGAGGAAAAAGACAACATACCGAGAGAAGAAGAAAAAATGAAAGGGAAGAAAACGAAAGAAAGAAGCAAGAGAGAGAGATAGAGGTTGGGGAAAGAGAAAGAGCGAGAGAGCGAGGGAGAGAGAAAGAGTAAGAGAGAGAGAGAGAAAGGGAGAGAGAGAGAGAAAGAGAGAGAGAGAGAGAGACAATGACAATGACAAGTTCTTTTATTTCGAGTATAATGAATAAGCATTCATGTGCTTTTATACATCCAGTCCCCGCCCGTATGGATAAATCTTAATAATAAACCCAATACTCATACTCTCATACAGTAGAAACAAAGGGGTAAAAAAAGCTTTTTAAAAAACAAATAAATAAAAGAAAACCGCAAAAACACCCCCCCCCCCCCTCAAAAAACGAAAAAAAAGAAACAAGCAAAAGAAAAAAACATCAAAAAAACAACAACAAAACAAAAACAAGGACAAAAAGAAAAAGAGAGACAAGCAGACAGACAGACAGAAAGACAGGCAGACAGACAGAGAGTGATATTCATGACTGTGTAGAATATACTCTAGTAGATAGTATTGAAAACAATTCTTTAACACTCATATCGTGTACACTATCTCTGATTATAGCCAAAGAAAACTTGAACACAATTAACACTATCATCAACATAGTTATTAACCTCCTAAGTAATAAATAACGGAATAGAGATTTCGTAAAAATTCATTAACAATGAACACACACACACACACACACACACACACACACACACACGCACCAGTATCCACCCAAAAAAAAAAACAAATATAATATTCATCCAGAAATACACCCAAAAAACAACAATAATAAATAAAACATTAACTAAGTCTATACAACTTTGCAAACAACACACAATGTCAACCTTGTCACAAGAATAAAAAAAAATATATTCATCCACAAAGGATGGCAAGCACAAAGAGAGAGAGAGAGAGAGAGAGAGAGAGAGAGAGAGAGAGAGACAATTGACAATTGACAAAATTTATTGCTATTTAGCAATCAAGCCATATAGGCTGCAGCGTGGTAACAACGATATGAACGCGACGCGATTACAATGACATGGAAACCATGGCAGTAGTGGTATGTACATCAAGATTCGATACATTATTGTCTGTGTCTCAATTTTAAAACAGCCTTTCCTTTTCCAGTCTACAGCCAGCGAAGTCAGCCCATGTAAGACCGGATCAGGTCCCGAAGATGATGTAATTCCCGATCAGCACTCGCCACTGTCACTGGTGTTGTGTGTTAGTACACTGCTTCCCTTGAAGTCTGGCAAGCCTGACACGTTCTTCTGGCAACATGTTTTTCTCTTCTTGCTTGATGTACCAGAATACACACTTAGATTCCTCGCCAGGATCTCCATTCCAAGAGTATTCCAGGGTGATGTCATCTGATTCACACATCACAATGTTTTGATCCCCTGAACTATGTACCACCACCTTTCAAAACCGTGTGTTTCTCTTGCTGTCCCTTAATCGACCCTGCACACGTTTGTCAGTTAGAGTAGACACATACTGTTTCACAATACCAGTATCAGAGTCATCCACTGTGCAGCCAACTGTCAGCTCTTCCTGCACATCAGACGCCTCAGAAGACACACCAATCTTGCTGTCTGTTGCTGGATCACACAGTAGATCAAGTGAATCTGGTGTGGCCGAGGCATTCAATTCACTGCTGACACAGTTCTGTGTACACACTGGTTTGTTTTTCTTCTGTTTCCACATCGAGCAGGGAGTCAATGTTACACAAGACCGGCTCTTCCAAGACACTGTCACTGTCACATTGGCGACTTGCCTGTCTTTCTTGGTGTTGTCTGCTTCTTTGGACATCGCGACGTATTTGACAAGGGGGTTTCTTGCGATAGTACTGAACACGGGAGTTACAGTTCAGCTTCGGGTCGGCCATTTCTGTTGACACTGACTTGTCAGCTGGCTTCATTCGCAAGACGAACACAACGGATACGACGTTGTCGATCAGCAGGGCGTTTAAAGTTGTTATTACAGTTGCTGGAAGGCCAGTAACTGACATTTTGAAGCTAAAATGCAAAAATGTGCAGCAGCTTACTAACAGCACACCCGTTCAGTTCTTGTCCGCCAGAGAGAGAGGAGAGAGAGAGAGAGAGAGAGAGAGAGAGAAAGGGAGAGAGAGAGAGAAAGAGAGAGAGAGAGAGAGAGAGAATGACAATGACAAGTTCTTTTATTTCGAGTATAATGAATAAGCATTCATGTGCTTTTTTACATCCAGTCCCCGCCCGTATGGATAAATGTTAATAATAAACCCAATACTCATACTCTCACACAGTAGAAACAAAGGGGCAAAAAAGCTTTTTAAAAAACAAATAAATAAAAGAAAACCGCCAAAACACCCCCCCCCCCCCCCCTCAAAAAAACGAAAAAAAAGAAACAAGCAAAAGAAAAAAACAACAACAAAGAAACAACAAAAAACAAAAACAAGGACAAAAGAAAAGAGAGACAAGCAGACAGACAGACAGAAAGACAGGCAGACAGACAGAGAGTGATATTCATGACTGTGTAGAATATACTCTAGTAGATAGTATTGAAAACAATTCTTTAACACTCATATCGTGTACACTATCTCTGATTATAGCCAAAGAAAAACTTGAACACAATTAACACTATCATCAACATAGTTATTAACCTCCTAAGTAATAAATAACGGAATAGAGATTTCGTAAAAATTCATTAACAATGAACACACACACACACACACACACCACACACACCACAGTATCCACCCAAAAAAAAAATACAAATAATATATTCATCCGGAAATACACCCAAAAAACACAAAAATAAATAATAAATAAAACATTAACTAGGTCTATACAACTTTACAAACAACACACAATGTCAACCTTGTCACAAGAATTAGGAAAAAAATATATTCATCCACAAAGGATGGCAAGCACAAAAAGAGAGAGAGAGAGAGAGAGACAGACAGACAGACAGACAGACAGACAGACAGACAAAAACAGGCAGGCAGGCAGACAGACACAGAGACTGAGAGAGAGAGCGACAAACAGACAGAAACAGAGACAGACAGACAGAGAGACAAAAAGAGACAGACAGACAGACAGAGACTGAGAGAGAGAGAGACAAACAGACAGACAGAAACAGAGACAGACAGACAAGAGACAGGGAGGGCTTGGGTTCTTTTATTTGGTGTATGTTTGTGCGTCTGTGCGCGCGCGAGTATGTGTGTGTGTGCGCGCACGCGCGCGTGCATGCGTGCGTGCGTGCGTGCGTGTGTGTGTGTTCGCGAGCGCGTGCACGCGCGCGTGAGCATGAGTGTGTTTGTGTAGTATGTATTCTTTGCATTGCGTGTTTCGCATCGTTAGGCCTGTTCATTAGGTTTATTTAGCAAGTTTTGGTCAGTTGGGGATTACTGTCGCGTTGTTCCGATTTTTATCGGTATCGTTTTCCCTCGCTGTTGGTTTTTGTTGTTTATTGTTGTTGTTGTTTTTTGGTGGCCCTGTGTGGGCTAAACAAATGCCAGTGTCCCTAAGCCTTTCTCCGTTGCTTTTTCTCTTTGTTTTTCAAACCTTTAAAAAACAAAAAAGCATCTTTGCGGATGTATTGCGGTAACACCAGCATACAAATACACTACAGATGCAAAAACAGTAGCCTACCTGAATAAGCCAGGCTTAAAACACTGTACTTTGTTGGGGGAAAACAGACAGAAAAAACAAGTTTGTTTATTTCGGTTGTTTCTTTTTTTTTGGGGGGGGGGGGGGGTGGTTGTTAGTCGATGTGTTTAAACAGTGAGCACAAAAAACCGTTTATACGGAAAGTCTTGGTGGACTAGTAAAAACAAAAAACAAAATCCTACCTCGAATACACACAAAAATGACAGCGAAGTATGTGCGCACACGTATTACACGCACAATACACTCGCGCGAGCGCACACACACACACACACACACACACACACACCCAAAAAAAAAAAACTACCTCCAAAAATAAAAAGGAATTTAAGTTGCCTGCTATGGTTTTGTTTTTGGTTTCTTCGTTTTATTTTGTTTTGTTTTATTTTATGTTGTTTTTTTTCGTTTTAATAGAAATGGTGACACAGAGATCGAGTTGTAAAAGTTTGGAACAATGTGTGTGTGTGTGTGTGTGTGTGGTGTGTGTGTGTGTGTGTGTGTGTGTGTGTGTGTGTGTGTGTGTGTGTGTGTGTGTGTGTGTGTGTGTGTGTGTGTGCCTTTTGCATTGCGTGTTTTGCATCCTTAGGCTTCTTGTTGGTTTTGTTGGTTTTTGTTTTGTTGTTGTTGTTGTTGTTGTGGTTGGGGGCGGGGTTGCTTGTTTATTCCATTATCATCATCATTTCCCTTATTTCTTTCGTTTTGCTTTCAATACAAAAAGGGGATGTAGAGACAGGTGAAATCCTATGGCAAAAGAAGAGTTGTACAAGTTAAAGAACAGTGTGTGTGTGTGTGTGTGTGTGTGTGTGTGTACACACGTGCGCGTGTGTTTGTGTGTGTGCAAGTGTGTGTGTGTGTGTGTGTGTGTGTGTGTGTGTGTGTGTGTGTGTGTGTGTGTGTGTGTGTGTGTGTGTGTGTGTGTGTGTGTGTGTGTAGTGGGTCGGGAAGAGGGGGTGGGGTTGTGAGGAAGTAAAAAAATGTTTATGCTAAACTAGGTGTGGAGGTTGTGACAATGTCACTTGCGTAATTGTTTTGTTTCTTCCTTTCGTCCTTCCTTCCTTTCTTTTTCTTTCTATGTTTTTGTTTGATTTTGCTCTTTTCCACAAAAATAACTATGTTTAATGTTGAATGTCCATTGATCATCTCCATATGTTGCTATTTCCTTCTTAATATTTTTTTTCTTTTTTTGGGGGGGGGTTCTTTTTGTTTTTGTTTTGCTGTGGAGTTGGGGGGGAGAGGGGGGGGGGGGGGGGTTCTGGTTTTGTTGTTGTTGGCTGGTGTTGGGTGGGTGTGTTTTTTTTTGGGGGGGTGTTTGTTTGGTTGGTTGGTTTGGGGGCTTTTGGTTGGGTTTTTTGTTTGTTTTGGGGTGGAGTTTGGGTTTTTGTTGTTGTTTTTTGGGGGGGTTGTTTGGGTGTGTTGTTGTTGCTTTTTGGGGGTTGTTAAAATGGATTTGCCAGAATTAACTAAACGTTAAATCAAATTGGATTAACGTAGTATTTAAAACCAAGGAAGATTTTTTCTGTGTGTGTGTGTGTGTGTGTGTGTGTGTGTGTGTGTGTGTGTGTGTGTGTGTGTGTGTGTGTGTGTTGTGTGCTTTTTTATTTCGTTGATAATGGAATAAATACTCGTGTGCATTTTTACAACTAGTCCTCGTCATCTAGTCCCCGTATAAATTTTGTCACCCGTTCTCACCAGTACAGATGGACTCTTTTTGTGAAAGGCGGAGCAGGTTTTAGCCTGTGTGCAAGATGCTCTGCGTGTGTTCGCACTCGGGACCTCGATCTATGGTCTCATTAGAAAAGTGTGTGTGTGTGTGTGTGTGTGTGTGTGTGTGTGTGTGTGTGTGTGTGTGTGTGTGTGTGTGCACTGCCGTACATGGCACTCGTGCGTAGGTGCGTGCGTGTGTGAAAATGTTTGCGCATCCAGCCTCAAGCGTCTTCCAGCGTAAAAGTGATGCAGGGGAAGCAACTGTTATCTTTGTAAATACTGAAACGATTGTTTCCCGTGAACAACTGTTACCTTAATATTGGTTAGCGTCTCTTCATGCACACACACACACACACACATGCACGCACGCACGCATGCACGCACGCACGCACACGCACAACGCACGCACGCACACACACACACACACACACACACACACACACACCAGACTCATCAGTAAATTAGCGGCTATCACTAAGACATGTGTGTATTTAAAGAAAACCATATTTCGAGTCAAACTCTTCTCGGAATCAGATTTAATTCAAATTATATTTAGGTACAATGCAAAAGACAGGAATGATTTTCGAGAATTGCAGAAGCGGTGTGTAACCTGAAACAGCAATGATTGACATGGGACAAGAATGAAAGATCTTGAACAACAATGAATAAACTGACATCATGAATAGTCTGAGACAACAATGAATAGCCTGAGACCATGAATAACTACCACAGAAGGACGATTTGATACATTGAATAACCTGAGACAACAAAGGATAACTTCAGACAACAATGAATAATTTCAGATAATAAATAATATGAGCCATTAGTCATTAATCTGAGCCAACGATGAATAATATAAGCCAACAATGATTAATCTGAGCCAACGATGAATAATTTGCACTAAAAATGATTAATTTGGGCACAATGAATAATTTGGGCCAACAATGAATAATTTGAGCCAACAATAAATATTTTGGGCCAACCATGTATAATTTGGGCCAACAATGATTGATCTGAGCTAACAATGAATAGTTTGGGCCAACAATTAACAATCTGGGACAACAATGATTGACCTGAGCCAACAATGAGTAATTTGGGACAACAATGATTAAACTGAGCCAACAATTAACAATTTGGGACAACAGTGATTGATCTGAGCCAACAATGAGTAATTTGGAACAACAATGAATAATTTGGGCCATTGATGAAGAATCTGAGACAACAAAGAATGCTCTGCAGCAACAGTAAATGATCTGGGACAACAATAAACTGGACAACAATAAATGATCTACAACATTAACCAATAACTGTAGACAACAATGAATGACTCGAGATAACAATGAATAATCTGAGAAAACAATGGCATTATACAACAATGAATATCTTGAGATAACAATGAACAATCTGAGACAACAATGGCCTCAGACGACATTGAATAACCTGAGACAACAATGAATAACCTGAGACAACAATGAATAACCCGAGACAACAATGAATAACCCGAGACAACAATGAATAACCCGAGACAACAATGAATAACCTGAGACAACAACGAAACATCTGAAACAACAATGAATGATCTGAAACAACAGTGAATAATCTGAAACAACAATGAATGATCTGAAACAACAATGAATAACCTGAAACAACAATGAATGATCTGAGACAACAATGAATAATCTGAGACAACAATGAATAATCTGAAGGAACAGTGAATAACCTGAAACAACAATGAATGATCTGAAACAACAATGAATATCTAAGACAACAACGAATAACATGACACATGAATACTCTGAAACAAATGAATACTCTAAAACAACTACAAAGTATACTCTTTTCTTTCTTTTTTTTCAAACTGAAGAAGTAGGAGTAACACTAAAATAACAACAAGGAGCACTTAAGGGGAAAAATAAAAAATTAGCTCTCTCAACAAAATAACCAGACCAACAACTCAAGTAACATTTCTAATTCTCTAACCAAAAACTCTAGGACGACTCTTTATCTTTAAAAAAAAATCATGGATCGGCAGCAGACAGCAGAAAGCCAGAGAAAGATGTGTAGACGTTGCCCTCGATGGTGCCCCCAGCGCTGCTTCTCCGCACGAACGCCTGCTGACCTTTGTCCAGGTGAGCAGTGGCCAGACAGGAGGCCTTGTCGTAGGCCGCAGGGGCAAAGTCCAGGCCGCTCAGACACAGCATGCCTGTCGGGGTGAAGATGCCCCAATCCACGCGGGAGGAGTTGGCGTGGTTCATCACCTGGAAGGTCAGTGCAGCAGTGGAGATGGTTTTGACTGGCTGCGTTTTTTTGGTTGTTGTTTTCTTTTCTTTTTTTTTTTTGGGGGGGGGGAGGGGTTTGCTTGCTTCTTTTGTTTGTTTGGGGGTTGGGGGGGGGGTTGCTTGGTTCGGTGGGGGGGGGGGGGGGGGAGGAGGAGGTTTTGGAGAAAAGATCAGTACAGCAGTGGAGATGGTTTTGACTCGCTGCGTTTTTTTGGTTGTTGTTTTCTTTTTTTTTTGGGGGGGGGGGGAGGGGTTTGCTTGCTTCTTTTGTTCGTTTAGGGGTTAGGGGGAAGGGTGCTTGGTTCGGGGGGGGGGGGGGGGGAGGTTTTGGAGAAAAGATCAGTACAGCAGTGGAGATGGGTTTTTACTCGCTGCGTTTTTTGTTTTTTGTTTTTTTTTGGGGGGGTTGCTTGTTTTGCTTGCTTTTTGTGTTTGTTTGGGGGTGGGGGTGGGGTTGTTTGGTTGGGGTTTTGGGGGGGGGGGGTGGAGAGAAGATCAGTACAGCAGTGGAGATGGTTTTTCCTCACTGCTTTTTGTTGTTGTTGTTTGTTTGTTTTTTGCTTGTTTCTTTTGTTTGTTTGGGGTTTGGTTGGGTGTTTTGTTTGGTTGGGGAAGGGGGGGTGTGGTTGGTAGAATGTCTCCATGCGTTCGTGCAAGTGGTTGAAAGTCAAGTTGAAAGCAAAAATGATTTTTTTAAAGAAAGAAAGGAAGGGAGGAAGGAAGGAAGGAAAGAAGGAAGGAAGGAAAGAAAGAAAGAAAGAAAAGAAAGAAAGAAAGAAAGAAAGAAAGAAGAAAGAAAAGAAAGAAAGAAAGAAAAAAAAAGAGAAAAAAAGAAAGAAAGAAAGAAAGAAAACCGAAGTAAAGTAGTGAGAAAGACAGAAACCATACATCGTATGAAAACCTATCAGATACCAATTATTTGTTCCATTAATTCTTTGGTTTTGTGAGAGGAAGGGGGCGGGTAGTTAAATGGTAACGCACCCGTCTGGAATGCAAGAACTCCGTGGTTCGAATCCCATCAGTGTTTCCCCACTGAACACCATGTTATGTATGAGTGGTGGTCGTAGTGGTAGATTTCTGAATGAGAGGATAAACTGATCAAGGTCCCGTCTGCAAGAACTCAGTATGTAGCTTATTCACGCACGCACGCACGCACACACACACACACACACACACACACACACACACACACACACACACACACACGCACGCACACACAACCACACACACACCCAACACACATACACAACACACAACACAACATCCCACCCCACCCCACCCCACCCCACACCCCACACACACAACACACTCACACACACAAAACGTACTCACCTCCCCATCCCCTCCAGCCCCCCACCCCCCACCCCACCCCACCCCCACCACCACCACCACCACCACCACCCCGCCACCCCCACCCCTCACACACACACACACATACCTACCTGGGCATAAAACACATATAGGCCTGCCACGGGCGTTGTGAAGATCCCGGTAGCGGAATCGTAGCCACCTCCCACGTTGCTGACCACAGAGCCGAACACAAAGGGAGAACTGGTCAGTTCCACCTCTACTTCATTCATTCGCGCCGTGAAGGACACTGCAAACAGATGGAGGGGGTGGGGGGGGGGGGGGCCAACAAAGCAATAAAGGGAAAAGTGTCCCATAACCTATACGTTCTTAGGGGCAAGAGGCATCAGAGACCTCAGCTTCTCTTAATTAAGGGCCAGCGTATTGAGGGTGGCGCCCATCTCCTCTCTCTCTCTCTCGCTGCTATTTACCTTCCTTGACCCTAAAGAGGGCAGGTACCCATGGACAGCTGGGTGAGCTGTGGCTTGGGGAAAGCGAGGGTCTGACCACTGAGCTATCCGTCCCCGTCTATAAAGCAATAAAGGTAAAAGTGTCCCATAACCTATGCGGTCTTAGGGGCAAGAGGCATCAGAGACCTCAGCTTCTCTTAAGGGCCAACGTATTGAGAGTGGTGCCCATCTCCTCTCTCTCTCTCCCGCTGCTATTTACCTTCCTTGACCCTAAAGAGGGCAGGTACCCATTTACAGCTGGGTGGGCTGTGAGACTGTACTGAAGCCAAGGCGCGCAAACGGTCACCCATCCACGTCAGTAACCACGCTCAATATTGCTTAAAACTGGCCTGGGGGAAAGCGAGGGCTCTGATCACTGAGCTATCTCGTCCTCATAAAGGAATAAATACATACATACATAATCAATGATAAGAATAAACAAACAATAAAATCAGGGGTGTCATTCGCGTCCACCCCTGTTAGTAACTTGGATGGGTGACCGCCTGGGAACACCGGGTGCTGTTTTGAGTTTGTCCATTCAGTTGGCTACTATGTAGTGACATGATACAGTGATTATGATAACAATTTCCATTTTGTACATGGGGAGAAAGGAGGAACAGCAGGCAAATAGTTTGGAGCACCCTTGTCTTAAACCCGCGCGCGCGCGAACACACACACACACACACACGCACGCACGCCCCACCCACACACACACACACACACACACACACACACACAATGATACTGTAGTTTATGTGATTATTTTTGACGTTGTTGCTTTTATTTATATGGGTGGACAGGAAAAAATTCATATGTTATTGTTTATTCAATGTACAGGCTGGGAATAAAAAAGACTTTGACTTTGAGTTGACTTTCACACACACACACACACACACACACACACACACACACACCACACACCGTTCATTCATTCATCTGTTCATAGCCCGAGCAGAGAGAGAAACAAACACACAGACAGACAGACAGGAAGAGAGACAGAGACATGCAGATACAGACACACAGACAGACAGAAATACTTTTTTTTTTAAAACAAGGAAATAACAAAAACTGTTAGGGACAGAGGCAACTGATAAGATTTTTTGGATTTTTTTTTTTAAATAAAGGTTATTGTAATATGTGCATGTTTTAGGCTGACTAACCCTGCCTTGTTTCCCTTCCTTGTGTCAGACCGGTCAGGAAGCTAGCCTGTTGACCAACTTGACTCGTCAGATCCCTCATCTGCACACACGCGTAACGCCCATCATTGTCCAGCTGACAGGCTTAATTAACTAACAGATGACACACGACTCAGGGCCTCGCTACTTAGGCTACGTGATAGTGGTATTACTGGTGTGCTTAGATCTCTCCTCATCGTCAGGACACACAATCATTGTCGAGATTGATTATAGGCTTGACAGATTATAATGATTCCGGGGTATCGTTACGTGTTGAAAGCGGTTTCAGTGTTATGCTAGATCTATCATCATAATCGTTGAAGAGGATATCTTATCTCATCTCATCTGCTCCCGTAACCCTCTGCCGGGTTGTAGGGGCACTGCAGTGACGAACGTTGCGCCAGTTGGCTCCATTAATTTTGCGGCGGTTGTGGGCAAGTGCCTGGGTTGTGGAGAAGTTCTTCCCTATAGAGGATATAGGCTTAACAAAATAAATGATAAAGATTCAGAGTGTCGTTGTGTATGTGATAGTGGTTTGTTTCACTGTTATGCCAGATCTCTCATCTGGACACATAATATTCCATGCGTGCGTGCGTGAGTGCATGCGTGCGTGCGTGCACGCGTAAATAATAAGTTTATGTCTTTTCCAGTCAATGGTGTATTTTTTATAACATTGTATTCCTACATTTTCATTTCCTTTTTTTTCTTTTCATTCTTTTATATCGAGGATAATGGAATAAGTACTTATGTGCTTTTTTACATCCAGTCCCCGTGTGTATGCGGTTTTGTAAATTCTGTCATCTGTTCCCACCGGCACACAATGGCCTACTCTTCCAAAAAGCGGAACAGGATTTAACGCGTGCGCAAGATGTTCTGCGTTCGTTCGCACACGGGACCTCAGTTTATAGTCTCATCCGAAGGACTTTGGGGAGAATGGAGTCTGCACTGATGTTAACTCCAGGGGAAAGTTGGTGTGTGTGTGTGTGTGTGTGTGTGTGTGTGTGTGTGTGTGTGTGTGTGTGAGTGTGTGTGTGTGTGTGTGTGTGTGTGTGTGTGTGTGTGTGTGTGTGTGTGTGTGTGTGTGTGTATGTAATAATAATAATAATAATAATAATAAATGTAATTTATATAGCGCTATATCTTGCAGAGACAAATCAAAGCGTGTGTGTGTGTGTGAGAGAGAGAGAGAGAGAGAGAGAGAAGAGAGAGAGAGAGAGAGAGAGAGAGAGAGAGAGAGAGAGAAGAGAGAGAGAGAGAGAGAGAGAGACTTTTATCTGAAGTTATCATATAATTTTTTTTACAAATATTAAATGTAGCTTTCTTGTGTCTTTCGAGATACCGATACGTATCAATCTGCCTGTCAGTAATGTAACTGCCCTTCATCCGATGATTAAAGTGTTGTTGTTTTTTACTTATTCATAATTATCGTGGGTTCAGGCTTAGACTATTACGATGGTTCAGTGTCTGGTTACGTAAGAAATGGTGGAAGCACTGACAAATGATTGTAGTGTGCTCCTTCTGTCTTGGGAGAGAAAATGGATATGCCTTTTTTGGGGCCACATCAGTCTTGTTTGGGGCAACAACAAACGTTGGCAAGAGGTAGGAAGGGTTGTAACGGTTGTAGTGGCTCAGCAGACCGAACCTGGGCATCGGTGGTCTAGAGGTAACGCACCTGCCTAGAAAGCGAGAATCCCCTGGTCTAGAGGTAACGCGCCTGCCTAGAAAGCGAAACTCCCCTGGTCTAGAGGTAACGCGCCTGCCCAGAAAGCGAAAATCCCCTGGTGTAGAGGTAACGCGCCTGCCTAGAAAGCGAAAAGTCCCGGGTCCGAAGTGTGGGGTGGTACGGTTTGATCCCCGTTTGGACTCGAAACTTTTCGCCCCATCCATTAGACCATGAGTGGTGGTCTGGGTGCTAGTCTTTCTCGGGTGAGACGATAAAGCGATGTTGCGTGTGTTACACATGATTATTTAGTGCACGTAAAAGAACCCATGGCAACAAGAGCGTTGTCCCTTATGTAGAAAAAACCCACCCTGATAGGGAAACAAATACATTTGCAGACAGGGAAAGGGGGGGGAGGGGGGGGGGGGGGGGTGGCCTGGTTAGCGATGTTCTTGTGGCGCCGCGCTCTTCCAGGGGAGAGCAGTCCGAATTTCACGCAGAGAAATCTGCAGTGACTTGAAGTGGCATATCATTATAAAATAATGTTTAAAAAAACTGTGCATGGCAGTCTCTTCCACGGGTGTTGCATGCCAAATTGGGCCCCGGTAAAATTGATGGCCTGGTTTTGCTGTCTCTCCTTCATGCAGCTTCTTCTTGTCTGTCAGTATTTGGAGGTTGGTTGGTTGGGTTGGTTTTTCACGTCTCCCTTACAGGTTCCCTCACGTACTGCTCTCCTCTGTCCACTGCGATGTTCTGCAAGGGCTTCCCAGCTGTCGGTGTTATGTCGGTGGCTTTTGTGGCACGCTTGCTTACCGTATCCTCGAAGGGTGGGGGCTGGGGGTGTTTCAGAAGACTGAGCACCACATTCATTCTTGGATGGGGGAGTATTCGGTTGTCCCCTCTCCCCTTGTTGTTGCTGCTGCTTTTATTAATTTTGCTTTTGGTTTCTTTGCTATTTTTTTCGGTTGTTTCTGTGTTTTCTGTTTTGCTTTCATTATTATTTGTTGTTGCTTTCTCTTCTCTTCTCTCTCTCTCTCTCTCTCTCTCTCTCTTCTGAGTTCTCTCCTTCTACTCTCTCATTACTCTTCATCTCTTCTCTCTTCTTTCTTCTCTCTATGGTGATTTTGGGAGAGTGGGGAGAGACTTTTTCCGTTACTGTGTGAGTGTATTGGTATGGCCTTTATTTTATCTTATTACAATACATTCCTATGGGCGGACTGGATGTAAAAAAGATGGAAGCTTTAGTCATATCCTCGAAATAAAAAAATTGTCATGTCATTCTTCTCTCTTCACTAAAAAAATTTTCATTGTCATTGTCTCTCATCTTTCTTTTTTTACGTTTACTTGAAAGTATTAGTTGATAATTATAGATGGTCCCTTCTAGGCAAGAGCGGATGGAAAAAAATGTATGTCAATATTTATACCTTTGGGAATAAAATCTCTCTCTCTCTCTCTCTCTCTCTCTCTCTCTCTTTCTCTTATATATATATATATATATAATATATATAAATAATATAATATATATATATCTGTAAGAGAGTGAGTGTGTGTGTGTGTGTGGTGTGTTCTCGTTCTAGTTTATTAGAATCGCATACAAACATCAGCATTATGTTTGCTTTTATGAAGAAGAAGAAGCAGGAAGAGGAGGAAAGAAAGACGGACAGACAGACAGAAAGAGAAAGAAAGAAAAAGAAAGAAAGAAAGAAGGAATGAAAGAAATAGAGAGAAAGAAAAAGATAGGAAGAAATGCATTATTTTGCGCATGTTAGATCTGACCTGATCCTGCAGAGCAGTCAGTGCGGCTGCTTGCTGCTCTATCACCTTCCCTTGCTGCTGAACCAACGTCATTAAATCCTGCAATTTCACGTCACCACTGTCGCTTTTTAGCGTCAACATCACGACCAGCCCAGGAACCCACGCAAAGGAGAGAAAAAGTATGGACGTTTTCGCCATGTTCTTTTTTTTTTCAGTATTGAGTTTCTTCTCCCTCTTTTTTTTCTTTTTTTTTTTAAATAAAGATTTATTTGTTAATTCTGTCTTTGTCTCTTCTTTCCTAGATTCAGTCTTTTTTTCCCCTTTGTGTCTCTTCTTTCCTAGATTCAGTCTTTTTTTCCCCCTTGTGTCTCTTCTTTCCTAGATTCAGTCTTTTTTTCCCCCTTTGTCCTGTTCATTCAATCTTCTTGACACGCAACCTGTTTCTTGGTGTTCGGTCTTTGACTGACAGACAGTTCACACAAATTATACTCTTATGTCTGCTCCTCGGAAATGATGCTGTATTATATTGACCCTTCTCTTTTACAGTGTCACTCCTAATTTAATTCTAAAGAGATTTTCTTTCAAATTCTTTCAACTTCTTACCGTTTTTATCTTTTATTATTCTAGAGACATTTTCTTTCAAATTCTCAAGCTTCGTACAATTTTTGTCTTTTATTATTCTAGAGATATTTTCTTTCAAAGTCTCAAACTTTTTACCTTTTTCATATCTGTTATAACTCTATGTGCATAAGGAAAGAAGAAAAACAACTACTAGACTATATGTACGCGCACGCTATATTGCACACACGTTAAATCCTGTTCCACTTTTCGTAAGAGTAGGCCATTGTGTGCCGGTGGGAAGAGATGACAGAATTTACAAAACCGCACACACACGGGGATTGGATGTTTTAAAAAAAAAGGACATAAGTGCTTATTCCATTATCCTCACTATAAAAGAATAAAATAAATATGTATAGACTGCTTCAGGGCTCACTCTTTTCCCCAAAGTCAAAAGATGTATATACTGAGAGTGTAATACTCTCAGTAGAGAAAAAAAACTTGCACTCTCTCTCAACTCACAGGAAGCTTCTAAGCCTAGGAGGTTTAGGCTGGTGTCTTCATGACGTATATATATATATACACACGTTTAAACTAATGCAATCTTTTCTAGACTGGATCTGTTGGCATGTCAGATAAAGAGTGAGGCTGAAGCTTGCCTCTTCTGTTATGTGACCTTCAGTGAAGATAATTATAACAAGATTCAATATTTTAGCTAATCCTTGACCTCTTTTTTTGGGCATGGAGGATTTCAGTACACAAAATGAACTGTAACAGGGTGAACTGGTTAGGGAGGAAAGACGGACATGTCTTTTCGTTTCGTTTTGTTTTGGTGGTGGTGGTGGTGGTAGTGTGTGTGTGTGTGTGTGTGTGTTGGGGTTTTGTTTTGTTTATGGGGATCAGTGTTTTCTTTTCAAGTATAGATCTACATCAAATTTAATAACTATATTTTTTTTAAAGTTTTAAATCATTTGCGCTTTATTTTCTCGCTTAAAATATTTGCCTTGAGTCTCTTTTTTTTTTTTGGAGAACTCCGTTTCAAAAGGGTGTGTGTGTGGTGGGGTGGGGGGGGGGGGGGGGGGGTATTATATAGTTTATGTATGTCTAGTTCAAGTAGACGAGAAAAAAAGCATGGCCCAGGCGTCAGTTCTTTGTTATGTTAAAGAAATAGTTGTTGTATAGCTTTCTCTTTAAGGTATGTTATGCATTTTGTTGGGGTTTGTTTGGGGATCGTTTCTGGTTGGGTTTTGTTGTGGTTTTTTTGGGGGGGTTGCTTGTTTTTTGTTTGTTTGGTTTTGGGTTGTTGGTTTTTGGTGTGTTTTTTTTTAGGGGGGGGGGGGGGGGGTGTAAGTGATCAGTATGCAGGGGCTGGAGTGGGTGGTTGAAGCATTGGACTAATCTTAGATAACTCCTGATCTTAGAGAACTCCTGATCTTAGAGAATTCAGGTATGCTTATGGGTTCCTGTTGCTATTGAGCTAGACAAGCTTATCTGTCGGCTGAAGAATTTTTTTCCCCCAGGTGATAAGTTGAGGTTAGTCCCGAATCAGGCTCCCCAGCAACACAAGTCTGTTGAATAAGAGGATAAACCCAGGGCTAGTGAGTGTTCAAACCAAAACGCATGCCTAAGTGGCTTCTTGCACGTCAAAATCCAGCACTTTTCCTAAAAAGAATAGGCCAGCTATAGCTGACAGTATGGATGACATGAACATAGCTAGATAGCAATCTACCACCCCAAAGAGAGATGGAGTCCACCAGGCCCAGTTTAACCAGGGACACTCTTTGAAAAAGACATACTGTTTGAGATAGGAGAAAGAGAAATCCAAGATTTCGCCTTCAGAGGCTTTGTCTATTTCAGCATAAACAGGTTTTCATAGTGCACACACACACACACACACACACAAACACACACACACGCACGCACGCACACATCATTTATCAAACTCTGTTTTGAATGCTACACATCTTTATTAGATGACAATAATGCTTTCCAGTGGTTTATTTTTGTAAATAATAGTTCACTGCCATTAAAAAAATAAACAAAAAATCCTTGAATTATTAACACTATGCTATAAATTTCCATAGGTTGTGATGACAAATAAAAATTATGCACTTTTGGGTTTTTTTAAGTTCCACATGCAAAAAGGCAAAAATCTGTTAACAGTCACTTAGAGGTGGATCTGATATGAATGTGTATGTAACTTCAATTCAATAAAGCATTAACTGTTTATGCAACAAAAATCCAGCCATGTGGTAGTTTGATTTCTGACACAGAAAGGAAATGATAAGAAATACTCACATTTGTAATATCTGAAATATTTCAAAAATCATACAACAATTAGTTTGATTCTGACACAGGAAATAATCAGAAATACAAACATTTGTAATATCTGAAATATTACAAAAAATCATACAACAATTACAACAAAAAAATAATGATTTAGCGATAACAATAACAGTTGACAACAACAATCATAACAAAGCAAAATAGCCCTTGTTACAGAAATCAAAACCAATGATATAAATAAACAATGATCCATTTTTGTGGATACAAAAATAATAATAATTCAACAATAGAAACAACATCTTAAGAATAACATTTTCACAAAAAAATTTATAAACAATATGCAAATGCAATAACAAAACTCAGTAATGACAACATTCAAAGCAATGCCTGTAAAATTACTTTAACAACAAACACAGTAACAACAACATTTAATGCAATATCTATAGATGATTTTAGGTTTTAAATCTCCTCAGTGTCTGCTCCCTTGAGTAAATTGGAGGTCGTTTTTTTGTTGGTTTGTTTGGTGTTGTTTAAGGGAGGGAGGGAGGGAGGGGGTAATTGGGGATGGGATGGCTCAGTGGTCAGAGCACTCACTTTCCCACAGCCAATGTTAAGCAGCATCGAGCGTGGTTACCAAGTGGATGGATGACCGTTTGCACGCCTTGACTTCAGTACAGTCCCCCAGTTCATCCAGCTGTAAATGGGTACCTGCCTCTCTAGGGAAAGGGAAGGTAAAGCAGCGAGAGAGAGAGGAGATGGGCAGGCACTGTCCTCAATCTGCTGGCCCCTGGAGAAGCTGAGGTCGCTGATGACTCGCTCCCCTTCGATCACATAGATTATGGGTCACCTTTACCTTTTGACCTTTTACTTGCGACTGGCTAGAAAATTGTTCCCAGTGGAAGTTCAAGCTTTGTACTGGCCTACGGGACTTGGGCCTAGAGACATGTCCATCTTGCGTTAAGTTATGCTTTGTTAGCTGTTAATGTACTTTGTGGACCTGACAGACCCATCTTTCTCATTACAAAATGAGTGTCAAACAAAAAAAGTATTTCACTTTTTTCTCACAATGACTTTTCCTTTCAAATCCCATAACGTGTTCATGAAAAAATGTTGCAAAAATTTGCAAATTAGTTTCAAAGCTGCTAAAATCACTGATCATGTAGAATACAAATCCAACCTGAACAATGATATAATTTACAAAGTTAGGCTGTGGCTGTTAATGGACAATTCTATATAAAAATCTACAGGTTTAACTTTACAATCATGATTTCAAACATGATTATGTCTGTTTATCCCTATTCAGCAAAGCATTGCAAGAAGTGAGATTTAGAACATACTTGCCTTGAGGAGCATGCCTAACACAATACCATTGACATGATCAGAAAAGTCAGCATGTATCTCTTTAACAAAGCAGGTGGAAGACATGAGATTGAGGACAATTTGATCACTAAGAAAATATTATTTGGAACAAGTGCATCAATAATCATTGTAAAAATATATTTTAAAAACTTGCATGCGTAGATACAATTTAGTACAATTGCATCAATATGACTTGGGCAACAAAACAAGCATAAAACAATACTGATAAAACAATCACGACAGATGATTCATAGATACTTCTTCATCATACTGGACTGATTGACACATACAAGGACTACTGAGAGGTCAAGTTGGTCCGAAGCCTCCATACTGTAGCGATAAATCTGAGGCTCAGGTTGAGATGATATGGCAAGTTGCTTGGCAGCAAGCAGTTTACGTGTTTATGGATGACTTGACGTCTCTTTCAGCGACTGCTGAGGAGTCATTGGAGCAGCGTATCTGACACAAAATCACCACGTAATAAAAAGAGAATGTTAAATGTAAAATATGGATAAACAAAAATATCAAATTCACCTGACAGAACTGATACTCTACACAAAACTGTAGGGCCAATAATCATTGAAAAACTGAGTAAGTGAATAGTAAAACAAAGCACATCACAGGTTAGACAGTCATGAAAATGTAGAAAACCGTCGAGGGAATGTACAAAAATTCAAGAAAGTCTATACACAAAAAACCCATAAAAAAACAAAGATAAATAAAACAGCTTATATAAACGTAACAGAAGTAGGCTAAAAAGTAAGATGTAAAACGAGAAGAGGAGCAGAAACATTCTGCATGCAACAAATCTAAAGCATCACAATGAGAGAATAAAAATTCTACTACCACAAAACAAGACAACAAATAGAATTCAAACTCTTTAAACACACAGAACACACACACAAACACACACACATACACACCAAAAGAAAAACAAAACAGACCCCCCAAAAACCCAAGTACACTACATAAAAAGACAAAGAAGATCGCCTTACTGTACACAGTAATATCTATCAAAAGATTATTCATAACATTAACCTTGTACCGAGTAAACATTTTGGTCACAAGTTCAATCACGAGTTACTCATCTTAAGGCATGCATTAACAAAATCCAACACACTGAGGGGGGTGGGGGAGGGGGGTATAGGGCAAGGTGTATAATGCTTACCTATGAAATATTCACACCCACAGAAACAACACACACACAGTGCATGGAGGAGGAGGAGGGGGGAAGAGGCACATTTTGTTCAGCACAACACCCAAACAAATGGTAGCAAAACCAACTTTGAACCAGTATTACTCTTTTCACAAATAAAATGTCTCTTTAATCCTCAAACCTCTCCCACCCCCCTCCCTCCTCCCCCTTCCACTATCTAACTTCTCTCAAGGCCTGTTCACTTCAACAGAAGAACGGGGTTTGTCTGAGTAAGGTTATTTCTTGATGGGTTTTCATTTTGGTAATATTGGATGGTTGAATGCAAGCGCTTTGATTTGTTTTTACAAGATATAGCACTATATAAATTCAATTTATCATCAACATCATCATCATCAATCATCATCATCATCATTATTATTATTTCAATTTTTTAATTGAAAGTGTATTTCTTTTGACATCAGCGTGATGCCATACCAGTCTCTAAAACTGGAAATGATACTGTTTCAGGCAAATGTACTATGATATAGAATGGTCCCCCACTGAGTATTTCTGTAGGTTTGTTTTTTTATGACAATATCAAAATTTTGTTCTCATTTCTCTGTCATGATTTCAAGACTTGGATGTTTTCCTAAGACAGATGTTACATGTCTCGTCATTAGAAATAAGAAATGAAAAGTGTGTGTGTGTTTAATTTGTGTATGTGTGTGTAGTGTGTGTGTATGTGTGTGTGCGTGCATGTTTGAGTGTGCATATGTGCGATATAAATCAGCTCTGCAAAGGTAACAACGGAAGACGGCTTTCAATATATGTAATAAAAAAAATAATTATAAAATTCTGCTCATTGGCAAGTTCATGTCATTAAAAATTACACAGAAAAGACAACCATCAGCAATCATGATTTTGCAAATCAGGTTTTCATTCAATTCCAAAAGATGCCATTATCACAATAATCAATGCAGTATTACAATTCAAGGCAACATTATACAAATTCAAATATAAAATCCCCCTCCCCACACACCACCACCACCAAATCCTCACATACCACATTAATGTTCAAGCACTCTGATTGCCCTCTCCATCCTAAAACTTCATTAGCCTTTGATATCAACAGCTTCAATCATTCAATCATGCACCCCACAAAATATGTTTCATGGACGATAACATGACCCTATTTTCTTCATCCATTTAGTGCAGTGAAAAAAAGCAGACCATAAAGAAATACTGATATACTCACCTGTTTCACCCACATCATTATCTAGGTGCAGGTAATTCAATGATACAGCTTGGCATATTAACCCGAAGCACCTCTACCATTTTGACAGGCACCTTATAATATACTACTCTCTCTGACTAATTCAGATTGCCAGGATAAAGAAGCCATTAAAAGATATCGCACTTGTTCTTCAGGAAAAACAACTGAAAACAAGTTCAACAACTCATATTGCTGACTGACACTCTTGCAAATCTTAGTGGAAGTAGTATCACAAGAAATATGCCATTTTTTTAAGTATATCAACATATATCTTTTTAAAGTTCTCATTCAATACATCTGTAATGATTGCCAAGAAACTATTCAATACCTTTGAATCAACAAGTTTATTACTTTATATTTTTCTATCGCAAAACCTGCAGAGAAAATAGAGGAGATGAATATGCCAATTTTATCATGTTTTTTTTTTATAGTTTTATGAAGGATTGTAAACAGTTTAAAGCTAGTTATTCTTCTCCGTTCAAGAACTGATATAAAGTATAGAGAAGAGAAAAGCACCATTCTAACACATGTTCATTCTCAGGTGTTGTTGTTTTTTAGAGACGGGGCACAAGTTAATGTTTCTGGGAGTTTTCACATACATTAGACTATGTCCCCCAGGCTTTGACTCTGTGCACGCACGTGTGTGTGTGTTTGTGTGTGTGACTGTGTCTGTGTCTATGTGAGTGTGTGTGTGTATGTGTGTGTGTATGTGTGTGAAATACAGCACATACTACACATCAGTTAGCTTTGATTTGTTACTTTAAACTAAGATTTGGGGGGGGGGGGGGGGGGTAGGGAGGGTGCAAAAGGCCTATCTTTACTGCAAATATTCACAGTGAAACAAAGAATACTATAGAAGTTTTAGATTGTAAAGAATGTAGGAAGTGACATTATATATCATATATATATAATGCTTTGTTTCCTTTGGATTGGACTTGACACTTCCTTTTGTGATCAGAGATCAGCTCTTTACAATTTTAGCAAACAAGGTTTTCTTCCATACTATCTTTTAGATTTGTAGTGAATTTATACATTTAATGTCGGAACCACACAGGCTTTGCCCACTAGTGTTAAGTACACATAATGCAAGTATAACACACATGCACACACACACACACGCACACACACACATGCACACATCTGCACACACATATTACACCAGCCATTTTTCACTCCAAAGAAAAAGAAAAACACAAATGAAAATAATATCTAAAAAAGAAAAAGCAACATACACAGACAAAAAATACTTACATCATATAAACTTGCATCAAATTTTTCTAAACCAAACCAAACCCCAAAAAAATATTTTAAAAATGAAAGCAACAACACCTCCAATATCACTCACACCAGGTTTTCGACAGTTAACATTTTTATCACAAACTGCCCGCTACAACTATTGTACTGCAAATCTTGGGTGAAAATGATCAACTGTCCTGTCCATCTTATTATGCAAACTGCCCACATCACCTTGATCTTCACATTATTGCATCCTTATCTTCAAAGAAAAAATGGAAAAAAAATGACAGAAACCCAACTAACCAATCAAGCAAACAACAACAATAACAACCACAAAGCAGAGCAAGAACAAAACCGAAATCTCCGGCGTCATGAACGGCAAAGGACGACACAATAAGTACAAAGGTGAGAGAGAATGCCACAGACACATGTCACAACTGCCGTGTCACAGTTCCTAACTGTAGTTGCCCCTCTGGTTCAGGCCGGACAGTTGTCGACTGAGGTCTTCGAATCGTGGCCTAAGTTCAGGATCCTGCACACACACACACACACACACACACACACACACAAACCAATCCTTAATCAAACTGTCAATTGTGACCTAAGGTCAGGCTCCTGTACAGACACACACACACACACAAACCAATCCTTAATCAAACTGTCAATCTTCTTCAGCAGAGAAACTGTACGCACGTTTTTTATGCTTCAAATCGCAACCCAGAAATGAGTGATGTAAAACACATGAACTCCCCCATGGAGGAGGCTGGGGGCCTGTCAGTATTAACCGCATCCCCACCTTCTGGAAATGCTGTGCTCAGAATTCCCTCTTTACTATCCATCTCTTTGGTTTCTGCTTTGCATGCTATCAAAAAAAGCCAAAAAAATCAGCTACAGGTATGCATGTTGTTGTTTTTTTTGTTCCTGGACTAGAGCTCTGCGTATGCAACCATCTTCACCCACCATCAAGGTAGCCACATTCCGACTTCAGGGATGTTGTCTGAACACAACACCTGTGTGCGTGCATTTAAAAAAAAAATTGTCCTCTGTTTCTACCAGTACACAATGGCTTACTCTTCAGAAAGGCAGAATAGGTTTTTAAGGTGTGTGCAAGATGGTTTTTGTGCGTTTGCAGATGGAACCTCAGTTTCTATTCTCATCAGAAAGACACTGCTGGGTATCTTCATGTTTCTATAACCCATCAAACCCTTTTTCTAAGTGTGTAAGATGGGAGCAAGCTGTGTCTTTCCATTTTAATTTTAAATAGTTCACACACGGCAACCCACCCCCACCCCAACAGACTCAGTGATGTGTGTGTGTGTGTGTTATGTTTTTGCTCTGTGATTTGCTCTTCCGTTTATTACTTTGAATGATCTTAGGCTGATAACATCCTTTCATAGAATCTCCAGTCTTTTGAGAAGTAAGAGAACACATTTTATCATGAACTGACCCAGATGCCTACATGTTTCACACACAGGTAAAGCCCTGATAAGTAAACAGAAAAGTAAACAAATAGCTGAAATAGATTACATTTACTCGTTATGAACTGCATATAACAATCATTAATGATTCTCAATTCAAGCTGAGTTGAGCTTCATTACAAGCTACACATAATAATAGTAATAATAATAATAATAATAAATGGACTTTATAGAGCGATATATCTTGCAATTACAAACCAGAGCGCTTCATTCAATCCACTTCCACACATGCAACCAACAATGATTAACAATATTCCAACAAACTCAAGTGCACATACACACACACACACACATACACAGGTTGTACATTTCAGCAGGGTGATGGAATTTTGGCTTTTAAAGGCTGGGACAGATATGAGATGAAACAAGAAGGAAAAATCTTAGGTTTGAAATAGGTATGTTTTGAGACATAATAACTAGTTTGAATAAATAAACAAACAACAGCATAGAGTACCTTGTCCCAGCAATGCATCATGACTTGATAAAGAACCTCCGGTGCGTTGGTCGGTTTCTCTAGCCGTTGGTTTCGCGTTACCACATAGTCCACCACATCCACATTTCGTTTGTCGCGATAAGGCATCTCCCCACAAGTGAACACCTCCCACATGAGCACACCTGAGAAAACGAAGGTAAAAACTGCTGAGTGCTTGTTTCTCAGATTAGGAAGATCGGTTGGATGAATACGTACTAATACTGGGGTCAACTGATTTATTTTTCCCATTTTTTCTTCAAAAGGGGAGGGGTAATTTGGGGAGGCTTTTGGGATTTATCTTGGTGCTGTCTTGTCTCTGTGATGTTCCTGTCTTGCTGTTCCCACACCACTCATTCCAATCTCACAAACTCTGCCAAACCTAGGCTTATGCTCAAGGCTGGAGAGGGTGGGGGATAATTATTGTTGCTCAACAAACTATTTTGAACAGGCAAATACCATATCCTGAGCTGCAGGAGAATCAGAATCAGAAGTGATTTTTTGCCATAAAAGTCACATGGACTTATTTCACACAACGAAATAAACTTTCCTGTCTGTTAAAACTAATTCCATCTGCAAATATTCTTCAGTACCCCTAAACCACAAATTTTACACTCTTTCCATCACTACAGTGTGCAAAACTGACACTCAGTCTTTCAGTCTCCGCATGGTGAATAAACTTCCATTTGCAAAGAATGCAGTCCGAAAAAGGACAGCACCACTTTAATTCCCGATACCATTTTCTTCCATGACTACTGTGCACAACAAAAAGGCCACTGACCATAGGCCCAGACATCAGACTTGCTGGAGAAGCGAGTGTACTGCAAAACTTCAGGCGGTGCCCACTTCACTGGAAACTTGGTGCCTGCAGAACTCTGGTACTCGTCATCTAACACATACCTGACCATAAAAACACACGTTAAGGCAAGAATGATGAAACATACAGAGGAGTTATACATGTAAGTGAGACACTGTAACTAACACACAAACACACACACACACACACAGCTTGCCCCCAACACACACACACACACACACGCACGCACACACACACACACAAACACACAAAGCAAATGTGTTGCTTATTCAATGTATCACCTGGAAATAAAAATTTGTCTTGACTGGACTGGACTTCGCGCACACACACACATACACACACACGCACGAAGAAACATACACACACAAATACACAAACACGCGCACACACACACAGCTTGCCCCCAAAACACACACACAACACACACACACACACAAAAAACACACAAATTGATGTGATGAAACAAAGCAAATGCGTTGCTTATTCAATGTACGTCCTGGAAATAAAAATTTCTCTTGACTGGACTTCGCGCATACACACACACGCACGAAGAAACATACACACACAAATACACAAACACACACACACACACACTTCAACACACACAACACCCACACACACACACACACACACACACACACACACACACACACAAAACACACAAATTGATGAGATGAAACAAAGCAAATGTGTTGCTTATTCAATGTACCTCCTGGAAATAAAAATTTCTCTTGACTTGACTGGACTTCGCGCACACACACACACACGCGCACGAAGAAACATATACACACAAACACACACAGCTTGCCCCCAACACACACACACACGCACGCACATGCACACAAGCACACACACACACAAAACCACACACATACAAATTGATGTGATGAAACAAAGCAAATGCGTTGCTTATTCAATGTACCTCCTGGAAATAAAAATTTCTCTTGACTTGACTGGACTTCGCGCACACACACACACACACATGCACGAAGAAACATACATACACAAACACACACACACATGCGCACACACACACACACACACAAAACACACAAATTGATGTGATGAAACAAAGCAAATGCGTTGCTTATTTAATGTACCTCCTGGAAATAAAAATTTATCTTGACTTGACTGGACTTTGCACACACACACACACACGCACACACAGGAACACACACACACAGGAACACACATATACATACACACACAAAGAAACACACACACACACACGCACACACACATACTCACTCACACACACACACACACACTCTCTCTCTCTCTCTCTCTCCTCTCTTCTCTCTCTCTCTCTCTCTCTCTCTCTCTCTCTCTCTCTCTCTCTCTCTCTCTCCTCTCTCTCTCTCTCTCTCTCTCTCTCCTCTCTAAATGACCCACCTGGCCAGCCCAAAGTCGGCCACTTTGACCACGGCGTTTTCTCCCACCAGACAGTTGCGGGCAGCCAGGTCACGGTGGATGAAGTTGCGGCTCTCCAGGTACGCCATTCCGTGACACACCTGGACACAGAAGTCCAGCAGTCGGCTCGACTTTTCTTTCAAGCGTGCCGCGTGTCTCTGCAGGTAGTGATTTAAGGCACCTGCGACAGACAGGGCGACAAGACACTGGTGATGTAAGATCATGATGATCAATGTATCACAAATTTCTTCTTTCTCCCTAAACCTGTCAGGGCACACGCCTTGAAACTGTCATGTCGTGTACCTTGAGCAAATGGAACCTTTCACTTTCACCCACCCCGTAGTCTAGTAGGCCATTTTGGTGCCACTGAAGATTTTGCAATAATACCAGTCTATTTGTTCCTAACATGACTTCATTAGTGAATAAAATATGGATAGGAACTCACATTCAGTATCTGTGTTCAGATATAGATCTCCTTCCATGATTTTCAGTGCCATTGTTAACATTTTTCTAAAATCATACCCAAAAAATTTTTCTCTGGGGAATTATTAAGAGAGGGAGATGAAGGAGTAGTTATACTTTTTTTAAATAGTGGGCCCATAACAATGCAAAGTGAACAAAAAAATAATGTTGTACAAACACATAATTTTAGCACACAGCTGACGTAGATGAAAGAACTCAATGAACTTCTTTTGTATGCAATATTCTAGATGTTCTCAATGGAGTTAAGACAGAAGGAAAAGAATGATATTGTGGACTTAAAGTTTCCATGAGAAGCACACCACAAAGTCCTGTTAACTGCGCCTCACAGCTCTAGGCAAACGGTAAGAGAGGCATGAAGTGATCTGTCTCTGGACAGGACAGGAGGAGAGGAGTTCTCAGTTACTTACTCTTCAGCTGTGGGCCTATGTAAGGTAAAGGACCCAAGTACTGTCGATAAAACTGCATGGTATAAGTTATCTTTGCCATATTCTTTCTCTTGTTCTGTGTGTGCATGCGTGTGGGTATGCATGTGTGAGCGCGTATGTGTGCGTTACATGTGTGCGTTGCGCATGATCATGTCTACACTCCTGTTGCACACACAATTACATATTCATATACACATGTGTATATATACTATAGAATTCTCACCATTTCTCATCAGTTCTGTGACGATGCACAAGGGACGTTTTTTCGTTACCACACCATACAGTTGTACTAAGTTCTTGTGGCTTAGTTGCCTGAATAACAAAAAAACAACAACCAAACACAATCCAATCAAAATTTAAATTATAAAGCTGATCAATAAAGTAATAAACTATAACATTTTTAAATAATCATAAGAAAAAATGACAGACAAAATGCACAAAATAAAAGTCTTCAAGCACAGATCTCTCATTACCATGCAGTTGTTTAATTGCTCCTTTCTTAAATCCAGTTTTAAGACTTTTAGACAAAATTTTCCCAAAAAGTTTTTCCCAAAATTTTTTTCCCAACTGAAACTTCATTTCCTAGGCAACAAAACTGGACAAGAACATTTGCAGTGTTGATATTTAGACACTTGATTGGGGATGGGGGGGGGGGGGGGGGAAGGGGTGTAAGATAGTCTAGTGGTTAGAGTCTTGCGTTCATGATCTGATGACCCAGGATCAAGCCATCACTGAGGCCCCAGTTTGAGGAGATTTTTCCCCTGAAGATGACATCAGTAATGACTCCACTCCCACAAAAATGTTTCAGATGAGACTATCAACTAAGATCCTATGTGTGAATGTATGCAGAACATCTCGCACACATGTAAAATCTGTTTCACCTTTCAAAAAGAGTGGGTCATTTCACACCTGAAGGAATGGCTGACAAACTTTTGAAAAAACAACGCATGCACACAGATGTCATGTTTATAGACATCATCCACAAGGTCAGAATGCAGCTACCTTAATGGTGGGGAAAAGTGGTTGCGTACGCAGAATCTCACTATTGGTAAACCTCAACTCTATAGCTGAGGAACAGCAAGAACAACAACAAAGACACTGGATGGAAACTTTGTCGTCTGACAGCAAGAACAATGATGAAAGAAAAAAACCCACCAAAATAAACAAAACTTTGGTCAGGATTTTTGCTACAAATTTTACGTCAACATTTTTAGACAGTAAACAAGATAGAGATAGAGACCTTAGATTTGGGCAATAAAACACACTCAAACACACACACACGCACTCACAAAACACACATACACACACGATTGACTTTAAGCTGCTATGTGAAGATTCGGCTATGTTAGTAATGTTAAACTAGTTATGTTATACAAGTTATGTTATTCCAATCATGTTGCGCTAGTTTTTGCTGAGGGGTTTTTTTCCCTTTTAAATAGTTCTTTATAATATTTCTTCTTCAGCACATCTACTAACACACACACACTCTCTCTCTTCCTCTCCCCCCCACCCCCCCCTCCCCACCCCCCCCCCCCCCCCCCCCCCCCCCCCCACCCCCCCTCCCCCCCCCCCCCCCCCCCCCCCCCCCCCCCCCCCCCCCCCCCCCCACCACTCTCTTCCTCTGTACGCACTCCAACTTACACATGCTCATTCATACACATTCTTTCCTCCCCCCTCCCCCTCCCCGCCCCACATTTTTTCATAATACTTTTCCCTATCATCTAATATCACTTAAACAGTTAAAGTGGAAAGACGTTAAAGCGAAGAACCAAAACACACACACACACACTCTCTCTTTCACACACACACACACACCCCCCCCCCACACACACACACACAAATAAAAAAGGTAAAGGAGTCCAATAACCTATAAGGTCGTAGGGGAGCGAGGCATCAGAGACCTCACACACAAATATAATAATAATAATGATAATAATAATAATAATGTATGGAATTTATATAGCGCTGAATCTTGTAAAGCAACAAAACAATGCGCTCAGATGACCTTTTGGTCATAATTATTTGGTCATGCACTTGGGCTTAACAACTTACGTCATGATTTTAGCTTCCTCGATGAACTCTTCTTCCCCCATGGTGTTTTCTTTCATCCGTTTGACCGCCACGTGATTTCCCCTGAACACCCCCTTGTGCACGCTCTGCAAGCATACAGCAACACAGTTGCTAACTATGCGGGTCTCCTCACACTTAATGATAATAATAATAATGTATGAAATTTATATAGCGCTGATTCTTGTAACTTTGATAATGATATGGATACAAACGTACTCCCTACCCCCCCTACCCCCAAATAATAATAATAAAGAGAAAACTTTGTGACCAAACAAAAAAAGTACATTTGATTAGGATTCTAGCTTCAAATCTTAACAGGATTTTAGCTAGAAATCTAAGAGGATTCTAGTCAAAGATGTGCTTAATTAGATTGTAGTTAAAATTCTTTAGAGGGTTCTAGTTACAAGCAATAACAGGATTGTAGTTAAAATCCAGACAGAACTGTAGCAAGAAATATCAACAGGATTTTAGCTACAAACCTTACAACATGATTTAGAAAATCATGCTAGAAACTAATTAAGGACATGTCTACAATACTTGCTTTTATGAAATAACGTTAGAAACTAATTAAGGACACGTCTACAATACTTGCTTACACAAAAAATGATATTAGAAATACAAAAATATCAAATATATCAAATCAACAATTCTTAGCACAAAAAACCCTTCTACTCTTCAGCTCTCTCTCCCTCTCTCTCTCTCTCTCAATTCCTTCTCCTCCTTTGAATGCAATGAACAATGAACAAACTTGAACTGATCTGACTTGATTTCTCCCATAACTTCTCCAGAAAGTTCATTGGGGCACTGTAATTAAATTTTCAGGATGTTTATTGTGGGCAAATTGGTCGTGGTATAGTCCATCTCTCTCCAGATTCATGGAAAATACTACAAGGGAATTAATGTTTTGGGGGGTTGTTGTTGTACTGTTGTTGTTGTTATTTTTGTTGTTGTTGTTCCTCAGCTAGAGCTCAGAGGTTCACCAATGGTGGCGTGTTGTGTTTGCAATCATTTTTGCCCACCATTAAGTAAACCGCATTCCTGCCCTTGGGAGTTTCAATCATAACTTTACTGTTTGTAAACTTCTTTTGCATATCACTTGGTAGATCTATAGGTTTCTTTTATATTACACTATGCAGAAAAAAAGTTTGCCTCCCCCCCTCATTTCTCCATGTGTGTGCTTGTTTATGCATTAAGCTTGGACAAGAGGAAATTAATATGTGTGCGTGTGCGCACATGTGTGTGTGAGTGTGTGTGTGTGTCCATGTGCAAGTGTGTGTTGCATGCATGGTATGTGTGTACTAGTGTGCTTCTATGTAAAAGTAAACACCAAATTACACCAAATCCCAAAAATAAGAAAACACTCCAAAAACCAACATCCAAAAGAACAACCAAAAAACAACCAACAAAACACCAACACCAACCTCTAGCCCCATCACTTTTGAACAGAGAAAAATGACTCAAACCCATAAACCATAAACACGCATGCCCATTTCATGCAAAATGTGTGCAGACATTCAATATGCAAAGGCAGTTGGGGGGGTTTCCCACCTGTTTAAAGTATTTTCATTATCCCTCAAAAGTTCTGGTTAACAAAAGGCAAAATCTAACCCTGAGTATGAATTTTCTGAATGTGTTGTGAATAAAAGTTGCACTTGCAGTATATCTACAATACTATTTTCCTGTAACAAAATTTCCACACAAAAAACACTGCAGTTTAGCACTCTTCTCAAACTATTGTTCAGGTATCAATAATTCAAACATTTATTCATAGACAAATAATGACGACTTGTTTGTGCCTAAAATGGATATTCAAAAAAAAAGAATCACACCATAAGCTATAAGCTTGTTGTTGCTATGATTCCAAAATGCTGTTTGTTTTCAATGTTTATACTCATTTCTGAATAAAAACTATTTAAACCAAAAAAAAAAGAAAAGAAAAAAAAGAAGAATCTGTCTGAGTGATGTTCCATCATTACTCATACGATATCAAAGGCTCAAGGCAGTTGATTAAAACAGATCTATTCATTGAAGTTCAACCTTTTCCCTATGGTAACCAGCTACAGAGTAACCCTCTATCTACTAACCCTTCCCTCCATATCACCCACTACTGGGTAGCATGCACAGTGCACATGTACTGAGAAAGAGGGATTCTCTCCCTTAACGTATAGATAGTGTTGAACCACCTAGAACATGGAACGTAAAGTAGAATGTGAGTTGTCCCAAGGCTGCCAGCTGTGTTTAGTTCCCTTGCACAAATCTGACTCTCATACCGATACTGAGAACATATGAAATAGCAACACATGTTACAGCCTGCATACATAAAGTTGGTCAGGAACTCCATGAATTAAAATTTTAAAATGCCACTCATAATTTCTCTAGTTGAGACATTAAAGTATTCTTGAGTTTTGAGTGACACTTCACTTCTCCCATAACTCCTTCAGGAGTCGTAAGGGGACAGCACTGAGTTTTTTTTCAGGCATGGCAGTGCGTTGTCAGCCAAATAATTCACCAGCATCCATCCCTCTCCATGTCAATAATGTTTGAAAATGAACAAGAAAAATGATCTCTCAAAAATTGTCCCACGTCCCAAAACTTACATATTAGCGTTTCTAAAAGACAACAAGCAAAAAATGAAGAAAAAAGTTAATAATTGTATAATAAAAAGTAGACAATAACAGATGAAAAACAAGTATAGATCAAAAGGATTTTTAAGTGGGGGGGACCAGTACATGTAGAAGTTTATAAAAACTCCACCTGAAAAAATGTTCAAAAGGTACTTTAAAAACTACAAGAAGAGAAAAAGTTTACCATAATCTGCTGCAAAACAGGATAATAAATGACTTGCATATTAAGATGATGAAATTATAAAATCATAAAAAAGCAAATAATTTATTCAAAGAGTACTTAGGAATACTCCCTCCCTCCCACGCACGCACGCACGCACAGCTTATATACATGCATATATTATTGTCTTCTCTTGTTTGATTTGTATGGTTTATCATTGATTAGGTTTTCATTCTATGTCTGCATATATATTATCTTTTTTTTTTCTTTAGATAGATGGCTTGAGGAAAAAAAGCAAATGCACTGCTTATTCAATGTACCATCTGGAAATAAAAGTTTGACTTTGACTTTCCTTCTTTGTGTGTGAATGATATCACTTTTTGTGAAGAGACCAAAAACTGAAGACTACACACAAAACACACACACACACACACACACACACACACACACACACCACAACATGTAATAATAATAATATATGGAATTTATATAGCGCTGAATCTTGTAAAAAAACAACAAATCGAAGCGCTTGCACTCAATCATTTACAGGCATGCAACTCTCCTTAAACATAATGAACAACAGATTTCAAAAACCATGCGCGCGCACGTATACACGCACGCACACGCACGCGCGCGCGCGCGCACGCACACACACACACACACACACACACACACACACACTCGGAACAACACTTAGAAGGTGAAAGATGCTGTTGAAAATTAGGGACAGATATTTGGGGGGAAAGTCTCAGGTAGGAAATAAGTGTGTTTTGAGGCTGGATTTGAAGGTATCAAGTGAAGGCTTTTGGCGAAGTGAAAGAGGGAGGTCATTCCAGGTGGATGGACCAGAAACAGAGAAGGAGCGACGGCCAACAGTGGTTTGTTTGAATCTGGGTGTTCGAAAGCACAAAGTATCTGCGGCTGAACGAAGGGAACGGGATGGAGTGTACAGTTGAAGACAGTTACAGATATAAGAGGGTGCAGATTTGTGGAGACATTTGAAACAGAGGGTATTGATTTTATACTCCAGTCTTTGTGAGACAGGCAGCCAGTGAAGAGATCGCAGAAGAGGAGTGATGTGTTCAGATTTTTTCTTTCTTAGGACCAGTCGAGCTGCAGAGTTTTGTATGCGTTGAAGAGAGTGGATAGATGATGCTGGTAGGCCAGCCAAAAGAGAATTACAGTAGTCTAAACGTGAAAGAATAAGAGATGTGACAAGCTTGGAAGTTGCATCAGTGGACAGATACTTGCGAATCGCGCTTATGCGCCGTAATTGATAGTAGCAAGACTGGCAGGTCTGGGTGATGAATTTTTTCATAGAGAGTATGTTGTCAAGAACTACTCCTAAATACTTCACAGAGTTGGACAAAGGAATTGACGTATTGCCAAATTCTATTGAAGTTTTTGCGATAGAGGAAAGTTTATGTTGGGTCCCTATGAGCATGGCTTCGGTTTTATCGGCATTAAGTTGTAACTTGTTCTGAGTCATCCAGTTTTGAATGTCTTGAAGGCAGTAGGACATATTTGTCAGGAGGGAAGGCAAGTTTTCAACAATATCACTGCACTGAAGCTGAGTATCATCGGCATAGAAATGGTGATCAATATGGTGGTTGTTTATTATATGTGACAACTCGTGATCCAGAGGTTGCGGGTTCGATCCCCGCTCGGCTCGGTGTTGTGTCCTTGGGAAAGACACTTTACTCCTTTTTTCCTCACTCCACCCAGGTGTACAAGTGGTACCAGCTCTGCTGGGGAAGTATCTGGCGACAGACTAGCGTCCTGTCACAGGGGTGGTGAAAAACCATCAGTTCGCTTAACGCTGCAGAAACCGGGATAAGCTCCGGCTCTATGGGCCTTCTGGCTCCAAAGAACATACTTTTTTTTTTTTTTATTATATGTGAGAGTGGAGCAGTGTAAAGAGTAAAGAGAACAGAGCCCAGGACTGATCCCTGCGGGACTCCACATTCCATTTTGACAGGTTTTGATTGAATTTTGTTTACAATAACTTTCTGGAACCTGTCTGTGAGGTATGAAGTAAACCAGGTGAGGGCTGTGCCGTTAATACCAAACGTATTTTGGAGGCGAGAAAGAAGAATTGAGTGATCTATGGTATCAAAGGCTGCAGATAAGTCAAGAAGAGTGAGGAGGGAGATTTTTCCTGCATCAGAAGCAAGTAGAAGTGTATCTAAAGTGTGGACTAGGGTGGTTTCGGTGCTGTGGTTGGGGCGATAGGCAGATTGAAAAGTGGGAAAGAGATCATTGGAATGAAGGTGACTGTTGAGCTGTTTGAGAACGACTTTTTCTAGTACTTTAGAGACAAAGGGTAAGTTTGAGACAGGCCTATAATTCTTCAGAATGTTGGGATCGAGGTCGTGCTTTTTCAGTAGAGGTGTGACTATTGCTGTTTAAGAGCTGATGGAAAATTTCCTGACACAAGAGATGAGTTTACTATTTTAGTGATAATAGGTACAAGTTGTGGAAGGCATTGTGAGAAAACAGGAGCAGGTATGGGATCACGGTCGCATGATTTTATAGTCATTTCCTTCAGAATTGTCATGATTTCTTTTTCACTTGTGGGATGGAAGGAAAAGAGAGGAGTGCCATTGAACTGGGGATCAGGTGGCACAGGCTGGAATTGAGTCTGATCCAGTCTGGAGCGTATGTTTCGAACTTTGTCTGAAAAGAAGGCAGAAAATATGGATGGAAGTTCAGACAGGCTGTGGGTGTTAGGCAGAGGAGTTGTTTTTGCAGATCCAAGGAGATTTGAGGTGAGGGAAAAAAGAGATTTTATGGATGTAGCACAGAGAACTTGGGAAGAGTAGTAGTCTGTCTTTGCTGAATGGATTAAGAGTTTGACTTTGTTTATTTGTTTTCGGAAAAGCTGTTTGTTGATTTTGGTTTTTGACTTCCGCCACTGCCGTTCTATTTGCCGGCGTTTGCGCTTCGCTATCAAGATGTCTTGGGTATACCATGGCGCACAGGGTCTGTCAGGGAGGAGATGGTCAGTAGGAGGAGCATGCTCATCAAGCAGTTGGCGGAGAATAGTGTTATAGTGATCAGAGAGGTCAGTGTGGTCAGAGGTTTGTGAAAAACGTTCGGAAGCTTGTGAAGCGAAGGTATGAATGTCTAAGGCCTTAAGATTGCGACGAGTAACATATTTCTTCTTTCTGACAGGTCTTGTGATGTTAAGATGGAAAAGAATGGCGGAATGATCAGAATGCAGTTCGTCGGTGACAGAAACAGATGTGACATGTCTCAAATGTTTTTGCTGACATCAAAGTTGCTCTAGCGCTATCAGCTTACACCTCTTATATAAATCTAAACACAGGAACTGATATCATATTACAACATATTCACACAACAAACAAAATGCTGACACAACATATCTTGCACCCAGCTATCTGTACACAAAGTCTTACACAAAGAATCCGATGAAGCTAATCACACTCTGACCACAGACACATACCCCAAAGCAGCCCGCCCCTAGCTCTTCACCAATTTCCAAAAAGGCAGGATTGATTTCAAACTGACCTGTCAAACAGACAAAAAGGTACATCGAAAAATCACTCTAGTGATAGCAAAAATTGTTCTCAAGATGCACCAGACTGGTAAAGAAGAAAATGTAGCTTTGAATGACTTGTCCATAAAATGTAGTTTTGAATGACTTGTCCATAAAATGTAGCTTTGAATGACTTGTCCATAAAATGTAGCTTTGAATGACTTGTCCATAAAATGTAGCTTTGAACAACATATCCAAATTTGCACCAAAGCTAAGGCCCTTGAAAATTCCTCTTGAACAGACGTCTTAGTAGGATGTGAACCCACATCTACAGATTTACCAAGATCAGGAGTCCAGCAGTCTGACCACTGAGCTATGTCCCCCACCATCCACCCCAGCTTGATCTGGTATGGGCATACAACAAGAATAGAACAGCAACTTCTGGCATACAATAATGATATAACAATCACTTACAACGATTCCTTGAAAAAGAGTTACATACTCACTTTTCTTTCTGTCATACTATTTTCGCGAAGGAATTTTTTTTTCCCATTCCTCTGCTAGCGCTCCAAGGTTCACTGGTGATGACATTTTGCATAGGCAACCGTTTCTGTCCACCATGAGGGTAGCCACAGTCTATCTTCAGGGATGTATGATGAGTATGTTCATGAAGCCACTGAACTCGGACACAAATTATGGGATCCTTATTGTGCATAGCTGATCTTCTGCATGTATGTACACAAAGCAAATTAAAGCACTGGCATGTCTGCACTTGTTGACCTGGGAGATCATAAAATTTCCCCACCTTTAATTCACCAGATGCCTCCAAGATTCAAACCCACTACTTCATGGACCCATGGAACTGAGTCTTAACCACTATAGCTATAGCATCCATCTAGCAAGAAAATGAAATGAACAGCTTCAAATTTCACTACAGGCAAAAGCAAAAAGACAAGGGTGACTCACTATGTCCAAAACCAGCTGTGGTGGGTTTTGTGCTTCTGTGGGGAGGCTCCTTTAACCGTGTCACCAAGCCTGGACAAAAAATCCATTTTTCTGAACAATTCTTACATGACTAAAATGATCACAAAAAGAAATGCAAGGCTAGTAGCACTGATCTTGCAATGCAGAAAACCAAAATCAAAAAGAAACAAGCACCCAGAAATTAAAGGTAAAGGTGAACGGTAAACATGTTCCAATAACCTATGCATTCGTTGGGGAGTGAGATGTCAGAGACCTCAGCTTCTCCAGGGGCCAGCATATTAAGGGCGGCGCCCGTCTCCTCTCCCTCACTGCTTTACCTTCCCTGACCCTAAAGAGGACTGCATTTACAGCTGGGTGAACACGGGGACTGTACTGAAGCCAAGACTTGCAAACAGTCACCCATCCTCTTGGTAACCACCCTCGATGCTGCTTAACCTTAGCTTGGGGAAAGTGAGTGTTCTGACAACTGAGCTATCCCATCCCCATATATACACTTAAACAAAAAAGAAAACAACCCCCACCCACCCACCCCACCCTTAGAAAACAAATGTACACACATGTAACAAGGAATGCAGAGATAAACTACAAAAAACAAGAATGCACACAAAACCACAAGCACTGATTGATATGTATGCAAGTGCATAACACACACTCACACACACACATACACACACACACGCACACACACACACATACACACACACACACACGCACACACACACACACCTCCAGCGTTGTGTTTGTGGTAGTTGACCAGCTCAGGGATGCTGACAAAGACGTGTTGTTCAGAAATATAAAAACTCCCCTCCACCGTCTTCCTGATGTGGTAATGGCGTACCTGCACTCCTGTCGAGCTGTCAACACACCAGACTCACGGGTTTTTTTTCTCTTCCATGTGACACAGATTCCATCTTCAGAATGACACAGATTCTATCTTTAGAATGACACAGATTCTATCTTTAGTATGACACAGATTCTATCTTTAGTATGACACATTCTATCTGTAGTATGACACAAATTCTAGCTTTAGTATGACACACATTCTATCTTTAGTAAGAGACAGATTCTATCTTTAGTATGACACATTCTATCTTTAGTATGACACAGATTCTATCTTCAGTATGACACAGAATGACACAAGTTCTATCTTTAGTATGGCACAGATTCTATCTTTAGTAAGACACAAATTCTATCTTTAGTATGACACACATTCTATCTTTAGTATGACACACATTCTATCTTTAGTATGACACACTCTATCTGTAGTGTGACACACATTCTATCTTTAGTATGACACACATTCTATCTTTTGTATGACACAGATTCTATCTTTAGTAAGACACAAATTCTATATTTAGTATGACACACTCTATCTGTAGTATGACACACATTCTATCTGTAGTATGACACACATTCTATCTGTAGTATGACACACATTCTATCTTTAGTATGACACACATTCTATCTTCAGTATGACACAGATTCTCTCTCTCTCTCTCTCTCTCTCTCTATCTATCTATCTATCTATCTATTCTAGATCTCAAAAAGTACACACACACACATACGCACACTACACACACAACACACATGCGCACACACACACACCGTACATACCCACACCCAAAATCCGTACCCCCATTCCACACCCACCTCACACCCACCCCACACACACACACTAACCACCCACCTCACACACACCCACCACCACCCCCACCACACACAATACACTCCCCCACTACACTCCCCCATGCACTCCCCTCACAGGTCCTGGGTGAAGAGGGACAGGGAGTACTGGCCGGGAGTGCTGGCAGAGTCTCGCACCAGGAACGTCCCCTCCTTGCTGCTCTGCTTCAGAATGCTCTCCGTCTCCGTCCTGGACAGATCCTTGTAGTACCAGCTGCAACACATCACGCCGTGCATGGATTCATTATTTTTTTTTTTATTCTTTTATATCGAAGATATAATGGAATAAGCACTCATGTGCTTTTTTTTTACATCCAGTCCCCCGTGTGTATGCGGTTTTGTAAAATTTTGTCATCTGTTTCCACCGGCACACAATGGCCTACTCTTATGAAAAGCGGAACAGGATTTAACGCGTGCGCAAGATGTTCTGCATGCGTTCGAACACGGGGCCTCGGTTTATAGTCTCATCCGAAGGACTTTGACATTCAGTTCGATTTTTTTTGTCAAACTGGGAAGAAAGGGCGAGGCTGGGAATCGAACCCAGAACCTCACGGTTAACTTGTTGGCAGGCGAACGTCTTAACCATCCTGCCACCTTCCCTCCAGATCGGTGGTCTAGAGGAAACGCGCCTGCCTAGAAAGCAAAAGGTCCACGTTTCCAGTGTATGGTGGTTCAATTCCCCGTTTGGGCCCAAAACTTTTCCTCCATCCACTAGACCATGAGTGGGAGTCTGGGTGCTAGTCGTTCGGATGAGATAATAATAATAATAATAATAATAATGTATGGAATTTATATAGCGCTGAATCTTGTAAAGTAAACAAATCAAAGCGCTTGCATTCAAATCATCCACACGCATGCAACCATCCATAAATATCAAGATAAACAAATATCAAATTTATATACACAACACACTTAGGTGGGGGTGGTGGAGGTGAAGGCAGCTATTGAGAAGTAGGAACATATAACAGGGGAAGATCTCAAGTCAAGTATAAGTGCGTTTTGAGGCTAGATTTGAAAGAATCAAATGAAAGCTTTTGGCGAAGTGGAAGAGGGAGGTCGTTCCATGTGGAGGGACCGGAAACAGAGAAAGAGCGACGGCCAACACTGGTTTGTTTAAATCTGGGTGTTCGAAAGCACAACGTATCTACAGATGAACGAAGGGAACGGGACGGAGTGTACAGGTGAAGACAGTTACAGAGATAAGAAGGTGCAGATTTGTGGAGACATTTGAAACAAAGGGTATTAATCTTATACTTTATTCTTTGTGAGACAGGCAGCCAGTCAAGAGATCGCAAAAGAGGAGTGATGTGTTCAGATTTTTTCTTTCTAAGGACCAGTCGAGCTGCAGAGTTTTGTATGCGTTGAAGGGAGTGGATGGATGATACCGGCAAACCAGCTAAGAGAGAATTACAGTAGTCCAGTCGAGAAAGAATGAGAGATGTGACAAGTTTGGATGTTGCTTCAGTAGACAGATACTTGCGAATTGCACTTATGCGCCGTAATTGATAGTAGCAAGACTGGCAGGTCTGGGTGATGAATTTTTTCATAGAGAGTGTGTTGTCAAGAACCACACCTAGATATTTCACAGAGCTGGACAGAGGAACCGATGTATTGCTGAATTCCACTGAAGTCGTTGTGATGGAGGAAATGATAAACCGAGGTCCCCGTGGGTTACACATGATTATTTAGTGCACATAAAAGAAGTCACGGCAACAAGGGAATTGGCCCTGGCAAAATTCTGTCCCCAAAACAGGCATGGTACTGGAGGAAAATCATTTTTCCCTGAAATGGTTTGGGGGTCCAGGGGGCAACACCCCCTGAAGCTGAAGGATTTTCAGTGATTCTAGCCTGTAAAAAAAAAAAGCCTCTCCTTGAACTAATTTCAGTTCTTCATATTAAGCAATTTCTGCCCTAAAATAAGCTCTCCTAGAATGACTTTATCAGTCATTTCTTAACCCAAAAGAGGTTTTACACCCAAGTAATCACACAGGAAAAATGAGGACATATTTAGACAAATGTGCACTAACACAGATAGAGAAAGAAAGACAGACATAAACACTAACAGACAGGGAGGGAGGGAGGGAGAGAGAGGGGGGGGGGGGGGTTGTGGTGGTGGGGAAGCACATGGAATAATGTTTTAATTTTTTTTTAAAAGCATGTGTGTGAGAGAGAGAGAAAGAGAGATAGAAAGAGCGAAGAGAAAAGAGAGAGAGTCTGTGTGTTTGTGTGTGTGTGTGTGGTGTGTGTGGAGAGAGAGAGAGAGAGAGAGGAGAGAGAGAGAGAGAGAGAGAGAGAGAGAGAGAGAGAGAGAGAGAGAGAGAGAGAGAGAGAGAGAGAGAGAGAGAGAGAGAGAGAAAGAAGGGGGAGGCTGCTCTGCATGCTGATTGTTATGTTTACAAACATTGCTCTCTGACCACAGACAGGGAACAGCCAGTGAAATCACCCCCCCCCCCTCCCCCCCCCCCATCCACTCTCCTCCTTCCTACCATCTCCCTTCACACTAGGCTAGTCCCTCCCTTTCATGAAACCTGATACCTATTGCAGGTCCCCTTCACTTACTACCTAGTGATGACTTGCCATGTAAAGCAGAGAAGGGAAGTAATCCTTATGGAAGACTTACATCCCTTGACCATGGGTGTGTTGTTTTTTTCTCTTTGTTCTTTTTTTCTTTCCTTTTTTTTAAAAATTTTCTTTTTCACAGATTTCCTCGAATTCATGGAGATGTACGATGCCTGAAAAAAGACACTCTGATAGGGAAACAAATACAGCTGCAGACAGGAGAAGGAAAAAAAAAAGATGGGTGGCACTGCTCTTGTGGCGATGTGTTCACAGCTGTCAAAATTGTCCTGCTTTCAGCTTCTTTCAGCTGCTATCCATTCCATCCCATCCCAGCCCAGCTGGTGCTAATTACAGCAGGAACTGACTTCGCTTGGACCTGGTAAAAGGAAGGGGTGCACTAAATTTAGCACACATGGCTGAGTGATGTTGAATTTCCACCCTGTGCGCTCTCCCCAGGGAGAGCAGCCAGAATTTCACACAGAGAAATCTGCCTTGACTTAAAAGTGGTATACAGTACAATACATCAGTTGTAGCGTGTGATATCAACACGTTCTCACATACTGGTCACATGAACCATACCAACTGCAACGCATCCTCTCTAGTGTGTAATAACGACACATTCTTATGTACTGAACATGTAATCCATATATTATATATATATATATAAAATCAATGGCTGATAACAAAATGAGCACATCAAAATCAAGGCTAACTAAGCATGTGCATATATTTAAATGGTGACAAATACTCACTCATAAATTTCCAGGTCAAATTTCTTCTTCACGTAGTTCGAAGGAATGTATCCCTTTTCCCTACAAACAGAAAACAGCACAGAATAAATATCATACTAATCTATAAATCATCCATTGTTTTAACACCCAATAGTTGGTTTTAATGGTTCACGATTTTTTTTTAACACTTACTTTGCAGCAGTATCAAAATGAATATGAACACACACACAATTTTAAAAACCAAACAAACAACAACAACAAAATGAATATAACCTGTACAATAATCAACTGACTTCCATGTGCAAAATGTCAATTTGTTCGCAAAAAAACCCCAACATTTCAAAATATCATCTTTCAAATACTTGCAGAATGTGTTTCTGAAAAATTCAAAAGAAAGAACAAATGGGACTTTAAAAAGTATATTCTACTCTCTCGTATATGTGTGTGTGTGCACGCATGTGTGCGCTCATGCATGCATGTGTGTGAGCATGTGGTTTTTGAGAGCACATGTGCATGGACCCACACAAAATACACATTTGTGCACATATGTTTACATAAGTGTGCTTCTGTGCGCACACGCACACACACACACACATCACTTACCCTCTCCTGTTTTTGGCCAACCACCAATGTTCTTTGGAATCATCCAAAATGTCATACTGGTCACCCTGAAAAATCAAATAAAAAAACAACAAAGATCAGAACACACACCACCACCACTTCAACTTCCAACAGTTTTTAACGCACTATCAGCTACTGGTGGATTGGTGGTCTAGATGTAACGCACCTGCCTAGGGTCGTAGGGGAGCGAGGCGTCAGAGACCTCACTTCTCTAGGGCCAGCATATTGAGGGCGGCGCCCATCTCCTCTCCCTCGCTGCTTTACCTTCCCTGACCCTAAAGAGGGCAGGTACCCATTTACAGCTGGGTGAACTGGGGAACTGTACTGAAGCCAAGGCGCACAAACGGTCACCCATCCAACTGGTAACCTCGCTCGACGCTGCTTAACTTGGCTGGGGGAAAGCGAGTGCTCCGACCACTGAGCTATCCCGTCCCCGACAGGTAAATGGAAGAGGCATGCTAAATTTAGCACTCTCAACTGAATGATGTTGGATTTTGCTTACTGTGGAGACTATAACCTGAGGATATGTATGCAAATGCATGCAGAACATCTTGCTCACACATTTTAAAACCCATTCCACCTTTCAGAAGAGTAGACCATTGCATGCTGGTAGGGTTGTGGTAGGAACTCATGACAAAAACTCAAAGATGCATGCACACTTAGTGTTGATTCTAGGATTTTTTTTAAAAAGGGGGGGTGGGACAGAAGGACCCATGGAATGGAAAGAAAAAAAAGGTGACATTGTCCCCCTTTCCTCCAGCCAACCTACATGCCTGTACACACAGACTAACACAAAAACACACACACATACACACACACATATGTATATACATAAAAATATAGAGAGAGAGATACACACACACACACACACACACACAAGCTTACTCACACACACACAGACACACGCACACACACACAGACACACGCACACACACAAATGACAACACACATATGACCTCTCCTCACCCCTCACCCCATCTCTCCCACACTACAAGTACGCACACAAACACACACAAACCAACACACACACACACACCAACACACACTACACACCACACACACACCAACACACACAAATACACATACAACACACTAATACCAACACACATAATATGCCCTCTCCTCCACCCGCCCCCTCCCCCCATCCCCACCCCACCCCCCCCACCCCCACACCGCACATATCAACCTACAATCCTACCTTACACAGCTCCAAATCTCCATCCTCTACTGGTTCATAATCATACACGGCAATGTACAGATTCCTTTTCTTTTTCTCCACGGAGGGCCGTTCTGGTAGTGGGGGGGCCACAGCCGGCACCGAGTTTTTCTTCACACGCTGAGTGTTTTCTACAGAAAACATAAACAAAAAAAATCAAATCAAATTAACCAGTTTCATTCTTTTCCTGTTGTTGTTGTTGTTATGCGTTCCCCAGCTTTACACTCTGGGGGTCACCCAGAACGTGCACTCTGACTCACTCATCCCACCTGGGAATCACTGTGAGATAGGAAGCACACCGGATGGAAGTTTGCGTGTATGACTATTTTCAAGTACCTCGCCAAATAGGCAGCCATACTCCGACTTCAGAGGATTTTTTTCTCCTTTAAAAGAAGAGTGCAGGTTGCTATGTTAAGAGCTTGTCATGGCTGAAGGCAATCTCAACACAACATTTTACAACATAACAACATTTTAGTGTAGGCCTTGGCAATTAGCTGGCATCAATAACTGACACAGCTTTTGGCCTGGGCCAAGTTTTCCTGTGAAAAAGGGGGGTATAAGTTTGTGTGACTGGTTCGTGTAAGCACAGTCTCATGTTTAGATGCACAAAACATGCATGCACGCATGCACATGCATTCATGCATGTGTGCAAATCCGTGCACACACACACACTACCTCCCAACTCATGCACACATTTCGTGCACACATGCACACACACACACTCACATATTCATCCACAACCCAGCCCCCACGCACCAACACGTTCTTCCTGCATGTACGCATACGTGTGCGCACACACACTACCTCCCAACACACACACACACACATGCGCACACACACAACCATACACACTACCTCCCAACTCACTAACTCTTACACACACACACACATTCATCCACAAACCCAGCCCCCACGCACTAACACATTCTTCCTGCATGTGCGCATACATGCGCGCACACACATGCACACACACACACTTCCTCCAAACTCACACACACATGCGCGCGCACACACACAACCATACACACTACCTCCCAACTCACTAAACTCTCACACAACACACATTCATCCACAAACCCAGCCCCCATGCACCAACACATTCTTCCTGTCCCATCCCCTTCCCTTCACAATGCACACACAAACCCAACAAAGAGTAGGCCATTGTGTGCCGGTAGGAACAGATGTCAAAATTGACAAAACCGCATACACACAGGGACTGGATGTAAAAAAGCACATGAGTGCTTATTCCATTATCCTCGATATAAAAGAATAAATAAAAGAATAAATAATTAATTAAAAAATAAATAAACAAAACAAAAAAACAACAACAACAACAACAAAACCTCCAGAAATACTGACCCACAAATGTCTGGCCGCCGTCCTGAAAATCTGAAGAACAGACCACACATCCCACAGCACTGCGGTCCATCTGATCACAACAGTTGAAGCGTCCCAATTTTTTGGTCCACACGCCGCGGTGATACTTCTCCAGAAACCTCGCCTCCTGCTTTATTGCCTCTGATGACAGAGCAACACAGTGGTGCTGATGACAGGAGACGGGATAGCTCAGTGGTCAGAGCACTCCCTTTCCCCCAGCTAAGGTTAAGCAGCATCAAACGAGGTTACCGATTGGATGGGTGACCCGTTTGCACACCTTAATAATAATAATACTGTATGGAATTTATATAGCGCTGAATCTTGTAAAGCAACAAATCAAAGCGCTCAGATGACTTTTTTTTTAAAATGCGTGTGTAAGCGGTTTTTTACATTTTGTCATCTGTTCCCACCAGCACACAATGGCCTACTCTTTCGAACAGCGGAGCAGGATTAAACGTGTGCGCAAGATGTTCTGCATGCGTTTGCACACAGGGCCTCAGTTTATAGTCTCATCCGAAGGACCTTGGCTTCAATACAGTCCCCAAGTTCACCCAGCTGTAAATGGGTACATGCCTCTCTAGGGCCAGGGAAGGTAGATCAGCAAGGGAGAGGAGATGGGCACCGCCCTCAATATGCTGGCCCCTAGAGAAGTAAGGTCTCTGATGCCTCGTTCCCTTACGACCTTATAGGTTATGGGACACCTTTACCTTTCTTTTCTTTTTTTTTAACTGATGATAGCCAGACAGGTGACTTGCTATAACAACACTGATGAGGATGAAATTTATGAAAATTCTTCTTCTTTGTCTAGCGCTCAAACAGCAACTACTGCTGTCTGTCACATGAGTAAAAATGCGTTGTGCTGCCGTTATGCACCTGACAAATCAGGCCCAGCGCATCCAACTTCAGCGCGGGAGATAACTGTTGAAATCCTTCTAGAAAAGAAAAAAAGACAAGAGAAGGCAGAAAAGAGTCAAGTAGGAGGTGATAAGAAGAAAAGGAAGAAGGCAGAAACAAAGAAAGGGATAAACAAAACAAAAAAGAGGGAATTCATAGCGCAGAGTTTCCAGAAGGTAGAGATACTATTAATACTGACAGGCCCCCGGCCCGGCATCTCCATGAGGATAAATTGATGAAGATGACAACAGTGGTGGTAATTCAGGGCGGGGGGGGGGGGGAGTGGCAGCAGTTATGGGGAGAAGGATAAGTCATACCACACGACCATGGCACTACAGTACACTTCACCACACTACACTTCACTACATCACACTAAACTACACTACATTACGTTACACTACACTACACTACTCTACACTACTCTATGTTACACTAAACCACACTACACCACACTAAACCACACTACACCACACTACACTACACTACACCACACCACACCAAACTAAAACTACATTACCCTATATTGAACTACACTACACAACACTACACTACACTACACCAAACCACACTACACCACACAACACCACACCACTCCACAATACACCACACCACACCACTCCACAATACACCACACCACACCACACCATTCTACTATACTCCTCACTGAATAACACTACACTACACAGCGCTTCACTACAGTGGAAAAACAATGATAATCATAATTCAAAACATCACACGACAGTGTGACACAACAGGCAAGGAAGGCAGAAGACACTGACCAGCTCGAATAGCCTTCACCCATTCTTCCCGTTCTGTCGTATGGATAGCCACCATGTAGAGGGTGAAGAACTCTGAATCTTCCAGATACACAACCTGTGCACATACGCACACACACACACATGCAAGCATGCACCACATGCATGCACATGTGTGCACACACACAAACACACATGCACACACCCAAGCATACACACATGCATGTGTGCGCACATGTGTGCACACACACACATATACACACATCATCATCATCATCATAACATCATGTTTATCAGGAGTCATTCACTGTCATTAAATAAATAGAGAGAGAGAGAGAGAGAGAGAGAGAGAGAGAGAGAGAGAGAGAGAGAGAGAGAGAGAGAGAGAGAGAGAGAGAGAGAGAGAGAGCGACAGACAGACAGACAGACAGTCAGACAGACAAACAGACAGACAGACAGACATAGATATCGATCTATTTTTCTGTATGGTCTATTTAGACCGAAACACACTGAAAACAAACAATAATTTTGAAACACATTAGATTAACCCTCTTGTTGGATTCTACAGAGCTAAACTGCCTGTAGATTTTGAATTCTTTGAAGGTTTTCTACCTCCATCTGACTTACTTTACTCCTAAGACAATTGTGTGTGTGCATGACAAGTTATCAAGCTGAAATTTTGTCACAAGCTAGGTATGTCTTTGTACTTGCATTTAGGCGCAAGTTTATGTGTCTGGTCACCAGATGTCTTGTCATTGTCACCTTATTTGTCACCAATCACAGGTAAAAATATGGTATATATGATAAAACAGCAAGTCCTGCATGGATTTGACAATAGTTCAAGCATGTTAGTGTCGAATAAGGAAGTGATACCCAGCTGATGTGTTTACCAATGGTTATGTGCAATAGTACTTCAAGGATGTGTCACACAATGTCCCAATAGCACCTGTTGTTTTATGGTATGTCTTGAGGAGACAGAAGTTTTGTTTAACTATTTTTTCTTTTGAAAACAAGTCATATTCTATCAACATGTGACCTTTATATTGTACTTCATATCTGCGTGTGCTACCACATGTTTGTTAAGTGTACAGAAGTGTATTATTGTACATGACTGTCACACTGTCACCAGTGTCACAGCACAGGTGTGACAAATTCGAAACAACACAGAACTTCTGTAACCCTACAAAATTTTAATGTTGGTAGTCTCTAAAGTAGTCGTAGTGGTGGCACAGGGTCACATCACATCACAAAAAGCACAAACTATGGATGTGTTGTGTGGGGGGGGGGGGGGGGTGGGGGTGGGGGGGGGAGGGGGGGTGTACCCATTGCTCTCACCTGTCGAACCTTGGAAGACGGGAGACCTATTTTCTTTTCCTTCTTGCTATTTTCATTATCGGCATATCTGTTCGTTTCTGCCATTGCAGTTTCAAAGCAAAAGTGTGGTAATAATGAAAAAACAGTCAAAAGACATCGTTTTCAGGCGTCTATGCCGCGGACTGGCCTGGAGGTCAAATTTCTCCACAGTTGTGTGTAGCACAGGTCAGGAATGTGCCCTGTAGCACATTATTTTCAGGCTCACTCTTCTCCCTAACTGCAGCATTTCCTTCCTCCTCTTCCTCGTAAGCGTTTAATATCAGACTCACTTAACAATTCTTGTTCAAGTGTTTCTACTTCCAAGACAATAACATTCAATTTATCGTCTCGCTAATCAGATGAATCGTGTGCTACTAAAGAAAACGCAATTTTTTTTCGCCACGCTGCACCATTGAAAAGCGTTCCGGTCGCTGGCTGTTATTTCTTCCTTCTCTCCCCACTACACGCATGTTAGTGGTCTAAATTTATCACTGGCACCGTCTGACACCCTCCCTGCATCGCCCCACCAATTTTCAGACACACAGTGTGAAAACCACGAGGTCTGTGTGTGATGGAAAAGTACTGCCCACGTGGGCAGCACCAACTGTCGGCTGCGGTCGGATTGGAATCTAGCAGCAGCCTCTGTTACTGTCGGCTGCGGCCGGATCGGGGACTAAAGGGTTAAGAGAAAGGAATAAAAGAGAAAATAATGCAATCTGAAGCATACACAAAAAGTTTTTGAATAGAAATCTGTGAAGAAAACACATACAGACACACAAACACACAAGTTCACACTCACGCACTCACCCAACCTCCCCATGCATTTAAAAACACATAAAAATATGCATGCATCCATGCGCTCAAACACACACACACACACACACACTCACACTCACCACACACACACTCACTCACACACACACCACACGACACACACACCACACACACACACACACACACACACACACACGCATCACAGACCTGAAACGCATTGACTTTATTCTCCAGCATAAGGTCTTCTACATTCTCCACTGCTTTCACCATTCTCAGGGGGATTTCCCCTTTCTTTTTGCCCAGTTTCTGCAAACAGACATAGTATCATAGTGTAATGTGTTGTCTTGTATTGATTTATTTATTCTTTTATTTCAAGGATAATGGAATGAGCAATCATGTGCTTTTTTACATCCAGTCTCCGTGTGTATGCAGTTTTGTAAATTTTGCTATCCGTTCCCACCAGCACACAGTGGCCTACTCGTCTGAAAAGTGGGACAGGTTTTAACATGTGCCCATGTTCTGCTTGCATTCGCACAAGGGACCTTGGTTTATAGTCTCATTTGAAGGACTTTTGGGGGAGTGGAGTCAGCACTAATGTTAACTCCAGGGGTTAAAATCTGTAAAATCACAAACCAATCATGAAAACACACTATAAAATCACAAACCAATAATGAAAACACTCTTTGTAAAATCACACACCGATCATAAAAACACTCTTTGTAAAATCACAAACCAATAATAAAAACACTCTTTGCAAAAACACAAACCAATCATATAAAAAACCCACACCACTCTTTGTAAAATCACAAACCAATCAGTAAAACATTCTTTGTAAAATCCCTATTCAATAATACAAATTTTAAAAAATCACTCTTACCTCTATTGTCCCTTCATAATATTTCAAGCTGAATTTTGTGAGGATGAAAAACCGCCCTTTGTAGTTTTCTGAAGTGATGCGGCCTTTGTTCTGCGACCTTTTCCGCAGGTAGCCAAACTTAACAGCATCAGGATGTGCCATGGCTCCGTTTATCTGTCTACTTTCGATCCGGCATCCTGTGTTATTCAATAAAAATAGAATAAGCAAATGAATACATATAACACTTGATTAATGAATGAATAAATTGATCATTTTCTTAACCATAATAATGATGCTGTACCAGATTGAACATGAACACTTAGAGCACAACTCCATAGTCTTGCAACTGAACGATGCCTATGGCTAATATGAATAAGTAAATGAAGAGATATATTGCAATGCTCGATTAAGGAATGACTGAACTGAGAGTTTGCTTTAAGATCATATATGAATAAGTAAATGAATTTTCTTAATCATACATGAGAAGTAAATGAACACTTAATATATATAGATCTATGATAATGGCAGATTAATGAATGAAAAATTGATACCTGTCTTAATCATATATGAATAAGTAGATGAAGAGATATATTACAATGCTGTATAAATGAATGAATGAATTTATTGATAGTGTTCTTAACCATATCTCTAATCATATAACATTAGATTTGAAAGTGTCAAAGGTGAATAAAGTATTTGCTATTTTATTAGATAAGAATGGTTGTACATTGCAGAGCATAAGAATAAGTATGTGATTGTGTGCATGTGAATGTGTATGTGTGTGAGTGAGTGTGTGTGTGTGTGTGTGGTGTGTGTGTGTGTGTGTTGTGTGTGTGTGTGTGTGTGTTGTGTGTGTGTTGTTGTGTGTGTGTGTGTGTGTGTGTGTGTGTGTGTGTGTGTGTGTGTGTTGTGTGTTGTGTGTGTGTGTGTGTGTGTGTGTGTGTGTGTGTGTGTGTGTGTGTGTGTGATGCCATAATGTGGTGTGGTGTGGTGTATTCTAGTGTGCGTGTTCTCATATGCATGCATGCGTGTGTGTGTGTGTGTGTGTGTGTGTGTGTTTTGTGTGTGTGTGTGTGTGCATGCATGCGTGTGTGTGTGTGTGTGTGTGTGTGTGCATGCATGTGTGTGTGTGTGTATGTACACATATGCGCCTGTACGTGTGTACACATAATTAAGCCCCAGTTATACAATTTCGCACGAATACCGAGCCCTGACTGCTTATATCTATGTATACATACATGCATACATCCAACCAAGCCTTCAGACCATAACACATACATTTGTGAGTAAGAAAGCAAGGAAGTGTCTGAAGTGCATAATTATAATCTGACTATGATGTGCCTCTGTGGTGGAACCCGTGCATGCATGTACCCGTGCTGTGGAGTAGTGGTGCAGTGCTCAGCACAAAGGGATTCCATTTTCCAACTTTCTTCCTGAATCCCTTTACCCCTGAAAGTGATTGGCCCAAACATATACCAAACAGAACGCAGAGATTTTTGAATGATAAGATCTCTTTTTTTTAAAACCCTACCCTACCTGCTGATTTGTTGTTGTTTTTCTGGGGGGACTTTTACAGTCCATTATATGTTACATATACAAAGCAGGAAGGGGGGGGGGGCATGAAAAGAAAAAGGGAGATAAAATAAGATCAAGAAAAGAAATAAAACTAAATATATTTCAAGCCTGGCTTGTAGTGCATTTCTATATTCAGAGCATTCTCTGTGACAAGGGTGTTTTAAAAATGTGTGTGTGTGTGTGCACACGTGTGTGTGCGTGCGTGCATGTGTGTGTATGTGTGTATGCATGCCTGTCTACACGCTGGTGTGCATGTCTGCATGTGTGCTTACACACACACACACACACACACACACACACACACAGATAGATAGATAGATAGATAGATA
>CM054144.1:31647706-31650206 GCA_028751875.1 Rapana venosa
TCTTGTTCAAGAGGATTTTTCATCAGTGCCAACTCCACTCTCCACAAGAGTCTTTCCGATGAGACTACAAACCGAGGTCCCATGTATGAACGCATGCAGAGCATCTTGCACACACGTTAAAACCCATTCCGCTTATCGGAAGAGTAGGCCATAGTGTGCCGGTGGGATGACAAAATTTACAAAACTGTATACACATGGGGACTGGATGAAAAAAACACATGAGTGCTTATTCCATTATCCTCGAAATAAAAGAATAAATAAATAAATCTCTTCAAACACACACGTGTGTGTGCGTGTGCATACACACACATGCACACACAAACCACCTAATAATTTGATAGCAATATCACTAATGTGAGTAAAAGAGAACAGACAGTAAATAAAAGTAAAGGCACATGAGTGCTTATTCCCCTATCCTTAAATAAAAGAATCACTCTCTCTCTCTCTCTTGCGCTCTCTCTGTCTTGCTTGCTCTCACACACACACACACACACACACACACACACACACACACGTGTGTACACACACACACACGTGTGTACACTCTCTCTCTCTCTTGCTCACTCACATACACACATAGTTTACACACACACTCACTCACACACATGCACACACACACACACTCTCTCTCACTCACACACACACACACACACTCACACACACAAACACAAACACATGAGAGAGAGAGAGAGAGAGAGAGAGAGAGAGAGAGAGAGGAGAGAGAGAGAGAGAGAGAGAGGAGAGAGAGAGAGAGAAGAGAGAGAGAGAGATTGTTTTCATAATTATGTTTTAGAGTACCAATGATAACATCCAAAAGCCACAAGGTAAAGTACTCACAGCAGTTTGAAACCCCGAATCATTCATAATAATTCCACGGTATACACACATACACACACTTATGTCCCACTCCAATAAAACTAAGCAGATGAATGATGAGCCTAAACACACACACACACACACACACACACACACAGAAGCCCAAACACACACACACACACACACTTTCTGTCTCTCTCCTTCTCTCTCACTCACTCTCACATTTAAACATAGTGACGTTCCACTCCAATAAAACTAATAGATGAATGATGAGCCAACTAATCACTGAAATATGAACATCAATCATTTCAAATTTCAGGCAGCCCGGTCATGTCACTAAACCTTGCCACCAGGGGCAAGTTGTACATCCAACATTTTATTTAAGGCAGTGGAGACAGAAACCAGAGGCTTGAGATCGAAACACTCCGCAGGTGTCAGAAGAAGGCTGGTGTTGGTGAAACCGACACCACTTTGTGGCATTATTTTCTCTTGGGAAACAAAGATTTGTTGTTGTTGTTGTTGTTATTTTTATTATATCATTATTACTATTATTATTATCATTATCATCACTATTATTATTATTATTATCAGCAGCAGCAGCAGCAGCAGCAGCAGCATTATTTATTCTTTTATTCTGAGGATAATAGAATAAGCACTCATGTGCTTTTTTACATCCAATCCCCCTGTGTCAGGTCATGGTACAAAGATACAGATCCAGAGTCAGACACATCAGTGCAGCAAAGTGTTCAGTCAGGATGGGGCCACTGGCTCCTGCTATTTTGTTACACTGAACACCTGAGGAAAATAGCCAGTACACCTATGCAGCTGTCCCATTGTTCTCTGTGAGAGTAAGAGCGAGAGAGAGAGAGAGAGAGAGAGGAGAGAGAGAGAGAGAGAGAGAGAGAGAGAGAGAGAGAGAGAGAGAGAGAGGAGAGAGAGAGAGAGAGAGAGAGAGAGTTAATGATCAATTGTGTGTAATGTAAAGTTAAATCAAGACACTGTAACATTAGCAGTCTGCAGCAAGCATACAATGACTGCATAGGAAAAGGAAGATCTGAGAGGAAGTTGAAATAAATGGCAGAAAGTCAAGTCAAGTCAAAATTTTATTTCCAGATGGTACATTGAAAGAAACAAGCAAGCAAACAAACTAGCAAAGAAGAAGAAAGGGTGGGAAAAGACATAAAGCAGACTGTGAAAGGACTGAGAAGGAAACAAACAGACAAAACAAAGTTCAAAACAAATAGAGAGAGAAAAAATAAAGAAGAAAAGATTTTTAAAAATACAGACAGAAAGAAAGAAAGGAAAGGAAGAAAGGAGGAAACAAAGAGAGAGAATGAATGAACAAGTGAACTATATAAATATGAATAAAAAGAACTTGGGGGAAATACACAGAAAGTTAAAAACAACTAGATAAAACACAAATAGATCTATATTCAATCAAGGCAGAGAGAGAGAAAGAGAGAGAGAGAGAGAGAGGAGAGAGAGAGAGAGAGAGAGAGAGAGAGAGAGAGAGAGAGAGAGAGAAAGACACACACAGACACACACAGACACACACAGGCACACACAGACACAAACACACACACACACACACACACACACACACACACAGAATGAGCAAAAAACAATGCCAAAAAATCCCCCCACTACATTATTAGTCAGACTGGACTGATCTCAAGCTGACCAC
>CM054144.1:31652706-31715206 GCA_028751875.1 Rapana venosa
TTTGAATGGCTTGTTTCTGGATGCAGCTGCTTGACATCCAGTCTGAAAAGCTGAAAAGCTATCCTCAAATGTTTACCAGATGATGAGAGATTTACATGACTAATCTTTGATTCAATCATCATGGCTAAATAAGATAAAATATTTTAGTACAAAGTGGATTTCATTGTTTGTGGGAGAGACAGTTTTGTTCAAGTATTCATTCTACAAGTTCACATATCAAAGCCTTCTTAATAGTAGATGCCTTTATTATAAAAACTATAAGATCGAATTTGGTATGGAAAAATATGTAACTTGTCTACCAGATGTATATCATTATATGTTTACACTCTTAAGTTTCATTGTAGCTGTCACAGGCTTCCTATTGAGGTTGGACATTTCCATAACATACAAAGGGAAGAAAGAATATGTTCAAAATGCAATATGTCTGTTTTAGGGGATGAATTTCATTTCATCATGGAATGTCCACACTTCAAACATTTACGACAAGATTTTATTCCCCGACATTTTCTTCAACCCATGTCCAGTTATAATTTTTGTAAGCTAATGAAATGCAAATCTCGTCAAGTTCTCCTGTCGCTCTCAAAATTCAAAAGATTTGCAGGTATTTCTTGAAATTTTAATTGTCTTTCACAAGTATAGATTATGTCTTTTAAAGAAATGTGTATACTTTAAAATAGTATTGAGTCATCAATACCGTTTGCTTATCATTATGTGATGAACTCTTGCTTTTCAGTTACTGTTACTATTCATATTATTTTGGGGTGTATAGATGTTAGGTTTATTCTCCTGTTCGATTTGTTTGTAATCCTCCATACCCCAAAAGGGGCAAAAGGAATTAAATCTTGAATCTTAAATCTTGTGTGTGTGTGTGTGCGTGTGCGTGTGTGTGTGTGTAGTCGCCAAAATTATCTTTATTGAGGGTAAATGATTAAGTTTACACAACTTTTTTTCATCCTGCCCTCACAAAATAAGAAAAGTTACTTCTAAAAAAACATTCAAAAGGCAGTGTTAACCTATGTTAAATGTGTGTGTGTGTGTGCCTGCCTGTCTGTCTGTCTGTAAGAGAGACAGACACACAGGCAGGCAGGCTGGCAGGCAGACTGACAGACATAGTGATACAGACATCACTGTAAGCCTAGTGCCCAAATAATACAGTCTTTCAAGTTTCAAGCAATTAAACTATACAGACTGCATGCATGGTAAGTGTGTCCATCCACACTAGATCTACCAGCCGGAATTGGCTTAAAATTCCACCAAACTTGGACCCGTGTTTCGATAATGTTATGCATGCTTTCACACAAGGGTCCAGGTTTAAAGTTTCATCCCAAGGCTGTTTAAAATAGGTCATAATAGCTGCTCTCTGGAACTAACAACATCCAAAGCATTTTAATTCTCACTGTCTTTGCATTTCGAAAGACAGTGATCTTAAAATCAGTCATCGGCTGCTCATATTGATTAACTAGGACTAAACAACCAACACACTGAGCCATTCAAGATTGAAACATTGGTAAAGCTTTGCTACATAACTGCCAAAGGGTTCGACCTACCAAAACGAAACTAAACACTTTTTAAAGACTTTATCTACTATTCAAACACCTTACAATGCTGATTTCTATGATATCATGGACACCAACACTTACCGTGGTCTGGTCTCTGCTGATAGCCAGAAAACGATAAAATGAATGGACTTTACAACAATAATCTTGACACTTGCCAAACTCGGCCCAACCAGGAAGTTTGAAGGGTTGCAGGGATCGGAATACAACTTCCCACATGGCTGTAGTTAGCGTTTGGATTTCCAAAAAGAGGGGAATCTAAATACAGCCACCTAGGCCTATGCCAACGCTGATTGGCTGAGTGACGCCATCTTAGTTTTACGCGATCGTCTGCTAGACATTTGTAGCTCTGCACGAATGCAATGTGACTCGCCTATCATGTAGTACAGTAGACCGTTAGGTCACCACTTAAGATTTTGCAACCAGCTTCCTACACTCCACATACACTTCTTAAACATGACCACTACATCCAGTCCTGTACGCCCTGTTCAGAAAATAGATCTTTCTAATCCAACAACTCTTGAAGATCCTTAGGCCTAACTCCTAGTGAATTTTCACGAGTGTGTTCGGCCTTGTGGTACACATCCCTACCTAGCATACACAGAGGCTGGTGAAACAGTTTTTCTATTGTTGCTGGCTTTGTGGCTTGATAATGGGGGATCGTCTGGTGTAAGAGATGGAACTGACAGCACCATGACAGGCTTAAGACTGAAGCATGAAGACTTGATGGAAAAAAGCAAATGCATTGCTTATTCAATGTACCATCTGGAAATAAGAACTTGACTTAACACACACACCACACACACACACACCAGGAAAATCAACCGACAACACACACACACACACACTTTAATCACCTAAGCATGTCATTCTTCATTGTGAACTACTTGGACCATATTTTTCTGGTACAGTTGTAGATAGGATTTCAAATATGTCATTTGAACAATTATTGGTCGATAATGTGATTATGTTGGAGATAGTTAGTTTAGTTAAAAGCCCTATTGGCAAACTTTTGTAATTATTCTTGCTGCAGTTTAAGCTGTTCAAAGCCTGCCCCCTCCCTCCCCACCTCACCCTGTCCCTTCCATAATTTCTTTGTTGTTGTTTTTTTCTTTCTTTTATCTCGTGCACAGACACAAATAAGTAAACACACACACACACACACCCGCACGCATGCACACACACACACACACACACGTTCTCTATATATTGTAACACTTTATCTTTGATCTAATATCACCTTGAGTGAACTGACAAATAAAAGAAAGAACACACACACACATAAACAAAAATATGCCAACTCACAAAAAAACACAGAGAGGGACTCACATGGAGACTGATTCAGTGTCATAGTGACTGAACAACAACAGACAGATGGACAACAAGAACAGACAAAATGTGAAGAACGCATCAAAGGGGTAGACAACCAAATCACTTGCCAATACTTCTCTAATGCTAAGAATAATTATGATCTGGGACATTGGAAAATAATGAAACTTTAAATGCTGGACTTTAGCATGAGGCAATAAATTCTTACCTGCAAGCAGAGCATTAGTTTTCTCAAAATGACATCTGGCATTGTAACTGCATTTTGCACCATGTTTTTTCTGCATAGTTTTCCCAAAGCTAGAGGCATGAAATTTGCCACACTGGTGTAACATTATTGATAGATATACAAAAACCATCAGAAAAAGATACCTCTCCTCTCCTGCTTGATTTGCTGTGGTTCAACACATACATTCACATTCGCGCACTCACACCCACCCAAAAAATATGGATTAATGAACATTGACCGAGGCACAAGTACATAAAGCTTGTTACAGGGGGTGGGGTGGGGGTGGGGGGGACATTTCCTCCATTGTTTTTTGTGTGCACAGTCCAGTTTACTGGCAGGGCCATACTAGGCCCATTGTCAAAAGCAGTCACATCAGTGTATCAGTTTTCTCTAAACACTCCATTAGCTATGTAAAGAACATACTTTCTTCCCTTTACACCGAGAGCATTTTGAGGGGTGTTTTTTTCTCCAAACTGTCTCCTTAGACAAGAGTGCACAAATATCTTAAGCAGCTATTTAATACTGGAAAGATCTCGTTCATCACTTACTTCTATGGAAGAATTTGAGCATAACCGATCTGTGGTTTTAAAACAGCTGATAAGTGATAACCAGCGAAAAATTGGTTATATCTAAATTCATATTCTTTATTTCCTGTCATCATTCTAGGAATATGAAAGTGGTTTTTTTACATATTAAGAAACAAAATCACGCACAAATAGATACTTCAACACAATATCAAAGAACAAAAAGGAAAAACATTTCTCTTGACAGATTTCAAATTCTTTGGACATGTTATTTCTTAGAGTGTCAATCATTTACAACACTAAGCAGTCTCCAACAGACATAGAAAAATTTGTTTTCTTTGTTATTGGAAATCATTAATGCATGTATGTGTCTGCACCGGTAGAGAAAGAATGAGGTTAGTGGACTGACAGCAGGCACAAAGCTAGTTACCAAGTGTTGCTATGCTGGAGTCATGGCAGTTTGCATTATTGTGTAATGGTGATTGTGCAAATAGCCTGAGAAGCAACATGTTCACAACCATGTACATATTAGGTGGTGGTGGTGGTATGTGTGTAATGGCAGTTGTGGTGGGTGGTGTGTTCAGTTTTGTCTGGCTCTTTTCCTGATAATTTTTGTTTAGGATTTGTAGTTTAAAGTTTTGTTTTTACATAAAATGGGTTCAGTATTCTTGGAAGATCCCCAAAACAATGATCTTGTGTTGCAAAACCACTTTTGAAATGCTTATGTCCCCAAAAGGTTCACTTTCTTTTTCAACGTTGATATGCATCAAAAGTATACATCAAAACAAAACAGTTTCAAACAAGCACATTTTAAGCATTTCACAGATCACATAAAAAATAAATTAGTTCTGCCCTCTAGTAGCCCTAGTCACTCTAAATCTTCCAACACTGCTTTTTCAATAAATCTGACTAACATTACATTTTACATCATATTCCATAGATGTACAGCAACTCAAGCTGACTGTACATTGTGTAAGGAATGCTTGAATTCACTAAAGAGTACTATCTTGTGCATGCATGTTATTTCTGACAGGTGTTTGAATGAAGAGGAGTCTGTGTATATTTCATGGATAGATTAATTACATTTGAATGTCAAGAAGGGGAGAGAGAGAACTCTGAAACAATTTATTCATAAAAGGCCATTGGCCCATACATGAAAGGGGTTGCTAATCAACTCATGGAATACTGATAGGAACACATGGTGAAGTACAGCTGTGACAAACAAATGCAAACAAAATCCACAGGAAAAAATCTTTCTACCTTATGACAACATAATAGAGAAAGAGAGGGGTAGGCCTACATCTTAGGTCTTGTGCACATGGTGTAAACACACAGTCTGTCATTCAAGAATGGAACTCCCGAACAAAGACCTTGGTCAAGTGTTTTATTCACCATCTGATTTTTGCACTTATTTATATTACTTTCCACCAAGTTTTGACAGTGTTTTTAAGTCTCAAAAAAAGTAAAAACTAATGTTGTAAGCACAAAATATTGTCTATATATGTATACTATACTCATGTGAATTTTGCAATACAATGGAGGAGACAAGGGTTAGAAATGATACTTTTGGGGTTCAATGTATATTTGTATTGTGTTTATATGCAAAACTTGAATAAAAATGTTTTTTAAGTCTTTCTGAAGTTTTCTTTTTGACTTGTTTTACTACAGCTGCGAGCCGGCTACCCAACCCTAACTCCAGCCTCTTTTGGGGCTGAAGGGGGAGGTAGGCTTTTCCCAATGCTCTGACCAGCAGTGACAATGACTGACCAACTGACTTCTGTTCACATTTTGAATTCTCATGCCATCATTTAAAATATCTCAAGACCACAATGATGTGTTCATTCCAATACGCTTTTAAAACACTTAAAGCTTCTTAATTCCAGCCATGTTCTCTTTAAGCCAGTAACCACAGACATCCAAATAAGTGCAAAACATCAGCTTTTTTTTTTAAGGAAGAGGGAGTTGTGCAATGCTTGTAGTTTTATAAGGAAAGAGTCAGTCAAAGTGCCACTGGTGTGTGCTCACCACTATTTTCAAACTTTTAAGACATGAATTTATCAGTTTTGTATGTATATACTGGGATGTCATAATAAAATGCAAGAAAAATGGCAGCAATACTGGTTACAGGAAACTCATCCATTTTGTTGATCCTCTAAATGACCATATTTTCTCCACTCATTCAGATGGGCAAGCTACAACCTTACCACGACGTATGATACAGGTAATCAAATTGGGTTATAAAAATCTATCCATACATTTGTACATTTCCAGTTGGGATTCTCAAGTTTAAGTGGGTTTGGGGAAAAAAAAAGCATTTAATGAAGTGTACTAACAGAACAAGGCAACCACTAATAATACTTTCAAATGCAATACATTTTCAAATACATAGAACTATTTTGATCCTGAAATAATAGGGAAAAGGGGGGTGGGGGGTGGGGGGAAGCAAAGTTAGGGGCACTAACTGCTGAATTTCAAACGAGTCCACCAGATACCATGCAAAACCACTGTCTAGGAATTTACATAAAGAGGGTAGGTTAAATGCATGATGCAAGGCATGTCCTTCAGGTTGTTCTGATAAAGAAATGATTCAGGCAACAAGCTACACATATATACTATCCATTTGAAGGTGAAAAAGTATGGCCATTGTTTTGAATGGTTACATGCTACTACACCAATTACTAAACTGCCCAGATAAAGCTGAGAAATTTAAAACCCTCTAAAATAAATACTGAAACATCAAATTCAACAACAAAAAGCATTAATGAACATGTAAATTATCTAAAAGCATCATGTGATTCAAGAAAAAGCAATATTGGAAGAAAATGATGAGAAAGCTTTAATGGGTCACACTTAGAAGTATCATTATACTTGCTGTTTATAATGCAGAAGAAGAAAAGTGAACCTAAACAAGTCATTAATGGGAGAGATACAACACAAGAATCACATGTCCCTTAAAGTTGGGGAATAGACAAGCCCAAGACAGGCAAATGATTCATGAGAAAAACAAAGTCACCACAAACAATAACAATAATAATGACAGGCCATGTTGGAAAAATGATCTACAGGTGTGGTGGCTGTGGGTAACACAGCAGTTCACAAAGCCCAAAATTCTATCATCTACAATGAAAAGAAAAAAGGCAACAATAAACTGCTTCACTTTGTACTCAGTACTTTAAACAGAGTACTTTTTTTTTTTAATGTATCAGGAAAATCGGCTTTTGGTTATTAACAAGAAAACAATGCAAACAAAGTGTCCAAGATGCGATTGACAAGAGAAAAATGGTAGAAGTAAAAAATTAAAAAATTTTAAAGGTAAAGGAAAGCACTTTAAATACAAGGCTAGCATACAAGACCTGCATCCCTTGTTGAAATGCATCTTATCTACCTTAACAAAGTGGTAGAACACCCCCCCCCCAAAAAAAAAAAAACACAAAAAAACCCACAACAACCCAACAAACAAAAAAACAACACTATTAGAGCAAGGTGCTTTGTACAACTGCTTTTAAACTGTCTACAACCAATTACTTTTTTTTTTAAATTGTTAAAAAACAAGTACATACTAAACAGTTTTCTAGGTTTATACAATCCAGGTGTCATGAGAGCACAAGAAAAAAGGCTGTACAAAAGAACACAACCTGTCCCACACTGTATCATTGTAGTGATCTGCTAGAATACAATATTTGACAACATTCGCTGCACAGCAGTTTCAGAATACACTCATTTGAAATACAGTTTAGTCTTGCCAAAACAAATGATTTTTTTTGTGAGGGGTCTCTGACTTATCTTATTTCTTTCATTCTTCTCATTTAAAAAAAAAATTTCCCCACAACTCTTGTTTGTTAAATGTTTTATTTTTAATTTCATTGTGGGGCCTCTAACCTTTTATTCCAGATTTTAAAACACAAAAAAATTATTAAAAAATAAAATATAGGCTTTGCTAAGAGTACACTTGTGCTGACAATGGAGATCAAAGACTGGGGGGGAATGTAGATAGAGTAGTTTATCAATGGGATGGAAGTGATATGACCTGGGTAATGGGCATGCCCCTGACCTATGGCAAAGCAAAAAGCAACAAGGAAATAAGCTAACAGGACACACCAATATGAAATGTTTTCAATCTTATACACATTATAACATGCAGAATCTTACCATTGGTGTACCTTGGAGCTCGAGCAAAGGAACAAAAAAAAATATGGCCATTATAGAATGAAAGGCAAAAATGGTTTTGGGGGGCCACACTTTGTAAAAGAAAAGGAAAAAGAGCTTTTTGAATGCAAGGTTGTTAAATAAGATGCACATTAAAACTTTTGAAAATGAAAATACTGCATTAAAAAAAAGGGGATACATTTCAATACTTTCTCCACTTCCATCCTTTTGAAATTTACTGATTCTTTTAAAAGTCTATTTTGCTTACATATATACAAATCCAGCACTTTTATGACATTTTATTAAACCATACTCAAACACAGAACTTTCAATTCATGTTATTTTATCTGCTATTTTCCACTTAACAACCCTACACACACACACACACACACACACACACACACACACACACACACACACACTGGTATCACACATGACACGTGGAAGATGTTAAAATTGAAGACTTGCATACACACACACACACACACACACACACAAGGTATCCAACTGAAGAACTAACACACAGGGGGTATCTAACTTTTGTGCTGGCTGCACAATATTGCTTATACTGGTGATGACAAATACCATAGATTGTTCTGCACATATCCATTCTTCACACATGCATGCACTCACATTCCCATCGACTGAATATACTTTTTACACCTTTTATAACAACGCCCTTTGTTATTCATCCTCACCGTCTCCCAGTACCTTCCTCCAATGATTATTCAATGATGCATTCTAAAACTAGTCCCCTTTGACTTCTTTCCAAGACAAATTTTCTAACATTCCCCCCTCCCCTACCCACCCACTTCCCCTCTTTCAAATGACTATTCAATCATGCATTGTATGACAGCAACCTCCACTTTTTGTTTTTAAATAAACTTGTTCTAACATGCTACCTGCCCCCACCCTCCCCTGAACCTAATAAAGTTTACTTGCCTGCCCCTATTCCCATCCCCAGACACTACACCTCTCTTTCCCCATCCTTGTATACCACAATGTTCTAACCCCCCAACCCCCCTTCCTAGCATCCTATTCCCAAAAATTCTAGCATCCCCTCCTCCCACCAACACCCAAAGAACTTACTGGCCATTGTGCTAGCAGAGCCAGTGAGGCTGAATCGAATGGAGAAATATATCATGTCAATGTCATTGGATATGGTGGCTATCATTGTACCTAGTGATGCTGATAGGGAAGCCATCATGTCAGCTTATACCACATATCTGCCTGCCTTTTGTGTCCACAAGCGGGGCCAGAGTTAAGTGTTAGGGTTAGTGTTAACAGTAAACAGTGGGTAAGGGTCGTTTGTCAGCTCGTCCGTCTGAATGTTAGAATGCATGTGGACACAATAGCACACAGACAAATAGTATGTAGCTATAGACACAATGGTACATAGCTTGCAATAGCATTGAGCTTTAAACCAGAATCCGGAGTCCTATCAACAGCTAAGGATGTGCGTTGGAATTCAGTGTTCATGAATTTCTATGGGTTTCAGTGTCCAAAAATTTCCACTGGATTTCAGTGTCGACAAATTTTCATTGGACTTCAGTGTCTAACCATTTCTGTTGGACTTCAGTGTCTACAAGATTTCAGTGTCCACAAATTTCCATTGAACTTCAGTGTCTACAAATTTCCCCTTTTGCTGTAAAAGTTTTTCAGACCTAAAACATTTTTGAAGAAGTTGCATCCATTAAAGAAAAGAGCCAAGAAAACCATGTAAGAAAAATCTATCAGCAAGCCCTTTTTTCTTATCCTCACTGTTCTTAATTATGCATCTGTGCCCCTCTAAATACCACTTTCCTTTCCTTGCTTCTCCTTCCAACCTTCTCCCCACAACTACTCCCTTAACACACATGCACACACACACAAAACACCACACAAACACACATGCACGCACACACGTGCGCACACAAACACGCATGCATGCACACAAGCACGCACACATGCAATCTCAATAAAAGAAACCACTTAAGTTTAATGAAATAATATTTTAAAACTTATACTACCATTCAAATTTAATTGATGTACTTGATACTGGAGTGCAGTCAGGAAAAGAAGGCCTACACCACTGAAAAAAATCATAATAGTGATTTATTCACAAAAGTGTGAATCTTGTTACAATTCTAATATTTAAAAAACACCTTTCTTGATACAAACTACTCTCTCTCAGATCTTGCATTATGCACCAATGTCAGTTGTGGCTATGGCTAGAGTATAGATTTGCCAAAGGCAATGAACAGTCCTACTTAAAGTCTCATCTCATGAGCAGGATATTTTTTTAAGATTTTAAACAGATTTTTGCACACGTACTATTTCTATTCCAGCAAAAAGCAATGGCTATTACTTTTTTTCCGTTTCTTGGCTAGAGCTCCAAGGTTTACCAATGATGAGATTTTGCGTATGCGACTTTCTCCACAATCAAGGTAGCCGCATTCCAACTTTGGGGATGAACCATTGTAAAAAGCAAAACATTAAAAATGTCATATGAACAAACAACACTGCAAAATGGACATCCTGTGCACATCTCACTGTTTACAATATCACTACCAGTACCTCAGTCGCTAAAGCAAATAAATCAATACAGGCAAAATGTTATAAGCATCTGTAAAGAATAAAATGTTTTCAGACTTTCTTGAAAAAAAGTCAAGACAATGGGCTGGGAAGGAAAAAATAAAGAGAGCTTGAAAAGTAAGCAAAAAAGGCAGGAGAATGGATTGGGAAAGCAAAAAATAAGTTGGAAACCCAAGCCAAAAGAAACAGAGTGACTGAAAAGAGGACATTTCTTATCCTAGCAAGATGTAGACTTTAAACTGTGTGTGTGTGTGTTGTGTGAATCACACATTCAATTCAAATAATATAAAAAGGGGGGGAAAGTTCTGGTATCAATTTCAAAATTACCTAAGACTGGCATTTTTAGGGTGGAAAACTACTGAAAGAGCATTTTTGAAGGTAGGCAGTTCCAGAACACTTCCATCAAGGCAACATTGTCGTTAACACGTATGGGATTTACACATAGGCAAAGTTAAAAAAAACAAAAAAGTGAAGGTGTTCCCAAAACCTATGCAGTCGTTGGGGTGTGTGGTGTCAAGTAGTGTCAGAGGCAGTTTCTTTAAGGGCCAACATTTTGAGGATGACACCCATTTTCCATCCCCGTCCCTGAAGAGGGCAGGTACCCATTTACACCTGGGTGGACTGGAGAACTGTACTGAAGCCAAGGCCACATGCAAGAGGTAACCACGCTAAACGGTGCTTAACCTTAGCTTGGGCGAGCGAATGCAGCAACATGTAGTTCCCTGCAAAAAAATATTCACTGTCAATACATTTTCAAAAATCTTGATTCAATATTACGCTTTTTTTTTAAATTTGAATTCTAAATCACATATATACCAATATTAGGTTTAGTTCTGCCTAACATTTATCTATGCATATGGTGGATCATTGGTCTAGAGGTGAACATGCCTGCCTAGAAAGCGAAAAGTCCAGGTAGAAAGTGTGCAGTGGTTCGAATCCTGTTTGGGACCAAAACTTTCCCCTATCCATTAGACCATGAGTGGTGGTCTGGGTGCTAGTCTTTCAGATGAGATGATAAACCAAGTTCAGTGTGTTAGACAATTATTTAGCGCATGTAAAAGAACCCACAGCAACAATACAGTTGTCCCTAGCCCTGGCAAATTCTGTAGAAAAAAGCCACTCTGACAGGAAACCCATATATGAATTTCTGCTTTCTGTTCCCAATGTTACTGTTATTACTCTTCGCATCACTGCTTTCCTCTTCTTAACCTTCCTATAACTGAATGGTTCAAAATGAAACATTTTTTTCAGACCACTTTACCTTGATGTAAATGTCCTCTCTTCTATTTTGTGCAGGTACATGATCTGTAGTGTAGGAAGCTGTGTAGCACTGCAGGTACATCATCTGTGGTGTAGGTAGCTGTGTAGCACTGCAGGTACATCATCTGTGGTGTAGGCAGCTGTGTAGCTCTGCAGGTACATCATCTGTGGTGTAGGCAGCTGTGTAGCTCTGCAGGTACATCATCTGTGGTGTAGGTAGGGAGCTGTGTAGCTCTGCAGGTACATCTGTGGTGTAGGCAGCTGTGTAGCACTGCAGGTACATCATCTGTGGTGTAGGTAGCTGTGTAGCACTACAGGTACATCATCTGTGGTGTAGGCAGCTGTGTAGCTCTGCAGGTACATCATCTGTGGTGTAGGGAGCTGTGTAGCACTGCAGGTACATCATCTGTGGTGTAGGCAGCTGTGTAGCACTGCAGGTACATCATCTGTGGTGTAGGTATGTAGCACTGCAGGTACATCGTCTGTGGTGTAGGCAGCTGTGTAGCACTGCAGGTACATCATCTGAAGTGTAGGGAGCTGTGTAGCTATGGGTTATCAGGTTGTGGGCGTTGACACCAGCCCCAGAATCACTGAAAGCAGTAAAGTCATTATCACTTACACCGAAAAATCCAGAAAATTGTATGTTGTGCATTCCCCAGCTTTACACCCTGGGGGTCACCAAGAACATGCATTCTTACTCATCCCACCTGGGAATAAATATGAGATAGGAAGTATTGTATGAATACAATCATTTTCTTTAACGGATCATTTTTTACCATATTAAATTCACAATTATTCTTTACAGATATTGTATGTGTTAAACTTATAAATTTAATACCCCAATGTCCTGATCTCAACCACTTTTAAAGACCTATGTTACACAATTACTTTTCACACAATGTTACAGTAATACTTTTCACACAATGTTACAGTAAATCTACAGTTCCTCATTTCAATGCGTTCAATTTACACTGATGAAAGAATCAATCTTTATGCTCCACTCCATGCAGACAACATTTGATGTCTGCAGTGGCAGTTATCTATTCTACCACAAGCGCTGAAATTTTTTAACTTGAAATGCAGACCCTAAGGTAAAAAAAGGGGCAAAAATTAAATAAACCACCCAATCAAGAAACACCCAACATACATACAAGAAAGAACAGCTCTGATTTGTCTTTGCAAGATATAGCGCTATACAAATTCCATGTATTATTATTATTATTATTATTATAACAGACTAAACAAAGTAGACAAAATACTTAGCTCAAAGTAAAACAGACGTCCATTCCCCCTCCCCCAGAATGGGAAAAAACAAGAAACACACAAGACACAGAACTACACAATAACTGTATTGATGACTAATAATGACAACAATGGTCTGCAACAGCAAGGGACACAGTGAGATATCATGTCCCCCAATTTCAGGGCTCCTTAACGCCTCTAAGCCAGGATTTTCATCCTGCACAAATACTGGAACAGTGGAGCAACAGGTCAAGTTTCTTACCTGAACTTTGTCCTGTAGTGAAGACCATGTCTTCCTGGCTCCATGCACTGCAGGAAGGCATGATGTAAGCGACGCATGAACCACGGCAGTGTTTTATGGTCGACTGGCTGGTGTAGCAGGACAGTGTGTCATGGTGCTGGACTTGGTTGTGAACCATTCCAGCAGCTCAGAGGGTTCCTGGTAAAGCAGATTACATCACAAAGATTAAAACGGGAAAAGTCCAACAAAAAGACAGACAATATATGTACAAATTATAAAGTTAAAAACAGTCCACACATGTGAGGACCATGGTGACATATCATATGCCTGGTGTATCTAAGACCACTTAGCCTCTGTCAGTTCACTTCAATTTTTTATCATAGGTGATTGATGGGTATTTTTGGAAAACATTCCCCAAACATTTTTCTAAAATTAAAAATAAATGATTATGACGTGTGAGCGTTTTTAGATACAGACATATTACACAACAACTTTTGGTGTGTAATGGCATATTTTATGAGCCTTGACTATCACAACATAGTTATTTCTAAAGAATAGAAAAGGCTGACTTATTTTTATAAAGAGGAACTCTTGATTTTCAGAATGCATGACAATTAAAATAGTTCAACAGCAGATAAGTGAAATACTTACCTTGACTTTGTCCTGTGGTGAAGTTAATGTCTTCATTCCACACCATGCAGGTAGGCATGACATCATGGCTTTGGCAGCATTTCCAAGTGGACTTGGCTGACAGGAGGTGACAGTGTCTGATGGGGATGTCTTGACGGCAACTCTTCATCACATGATACCTGGAAAAACAGATTACATACCAAAGGTAAGAATAGTAAAAACAACCACCCAACAACAAAAAGAGTAACAGAAAAAAGTGATAAACGCATGACTTGTGAAGCAAAAACCACAACAGAGAGAAAAACAGTGACAGATTATGTGCTGAGAGATATTTTAGACCTCTTAACTCCTATCAGGTATTTCCCTTCAGTGTGATCAATGCTTACTTGGGAGAAATATTCCACAAATGTCTTAAGTATTACAAAATGAAAGCATTTTTTTTATAAATACACTTTATAGTTGACATAGGGGTGGGATAGCTGGGTGGGATAGCTTAGTGGTAAGAGCATTGCGCTCGTGATCTGACTGTCCAAGATTAAGCCACTAAGGAGGCACCCGTTTTAGAGAATTTTACCCAGGAGTTCAGGCCGACACCCTGCGAGCCCATGACCTGTCACTACATCAAGCCTCCCGCCTTGCTGCAGACAGACGTCTGTGTCTCCCCGCGACGCCGAAGGGCACCAGCGGAAGATGAAAGAAGATGAAAGAAAGAAAGACCCAGGAGTTACCAGTACTAACTCGACTCCCCCAAAGTCCTTTGGATGAAATTATTAACCAAGACCCCATGTGCAACTGCATGCAGAACATACTGCACACATTAAAAACTCATTCCATCTTGCAAATGAGTAGGCCATTTTGTGCCTGTAAAAAAAACCCTCTTTCTTAATTCATTTTTTTAATTCATGCACACACAGGTATTGTGTTTGATCACCATCCCTGAAGTCAGAATGCTAAAAAATTCAGACAAAGTTATCAAATGTACTGATCAAACAAATATACAAAATATGACCAGACAGTTAACTTTTTACAAGTGAGCATGGCAAAATACTATCCAGTTGAAATTACTTTTAATTATATATAAACATTGGAGAGTAATAAAACCATTGGAAAAAAATATACAAGGACTTCGTATAAAAAAAAAAAGTCGGAATGGAGTTACTTCAAAGGTGGGTACAAACAGCTGCATATGCAAAACCTCACCATTACTGAACATCGGTGCACTAGCTGAGGAAAAAAGCAGATACAAACTGTCAACTGATAATGGGACATTTTTATAAGCCTCTTATATCACTGCTTCATTGTTGGTCAAGAATGTGGATTTTTTTTTAAATGTACAAAGTTGATGCCTTTCTTTGATTCGAAGAGAATGTCAATTTTCAGACTGCATGACACTTTAAATAGTTGAACAGCAGATAAGTGAAGTCTTACCTTAACTTTGTCCTGTGGGGAAGTACATGTTTCATTCTACGTCATGCAGGCAGGCACGACATGACTTTGGCAGTATTTCACAGTGGACTTGACTGACAGGAGGGGACAGTGCCTGGTGGGGTTGGTCTTCACTGCAACTCTTCTCCATCACATGGTACCTGGTAAAACAGGTCACAAACCAAACATGAAAATCTGAAGGGGAAAAAACCCAAAAAGAGTTACAAAAATAAATTTTCAATAAACTACTGGCAAAGACAAAAACTACAGTGAGGAACAAAGTGACTGATCCTGTGCCTAAGACATTTCAGACCTCTAAACTCCCATCAGTTATTCCTCTTGATTTTAGAACACCTGTGATCAATTATTTTTGTAAAATGCATTTCAACAAACATTTTAACAAGCAGTTTAGCATGAAATTGTGCTGGCATTTTCCTGAATAAACCAAGTTTTTACACACTTTATTTATCCATTATTACTTATCCCCCCCCCCCCCCCCCCCCTCTACCGCTTTTCAAAAGAAAGCCAGTTAACTTTTTCTTAGATATAGACCTACAGCTAACCATCACAATGTGTTACCTTGTATGACATTGAGACTGAACTTTAATTCTTATGCACTTACGTATGCAGGGTTTTGCCAAGAGTAATGATGATGACAACGGTGACATGGTACAGGAACACATGCCGAGTTGTGATCGAGTTCTCTTGATGATAGTCACAATGTTGAGGTACAAGACCATATGTAGGGTTGGTTGGGGTTTTTTTTCTTTTTTTTTGTTTATACAGCCTAAGTTCCCTAGAGGATGCCAACAATGCTGAAGGCCCCATTCCCCCAAACGTCAGTATGATCCACATGATGACTTTATCGCCCCATTAAAACTCCCAAGGAATAAAGACAGGAAGGAGGAATCAGGAAACTTTAAACATGTGAGGGGGTGACTGAGTCGCAATCCCTCATAAAAAATGTTGTCAGTGCCTTTGAAGGTGGAGTTTTCTCAACACCAACATCACTGTGTCTTTGTAGGTGGAGTTTACTCCACTGTCTCTTTGTAGGTGGAGTTTTCTCCACTGTCTCTTTGTAAGTGGAGTTTTCTCCACTGTGTCTTTGTGGGTGTGGAGTTTACTCCACCGTCTCTTTGTAGGTGGAGTTTTCTCCACTGTCTCTTTGTAGGTGGAGTTTACTCCACTGTCTCTTTGTAGGTGGAGTTTTCTCCACTGTCTTTGTAGGTGGAGTTTTCTCCACTGTCTCTTTGTAGGTGGAGTTTTTTCTCCACTGTCTCTTTGTAGGTGGAGTTTTTTCTCCACTGTCTCTTTGTAGGTGGAGTTTACTCCAATGTCTTTATAAGTGGAGTTTACTCCACTGTCTCTTTGTGGGTGGAGTTTTCTCCACTGTCTCTTTGTAGGTGGAGTTTTCTCCACTGTCTCTAAGTGGAGTTTACTCCACTGTCTCTTTGTAGGTGGAGTTTACTCCACTGTGCCCTTTTAGGTGGAGTTTACTCCACTGTCTCTTTATAGGTGGAGTTTACTCCACTGTGCCCTTTTAGGTGGAGTTTACTCCACTGTCTCTTTGTAGGTGGAGTTTACTCCACTGTCTCTTTGTAGGTGGAGTTTTCTCCACTGTCTCTTTGTAGGTGGAGTTTTCTCCACTGTCTCTTTGTAGGTGGAGTTTTCTCCTCTGTCTCTTTATAGGTGGAGTTTACTCCACTGTCTTTATAAGTGGAGTTTTCTCCACTGTCTCTTTGTAGGTGGAGTTTTCTCCACTGTCTCTTTGTAGGTGGAGTTTTCTCCAATGTCTCTTTGTAAGTGGCGTTTACTCCACTGTCTCTTTGTAGGTGGAGTTTACTCCACTGTCTCTTAAAGTGGAGTTTACTCCACTGTCTCTTTGTAAGTGGAGTTTTCTCCACTGTGCCCTTTTAGGTGGAGTTTACTCCACTGTCTCTTTATAGGTGGAGTTTACTCCACTGTGCCCTTTTAGGTGGAGTTTACTCCACTGTCTCTTTGTAGGTGGAGTTTACTCCACTGTCTCTTTGTAGGTGGAGTTTTCTCCACTGTCTCTTTGTAGGTGTGGAGTTTACTCCACTGTCTCTTTATAGGTGGAGTTTACTCCACTGTCTCTTTATAGGTGGAGTTTACTCCACTGTGCCCTTTTAGGTGGAGTTTACTCCACTGTCTCTTTGTAGGTGGAGTTTTCTCCACTGTCTCTTTGTAGGTGGAGTTTACTCCACCGTCTCTTTGTAGGTGGAGTTTACTCCACTGTCTTTGTGGGTGGAGTTTACTCCACTGTCTTTTTATAGGTGGAGTTTTCACCACTGTGCCTTTATGGGTGGAGTTTTCTCCAATGTCTCTTTGTAAGTGGAGTTTACTCCACTGTCTCTTTGTAGGTGGAGTTTACTCCACTGTCTCTTTGTAGGTGGAGTTTACTCCACTGTCTCTTTGTAGGTGGAGTTTACTCCACTGTCTCTTTGTAGGTGGGGTTTACTCCACTGTCTCTTTATAGGTGGAGTTTTCTCCACTGTGCCCTTTTAGGTGGAGTTTACTCCACTGTCTCTTTGTAGGTGTGGAGTTTACTCCACTGTGCCTTTGTAGATGGAGTTTACTCCACTGTCTCTTTATAGGTGGAGTTTACTCCACTGTGCCCTTTTAGGTGGAGTTTACTCTACTGTCTCTTTGTAGGTGGAGTTTACTCCACTGTCTCTTTGTAGGTGGAGTTTCATTCTAGGTGGAGTTTTCTCCACCTTGCCTTTTTCTGTATGAGCAGTGTAAACACGAGCTTCACAGTTTGCTGTTGTTTTTTTCAACATGCATGCGAGCTGTGCGAGGCTGCATGGCCGGAGCCTGTGCATCTCTGCCTCTATATATATTCAACTTTATGTTGAACAGCAATTTTCTACAATTGCTCACTGCTCTTAGAAGTTTTGGCCCCCTGATGTGTGTAAAAAAAATGCAACGCAAACTGAAGTGGTACGGGCGCATCGCACAAATGTCTGGAAAACCAAGAACCATCAGGTGTTGAGGAAGCTGGTAGCAAAATCTTCAGTTGTGCCCCATTGGTCTATGAGACAATGGGATAGGTGCAGGTGAAGGGTTTCAAGCATTCGTGATGAGTTTCAAAACGACTCTGTTCCAGAAGTTTCAAATGTTTTGCCAGTGCTGCAACTGTCTTCATCAGTCGAGCAAACTGGCATAGGGACAACATAACATCCTGATTCTAAAGGCCACAGCACATGCTGGCCTTTGCTCCGATCTCAAGTGTGCACTAAATCTCTTCAGGGCTTTGCTACAGTTTCCTCTATCCTCCATTCCCTACCCTCTATCCAGGGGCCTAACAGAGCAATAAAACCACATGTGGATCAATACATACAGTTTGGAGGTCTGGTACCCTAGCAGTGGCATCCACCTGAAGTCCTTGCTGACAAGTTCCTCTAGGATTGCTTGGCATTTGTTGATGATGATGATGGCTGGTTCCTTGCATATGAGGATCATGGGAAGAAAGGGTCTGGTGACTGACGAGGCCGATGCCTGAAGAACACGTTCTGTTGCATCCTGGGCAGAGGAAGGAACTTTAACTGTTGCTGTTTGGCCCTTTGGTTCCCGTTTCCACTTCTTATTTCCCTTTCTGCTTTTTTCACTGGACATTTCTGACAACAAAAGTACACAGAATAAAGTAATTAACACAAAAAACTCTCAAATTAAGAGAGAGAGGGGCGGGAGAGAAGAGACAAAGTGAGTGCAAGTGAGTGCAAGTGTGTGTGTATAAGTGTGTGTGTGTAAGTGTGTGTGTGTAAGTGTGTGTGTAAGTGTGTGTGTGTGTAAGTGTGTGTGTAAGGTGTGTGTGTGTAAGTGTGTGTGTATTTCTCTGTGTGTGTGTTTACATGCACATGCTTTTGCTGCAGGGATATCTGAAAAGAAGGGGTTGGAGAGTCAACTGAATTTGTTGCAAAGTTCTTCATTCAGTTTTACTTGCTCTCTCTCTCTCTCTCTCTCTCTCTCTCTCTCTCTCTCTCTCTCTCTCTCTCTCTCTCTCTCTCTGTGTGTTTTGTTTCATTTTGTTTTGTTTAAATTTTGTTTTTTGGAGGGGGATTATTCGGTTGTCCCCTCTCCCATTGTTGCTGTTGCTGCTTTTGTTTTGCTCTTGGTTTCTTTGCTTTTTGTTGCTGTTGTTGTTTTAGCGTTTTTTTGTTTTGCGCCGTATTGCTTTCTTTTATTATTTGTTGTTGCTTTTTTCTCTCTCATTTTCAGTGATTTGTGGTTTTTTGTGTGTGGATTTTTTTCCCCTGTTTGAGTATTGGTATTGGCTTATTTTATTTTATTATCATATATATCCCTAAGGGCAGGGACTGGATGTAAAAAAAACACATGGTTGCTTATTCATTATCCTTGAAACAAAAGAATTTGTCATTGTCATTGTCTCTCGCCCCATTGGGGTCTGCTGGAAAATTCTGCACAATCAGGGAACCAGCTATAGCTATTGCCTTACCTCTGGGTCAGACTCCAGAGAGAAAGAAATGGGGGTAGAAATCTAGCACTGTGTGTGTGAGTGAGAGAGAGAGAGAGAGAGTGTGTGTGTGTGTGTGTGTGTGTGTGTGTGTGTGTGTGTGGTGTGTGTGTGTGCATGTGTGTGTGCGTGCGTGTGTGTGTGTGTTTGCATGTGCGTGTATGTGTGCAATTGCAATAAATCTAAATAATTTAAATAATTTTACATTTTGATTTTTTTGTTAAAAACGCTCAATTTCATCATCGTTTTATCGAAAAGAACACATCACAGAACAGGAGCATAAATGATCTTGGATACAGATACATATATATATATATATATATATATATATATAGATATATATATATATATAGAGAGAGAGAGAGAGAGATGTAATAGTACACTTGAATGCAGAAAGCTCTAGATATTTCCTTTCAGTATTCACATTACAGTGTTTGCTAAACAGTTTTTTTGTGCAACACATTCACTCGTGTGGCAAAAGAATATATTACATTAGAATCTAGATAATGAAATATTGGTATATTGCCACATAATGATATACTTTTTTATTTGTTTGTTTGTTTTGTTAACTACAATAAAATATGTTTTGCTTGGTTATTACTCTACTGAACATGGCTTTTCAAAACTATCCTTTAATGCCATCAGATTAAGACATTTTTAGACCTGTTGTGGCACCTGTCCTAACATCCACAGCTTCACTGATCTGATCATGCTAATCCCTGCACATTCTGTTGACACTGACAGTTGGAGGAATTTAAACAGAATCAATTAAAAAAAATTCTAATCCTCTCTGATGTTTCCTTTTGTTCATCCAACTTCTAACTGCAGACATCCCAGATTTTAAATGGCAGTCCCTATTTCATTTTGATAGAATAGACCCAACATGCAACATTCTGAAGAACCTGTCTAAGCCATTTGGGTTTATGAGTCCCAAACAAATGCATCCTTATTGCCCCGATTTTCCTGTCTAACCAATGAACCATGTCTGCAATCTTGTCACTCCTGTACCATCAGTTACATTAAAATAACCACAGTAAATATAATCTTGACTTTACTTAATTCACTATAATTTTAAGAATCACAGTCTTACCTCTGGATTTGAGCTCTTTTTGGAGTTATCGGGGCACTGCAGTAGTGGATTTTGCAGGTTGCGTGTTGTGGGCAAGGATCTGGTGGTCATCAGGGCACTGCCGTAGTGGATTTTGCAGACAGTGTGTTGTGTGAGTCATCAGGACACTGCAGTAGTGAGTTTTGCAGACAGTGTGTTGAGTGAGTCATCAGGACACTGCAGTAGTGAGTTTTGCAGACAGTGTGTTGTGTGAGTCATCAGGACACTGCAGTAGTGAGTTTTGCAGACAGTGTGTTGTGTGAGTCATCAGGACACTGCAGTAGTGAGTTTTGCAGTGTGTTGTGTGAGTCATCAGGACACTGCAGTAGTGAGTTTTGCAGACAGTGTGTTGTTGGCAAGTTGAATCTGGTGGTCATCAGGGCAGTGCAGTGATTTTGCAGGCACTGTGTTGTGGTGGTCATCAGTACAGTGCAGTGATTTTGCAGGCACTGTGTTGTGGTGGTCATCAGTACAGTGCAGTGATTTTGCAGGCACTGTGTTGTGGTGGTCATCAGGGCAGTGCAATAGAGGATATTGCAGACTGTGGGTTGTAGGCATAAACCGGGTTATCAAGGCAGTGCAGTGATTTTGCAGGCACTGTGTTGTGGTGGTCATCAGGGCAGTGCAATAGAGGATATTGCAGACTGTGGGTTGTAGGCATAAACCGGGTTATCAAGGCAGTGCAGTGATTTTGCAGGCACTGTGTTGTGGTGGTCATCAGGGCATTACAGTAGTGGATTTTGCAGGCACTGTGGTGTTGTTATCAGGGAAGTGCAGTGGTGGATTTTGCAGGCACTGTGGTGTTGTGGTTATCAGGGCAGTGCAATAGAGGATATTGCAGGCTGTGGGTTGTGGGCAAGAATCAGGTGGTCATCATGGCAGTGCAGTGATTTTGCAGGCACTGTGTTGTGGTGGTCATCATGGCAGTGCAGTGATTTTGCAGGCACTGTGTTGTGGTGGTCATCATGGCAGTGCAGTGATTTTGCAGGCACTGTGTTGTGGTGGTCATCATGGCAGTGCAGTGATTTTGCAGGCACTGTGTTGTGGTGGTCATCAGTACAGTGAAGTGATTTTGCAGGCACTGTGTTGTAGGCAAGAATCAGGTGGCACCCATCCCTCTCCAGCTTGCAAGGTCGCTTCTTGGTTTCCTGTCAGAAAATCAAAATGAGAAATACATTAGCTGAGTTGGGATAGTTTGGGTCTATTTAATGATAAACCATGACAGACCACAGACTGAATCATCAATGAAATGATAAACTGGAAAGACTGATAAATTACTGTTTACATTTTTTTTTTAAACTAATTCACAGCTTTCATTTTTCTCCACCCCATTGTAACATGCTGACCAGCACATAGGTAATAAAACAGTGCATACATTTTGAAATAAAATAATTGGGGTACTGTTACTGATAAACCTTTAAAAATTTTATTAGCTGATGTTTTTAACCAAGATCAAACATTCCATAATTTATGGTTTTACAACAGGCTCTAATAACATCCTTAATGCATACTTAAAAGAGACTTCCATCTTTTGTTTTTAAAAAAAACAAAAACCTCAGGCCAGTTAGGGCCTGTAGCATGGATGACACAAACACACCCATCATGAATGCAGTTGGCCACCTGTTAAGACCAAATGCTGCCATTGATTTTCCGCATGCCACAGACACTGCCATCAACATTTCACTGCAGTGTCCCACTGATGTCTTAAGTTCAATCACACAACATGATTCGTCACAAGGAACCAGACTTTAACCTTGAATACTTCATTAAATTTCTTAAGTCTCTTTCCTCCCAAATTCAGGTCTTCTTACATGTAAAAACAGTAAAAGAAAGTTCATTAATTATAACTGCCTCAAAAAAGACTGGCTGTGTTTTGAAACTTTAAGCTTGAAAAGACTTAATAGAAAAAGAAGTAATATAGAGACTGGCTCAAGTCTTAAGTCTCACAGCTTGTTGAAAGTCCAATCCATGATGATAAAATATAGATGCCATTTGTTCCATGATAAATTTTTTACTCAAATTGAAAGAACTAAGTACATGTGAAGTTTGTACTTCTATCCTGAAGATTTTTTTTTTAATTTCTTCACATTTGATGCAGATCTTAGAGCTAAGGGTTATGAGAGCCAAAAGTTAGCAATCAATTTTTTTTTAAAGAGTGTGTACTAATAGTACAACTATAATGAACCTTTCAAACTTTTCCTTTTTTTTTCATTTCATATAGCACATTTATAAAGAATGTCGCAGATTTATCATTGAATATATTTTGAAAGTCTCTCTGAGGTCTCCTCTTACAATGCATGTATGCCAACCTTTTAATGAAGTTTAACTTTAAACAATCTAATGCAAATCATAATTTCTCTTTTTTTTCCTTTTCTTTTCCATTTTCCTTTGAATTATCTCAACAGTTGCAGATTATCTTTTTAGATATAGAAACCAAATAATGTTATGTATTCAAGATGGACCTCACCACAAATTTATACATGGGGAGTGAACACATTCATGTGAATGAATGTTGGTTTTTTGTTGGTCTTTTTTCTTTTTTTTGCTTTGCTTATAGACTTTTCTATTCATATGCATGTCAAATAATACTTTATCCAAAATTGCCCATCCCATACTACCATTTTCTGTGAGTGATTTTACATTTGCATAAAGTTGTAATCATGTTTGGGTTGCCCTGTGGGATTCCTCCTTGTACGATTGTGCCAGCAGAATAATCATGCAACATGAACTGTTCCATTGAGAGGGAAACTCTAAGGGGCCTAAGTCAATTTAGTTACACTTACTGTGACAGGTATCCAGGTACTCCAGGCCAGCAAGTGCACAGTGAACTGTGAAGTTTACAATAGTGCTACAATTAGTGCACTCATTCCTTTTACCCCTACAATCTGCCTTTTCTTTACCCTCCCAGTGTTAAGTGTGGTCAGTTCCTGCTATCGGCCTAGGCCTAATTTTAGCAATTAGCACCTGCTGGCCTATCTGTAAGGGGATGGGATGGAAAAGCCTAGGCCTAGGTAGAAACCGAAATTAAATGCAAGTCATGAATGGAAAGTCTTACCTAATGGTTTATATTCGAAGATGGCCAGCTCCAGAACATCATGACACTTCGGCCTATTTCTGAAAGTGAACAGCAAAGACCTATTCACTTCAAAGCTTCTGCTCTGCTAGCTGACATCTGCCTCTGCAGCAAATCAACTGATTATGTGCTCAGCTGAACTCTCATGTGATTGGCTAAGGTTGTGTAATTTATACCAATCAGGGACAAGTGATGAAGTTTGCTGCAGTTATACTACAATTATTTTGGTTACACACCATCAATATTTGTTGCCACTTTTCCCTCTGTTTCCCTACATTACTCTTACTACTAAGGCATCCACAGATTTTTGTTTTTTAACTTTAAAAACCACTCATTTGATGGTCATTTCCAACTTTCTTGTGACTACCTGTACTGCTTTTGTGTTCTAATGATGATAATAATGGTAATTATAAAGTTTCAAGCAAGGAGATAGCTGGTTGGATAGAGGAGGCAGGGGTAAGTGTGTGTGTGTGTGTGTGTGGTGGGGGGGGGGGGGGGGGGGGGGGGAGATGGGAAAAATGGGGAGGGGGCATGTGGACAACAAAAATGTAATGGTTACAACAATACCATTGAGAGGGAAGAAAATCTTTTATTCTGATTTCAGCAAATGAAGTTGTTATATAAGAATATTATTCTCATCTGCTTTGTTCTGAAATTGGTTTATTTAGTAATCAATGATTGCATTAAAATAAATAAATATTTTTTTTTAAATCACAACATGTGTGTGCATATGTAGAGAAGACTGTGATAAGAATGACTTGTTGTCATTTCTCATTTTATCTCATCTGCTTGGGGTCCTAAGGGCATGCACTGCAGTGATGAACATTGCACCAGTTGGCTCCATTTGTGGTGGTTGTGTGCAAGTGCCTGGGTCGGGGATAAGCTCTTCCTGGTCCATTCAGTGATGTTGTCTGCCCATTTCTTCTTGAGCTGCCTCGCCTTCTCTTCCCCTGCACCGTTCCTTGCAGTATGGTTTTGGACAGCCCATCTGATCTTGTCACATGTCCATACCATCTGAGCTTCCTTTTCTTGACTGTGGTCAGCAGCTCTTCTAGTGCTTTACTTGTTGGGTGATGGTTTGTCGGACTTCTCCGTTGGTAATGTGGTCCCTGTATGAAATGCTAAGGAGTCTTCTGAGGTATCTCATCTCCAAAGCCTGGATCCTCCTTTGTAGATCTGCATTCAATGTCCAGGATTCGCATGCATACAAATATGTGGAGATGACCAGTGCATGCAGTAGCTCGACCTTGGTCCTGAGAGAGCTTCGCCATTGCTGCTACTGTTTGAGCAGCTCTTGCGAGGATAGGATTTCCGTCTTTGAACTTTCTTCACTAATAACAGCTCCAAGGTACTTGAAGTTATTTACAGACTCAAATTCTTTTCCATTGACTGTGATCTTGGTAGTGATTGGCTGGGCACTGTTTGTCATGAGTTTTGTCTTCTCGGCACTGATCTCCATGCCGTATCTGGAGGATGTTTTGTCCAGGTGGTACACTAGGTTGGCTAGTTCCTGTTCCTTTCCTGCCAGTCCGTTGATGTCATCGCAAACCTGGGGTTAGTGATTGTCCGCCCTCCAATACTGACTGTGCCAGTGTGACCTTCTAAGGCATCAGTCATTATGTGCTCAAGGAAGACATTGAACAGTGTTGGTGACTGTTATTCTTTCACAATAATGAAATATATCTACTGTGCTTAACACCTGAACCAAAATCTTGATGCAGGAGCAAGTGAACATCTTGCCATATCATGACATGGCTTATTTTCACTTTAGCCCCTTATATATTTAAAGAAAATTGCAACAAGAATTTTTTTTTTTTTGGGGGGGGGGGGGGGGGGAAGAGTGTTATCTTTAAAAAAACCAAATTAAAGTGATTATTTACCCACACAGCTGCGAATGAAATGAAATGAAATAAGGGAATCGTGTCTCTAGCACGTGCCTACAAAAATCAAGACAAACATTCGTGGTTTTTGTTGTTTGGTTGGGGTTTTGTTTGTTTGTTTGTTCTTTGGGTTTTTTAAAAACATGTTTAACAGGTGGTGGAGGGTATAAAGATGCTGTATGGCTGTACTGAGGGGATGTTGTGCTTACATACTAGTCCCAGATAGAATTAGTCTTTGAGAGGGAGGAGTATGAAATAGGGGAAGGGAGTGGGGGAGGTACATGAGCATTTTCCCCCTGTGGCTTTACTTGCTTCTCCATAAACTCCTTGAGTAGTCATTGGGGCACTGCACTGAATGTTTAAGGCAGGTATGTTCATGTCATCTATCCCACTGGGCGTAATTACTGTTCTACTCTAATGCAAATGGTGGTTGGGATTATAACAAGTGCACAATATATTTTGTAAACACTTACACTCAGGACCTCCACATAAAGGCTCATCCGAAGGATCTTTAGGAAGCCAACGCTAATTCACGGAGAAAAATCCCCCTTAAGAGACTTCTTTTCAAATATTGGGTGGAGGGGGGTTGTTCCTCAGCTTAGAGCCCGGAGATTTAAGAATAGTGAAACTATAGCCTGTGCGACAATATTTGCCTACCATTAAAGTGGCCACACCATGACTTCTGGGCTGATGTCTAAATTCGACACCAGTATGCATGTGGGTTTAAAAAATTGTGTCATCTGTTCTTCTTTGTCAATAGCTTAGACAGCAACTACTGTTGTCTGTCATATGAGCGAAAGTGCATTGCACTGCTAGAAGGGGCCTGATAAGGCAGGTTTTAAAATTAGTAATACTTTCTGGAAAAAAGGCTGGAAAATGGACCAAGAAGGCAGAAAACTGACAAGAAGGATAAAGAAAAGGAACAAGACAGAAGGAAAGAGGTAAAAAGGAAGGTAAAGGAGTCCCATAACCTATAAGGTCGTAGGGGAGCGAGGCGTCAGAGACCTCACTTCTCTAGGGCCAGCATATTGAGGGCGGCGCCCATCTCCTCTCCCTCGCTGCTTTACCTTCCCTGACCCTAAAGAGGGCAGGTACCCATTTACAGCTGGGTGAACTGGGGGAACTGTACTGAAGCCAAGGCACGCAAACGGTCACCCATCCAACTGGTAACCACGCTCGACGCTGCTTAACTTGGCTGGGGGAAAGCGAGTGCTCTGACCACTGAGCTATCCCATCCCCTAAGGAAAGAGAGGCATAGAAAAAAAAAAGGATTCCTAGGACAGAATTTCCAGAAGATGGGAATGCTTTTATACTGACATTCCCCCAGCTCCTCACAGGGAAATCCGTTCTTACTGGCACAAATGGCCTACTCTTTCAAACAGGTTGTGGGGGGAGTGGAGTCAGTACTAATGTTGACTCCATAAGGAAAAAAATCCTTTTAAATGGGCGTCTTGCTGGGGGCTTGAACCCGGGCCATCAAACTGCAAGCACAATGCTCTAACAAAGCAAAGACTTTAATCCAGCCCCCTCAGTTGCCATCAGATTGTGAGATAAATGCTATAGCCACTAGCTTATATTGGTGCCTTTTCTTGCCGAATCATATTATGATGTATTCAATTCATTTATTCACGTTCTTATTTATTTATCTGTAACGCAACAAAATTGACCAACGATCACCATTCACTTGCTGAGTTTACCTCTTTCTCTTTGTCTCTGTTCACTTGTATTGCATTGCATTGTATAGTATTGTAAACTATGTTCAGTCAAGGCAGATTTCTTTGTATGAAATTCTGGCTGCTCTCCCTGACGTGCGGGTTGTCACAAAGCAGTGCCGCCATTTAAAAAAAAAAATCCTGTATTTATATTTGTTAAGAAAGAGAGAGGCAATTTACTACAATTTCACCAAGGAAAACTTTATGTTGTGGGTTCTTTTATGTGAGCTCAATGCATTTTGCAAACAGGACCTTTTTTTTATCATCTCACCCAAAAGACGAACACCCAGATGACCACTCAAGGCCTAGTGGATGGAGGAAAAGTTCAATCTCAAACAGGGATCGAACCCATTTGTCTTGTTTTCTAAGCATGTATGTTTCCTCTAAACCACCAAGCCTCTGTATCAAGTGAAAATAAGTATTAGATCACATGTAGTATTTGTTATGTATGTATTTAAGTATAAACTGCATTTGAGATATTTTACTTTAATTTGATTTAATTTAATGATGATGATGACAAATGACGGTGATGATGATGATGACACTCTCTCCTCCTCTCTCTCTCTCCTTCTCTGATATGGGTATATGCAGAGTTTTCTATACTTCTGTTTTCTATATATTTTATTTTTTCCTCGGAAAATCATTATGTTGAATCTCCTTCAATACTACACATGTATTTTGTGTCCTTGTTCTGGATAATTGTACTGACTTCTGCGTTACATTGTTTTTTGTGTTTCCTTAGCTAACAATCCTCTGGGGCCAAATCTGAAATTTAAAAACTGTTTGAAAGTGAAAGTTACTTACAAAAAAATCTCCTACCTCATTGCCACACACTTTCACATCAAGAATAAAATAGTACACCAATACAAAGGGTAAAATAGAAAATGAAAAAGATCTACACACAATGCCACAACACAGTTCTTCTTTGGAATAGTTTTACTTGCCAATGAAATCAAGTACAATAAGAACAACTTAGTGCTCTATCAGGCTTAATCAAGGATAAAATAAAACACAAACCAAATACAAGCAACAACAACAACAACACCCCAAAACAAAAAAATAAACTGACAGTTAACAGTCCCTGCAAGCAACATCAGACTGAAAATATGACTGAAATCAATTTGCATATGAATTACACCACAGCGGAAAATACTGACATGGAAACAAAACAAACCTGGGATTGTCCAATGGGTATTAAATCAAGAACTGTGCAAATTACGTCTGCGCAGATGCATGCTACATCAAAATTTAGTCTTCAGGCCAGATTTGTGAGAATTGGGACAAATAGTTCAGTCGAGCAGAACACTGAACAAAAGTTTGAAAAATATACTAAATCCCCACCCCCCAAAAAAACCCCAACCAAACAAACCCAAAACAAAACAAAAACAACACACAAACAACGAAAAACCTGTGATGAACAAGGTATAGTGCAGTAGTTAAAAAAGCTATGGATACAACACTGTGGAGGTATAGGCTGACTGTGCAGTATTCAAACTGAAACTGTGAAAGCTGATCATATAGAACCAATTTTCAATAACATCACAGCTTTTATATATGATTCTTTAGCACTTAGCTATCATTTAAATGAAATACATACTGTCAAGATAAACAATAAAAGGATTAAAAACAAAAATCACACTGATAGGAGATTGCAGATTGAAAGATCTTTTGAAAACTTTTTTTTGTCAACATACATCAGTTAAGATAAACATTTGAGACAGATCATAAGAACACATATAGGTCCAAATTAAATAAATCAATCTAGATGCCAGAAATCAAACTATCTATAATGGTATTAAAAATGACAATCAATAATTTGTATAACCCAGAAATCTTGAAAACTCATGTCTAAAACCTGAAGCATTGAAGTACAGACACACATGAACATCATCCATAATGCACAATCTCTATGACTTACTCCCCTCCTATCTCCTTCCCTCCCCCTGAAGTCTTCTTTTCTTTTAGCCACACAAAAACACACACACACACACACACGTAGGAACAAAAAAAAAAATCCTAAAGTGATATAGTGGACTGGCACAGACCTTGTTGTAAGAAGTTTTAAATCAGGACTGAAATTCTGATTGAGTGGGTAGATCTTGCACAGCTGTGAGTCTCCTGGATGGCAGAATGAGCAAAATTAACATGATGTTCTTGTGGATTCATCAACATGAAATACTACTTTGGTTCATTCATATACCAGACAAAATGAACGTGGACAATCATTACAAAATGTCACTATGTATGATCATGTTTGTGAAATGGTTGTTGCTCTCTGAAGTATAAATACCATTCCAGTTCATCATAACATCTTATGAAGTAAAGGGAAATGTTCATCGTATAATTATCAATACATTTCATATCTTTGAGAGATGAATACTGCTGTCTTATGTAGAATTGTCACTCTTGTTTACTGTTATGCCTAACAAAACAAACAATTAATCATTACAATAATCCTAAAGCTCACTGTTATATTTAATGAAATCAATAGAAATATTCATTTCTCTAATTATCAGGACATATTGTAAGTTTGTTAAATGAATGTTGCTTTCCATGTAGAAATATCACTGCAGTTAATACAAAGAAATACAAACATTCACCACAACACTGTCAATACAGACAGGTCTGTAATATGAATGTTGCTTTAAATGTGAAGGTACTTAGCACCTGCACATTTTTGCATGTCAATCAGCTCTGATGTCAGTGGAAAAATATGGATCAACCTCTGTGCATGTATTTATCTTCAAGTCAGTCCTTACCAGTTTTGACTGTGATTAAAAAAAATATCTACACCACCTGTTCTCTCTTTCAATACAACTATCTTCCCAATGCACTAGTGAGATTCACTATTAAAAGACAACTTTCTCTACCATCAACTGAGATTTTTTTATCTACTGGAAAAAAACCCCTTCTATTTGGATTCATTATGTTCTTTCTGTTAAGACAAAAGTTCATGTTATTACTTACCGGGACATACATTAGCTATTTTGTATATCATTCTAGGCTGAATCAGTATAACAAAAAAACCAACCCCAAAACAAAACTATCACAGTTATAAGTATCATAAGAATATCTGCAATCTCTTTCAATCTGAATGAAATGTTTTGTAGGTGAAAAATTTAAAGCAATATGGAATGTTCAAAGTATAATATACTATAATCTAAATTTTCAACATTATGTTTTCCTTTTTATTTTTTCTGCTTATCATCTGACATATTCAAACTCATTCAATATATTAAACACGAATGCTTTGTTTAGTTTCACCAGTAATGATGTATCTGACTTTATTCTAGGCTACTATGTGCTTCAAACTGGAGGGAGCAGGCCCTGATTTGGAAGCTAAATCATCTTCCCCTACACATAAAACATCAACAGAACACTTAATTCGTGCAGACTGCAAGGCAATGTCAAGATGTCTATACTGTACTTTGTTTTCTTGTGGTTACCTTTCACCTATCCAGTAGTCTGGCTGACCATTGTGGCACCACTGAAGATTTTGTAACCAGCTTCCTCCAGCCCTCTATGGTACTAGACAGCATTACATAATCAAACTGACAACATCAACAACCACACACACACTCATAGATAATTTTAAGAACAGGACTGATAACAAGACAAAAATGACAGCCCCCCTTCAACACACCCACCCCTCTATCACTGATATTCACAACTTCACTCTATTCTTCTGTATGATTTCACTGTTTCTGACTATTTCTGAGCAGAAATCCATTATCTAGTTGTTTGGAATGACCGGTCATATTAATCATAATAAACTGAACTGGAGTGTATGTGTTTTGTACCATACTGTGCAAACAATCCCCAAACGATTAAATCAAACTTCTGTTGAAGCAATAAACACAGGACAACTCTGTTCAGTAAAAAAATATTTCAAAAACTTGTTTGTTGGGGATAAGTTGGCAGTGTTTGAAAAGTCTTCTCCATGTTTGCAAGAAACTTACGCATTCAAACTTTAGAAATACATGAATGAAAACCAACACACAAATCATTCAATACACAACACGAAGAATTCTGTGTTAAGATCTGATCAATCGAGTAATAATTTCTTTTGGCAAACAATTCCAATACATGAACTCGAAAGAATAAAAAAACCCACACAATAAAAAAGATCTCAGGCTATGTTCATACTGTGACCCACAACTGTAGAGCGGACTTGAAAACAGTGTACATGCGTTGGAAAAGTCGTTCATACTAAGCTGCATGCTCGCTGCCCATTAAAAAGAAAGGGGAGGCTGGTTGGCCTGCTTGTTTTCGATAAACAAAAGCTGCCTTGACCTCCAACACATACACACGCAGCAGCGTTTCAGCGTTAAGGGCTGGAAGATTTCTAGTGATGAAAAAGAAGGTGACTCCTTCCACTCGACTTTTTTCTTCTGACCACGTGCACCGCTGAAGTGGAACAAGAACGTTCATAATTTTTTGCGGGAGGGTTCAGGCATGCACGTCTGCGGCAGTATGAACATCTTCAGTAGGGTTAGTAAAACTAAAGAGGGGTTGGGCGAGTCCATAATTTTTTTTTGCTTGTCCGCGCAGTAGCTGTGAGTGACAGTAGGAACATACTCTTGAACATGGCATAAAAAGCATCTCCATTGAAGTCTGACTATGTGATGAAGGGTTTCAACTTGTCATGAAAAAAAAATGCATTTCAGACTCTGGTTATCAAGGACATACTTTAATGCTGATTGCAAATAAAGCTTCTCACCACAAATCAAAAACTTATACAGTATCAAATATCCACAAAGCACAGCATGTCACTGCCTATGTATATATGTATTTCAATACACTTTCTTACACATCTGACTATAGAGTAAGTGTCATCAAGACATTATTAAACGTTTTTCTTAAGAAGTATGTTCTTTCGAGCCAGAAGGCCCATAGAGCCGGAGCTTATCCCGGTTTCTGTAGCGTTAAGCGAACTGATGGTTTTTCACCACCCCTGTGACAGGACGCTAGTCTGTCGCCAGATACTTCCCCAGCAGAGCTGGTACCCACTTGTACACCTGGGTGGAGTGAGGAAAATAGGAGTAAAGTGTCTTTCCCAAGGACACAACACCGAGCCGAGCGGGGATCGAACCCGCGACCTCTGGATCACGAGTTGACCGCCTAAACCACTCGACCACGGTGCCTCCTTTCTTAAGAAGAACACCCATAAATGCCACTATTTAATAGAAGGATACAAATGCTAAAATGCTTCAGTCTACCAAATTTAACACTAGCACATGAACACAAATAAATGGAGAGGGGGGAGAGAGAGCAAGCCAAAAAATGCCTTAACTACGTCTATACTACCTTGCTCTTTATTAATATGAAGGAAAGCAATTATTCCAGGTACTTGAATAAATATCCGTGACTAAAATCAAGCCAAGCCTTCCTTCAAGCAAAGCCCCCCCTCCCCCTACACACACACCAATATAAACTGTAAATCAATCTCCATAAATAAATAAAGCCAAAAAACTTCCCCCAAATCCCAATAATAATCCCAATAACAATCTTAACATCAATCTCCAAAGATAAGTCAAGCACAAAATAAACCTTAAACAACAAACAATAACACACAAAAAATTAACACACTTCCACAAATAAATCAAGCCAAAGAAAATTATCTTTTTTAAAAAGAAAGACATATAACAAAAAACACCCCCCAAAAATAATATATATATAGTTTTTAAATCAAAATTATATATATATATATATATATATATATATATATATATATATATATATAAACCCATACACACCATGAACAAAACAATAAGACCAACTGATATGAACAGTAATAACATCAACATTTTGGCATTATCAAAAAGATGAATTTCATCACAATCTAGGACCAGGACTTGTTAACAATCACAGAAAATAAGAAAGACAGGGAAAATGATTACTGTAAAACGTATTTTTCTTCACACATTAAAGAATCGTATCCAAGTACAACGAAACCAAATAGATTCTGTATAAAAGACAGTCATACTCTTGTCAGCATTCTTATAATCATTATATATCCAAATACTTGTAATTGACTGAAAACATGTCTTTTTCAGTCGGCTCTAAGCAGAGGAATAAAAAGTGTTACCATGACACAATAACATGCATTTAAAAAGTCTTGAAAGTTACATTAAAGACAATAAAACCAAACAGCTTTTGCAACAGGCGCATGTAAATAAAAACAGATTTGTTAAAAAACCAACAACAATAAAAAGTACCAACTAACCAAAGCAACAGGTGCATGTAAATCCAAAACAGACTTGTACATGATTACAAAGAAAAAAACCAACAACAACAAAGAATACCAACCATCCACAAAGCAACAAAAATGCATACTTTTTCTCCTTCTTCTTTTCATCTTCCTAACATACTCTCAGGTTTATAACAGTAGCAAACCAAAGCTGTTTCATCTTTTGGTGGAATCCTCATATCACTGATGTTAATATGTCAGCAATGGATGGGTTGAAGACATGTGAAAATATCCAGCCCACACTCTAAGCTCCAATACCACGCTGGCTTCTTTCTGCAGTTGTCAAAGCATCTGGTAACTGCTTTTCTTGGCAGATTCAATCATGCATAAATAAAATGTTAACATATAATGAGATCTTACTGGAAGCCCCCTCCCCCCCTCCCCAAAAAATCCTCCAAAAACCCAACAAAAACAAAACAAAAAAATCCCCCAAACCTAAAAAACCCCTTAAGCCTCCTAAATGTATGAAAACCATATCTCCACAAGCTGAAGGCCATTTCATTTCCGTTTATGTTGTTTAATAGCTCTGCCAAACATGAAAACCTGGGTCGTTACATCATTCGATTCCTAAACTCACATGAACATTCAGTTCAAGAACAAACTCAACACATACTAATCCCCTGAAATATCGAACACTTTCAACCTTAAAATAAGGACTTTTAACATTTAATGGCATATTACCTTAACCTTGCTTTTTCTTTAGGCAAATAAAACCACACAATGCTGAGGACCCTGATTTTTCCATTCAATTTACTGCTCACAGATTGCCCCCACAAAAAAAACAACAACAAATAGCTATCTTTTCTCTTAAGTAACAGAAATACCCTTTAAGAAGCAGTATCAGCACCAAATTAAACATAAAACAAACTTTTCACATTTTACATACATTTAAATCAATAATATTCATGAGAATATGTAAAAACAAGCAATCTCTGAAATCAATGCTGTCAATTAGTAAAAAACAAAACAAAACAATGTATTCCAACTCTGTCAGTTTTGATAATAATAATAATAATGTATAGAATTTATATAGCACTGAATCTTGTAAAGCAACAAATCAAAGCGCTTTTTTAAAATAAAAATATCGAGGATAATAGATTAAGCACTCAGGTGCTTTTTTCCCCATCCAGTCCCTGTGTGTATGTGGTTTTGTAAATTTTGTCATCTGTTCCCACTGGCACACAATGGCCTACTCTTTCAAAAAGCGGAACAGGATTTAACGTGTATGCAAGATGTTCTGCATGCGTTTGCACATGGGGCCTCGGTTTATAGTCTCATCCGAAGGATAACAAAAAGATAGAATTACGCTTGCATCTTTTGTTGTTGTTGTGTATAATGACAGATACAAGAAAGAAAAAGTGAAAACAAAGTACCTAGATACATCAACAAGGAAGGCTGTAGACAAACGGTAAACATGCCATTTACCAAGAAAGATGTAATGATACAGCCACACACTCTCGTTCATCCTTTCTTTGGCTTCCTTACACAAATTTTTCTTTCCCAAATACTGCTCAGCAGCACAGAGTCATTTTAAGACAGGTGGAAAGAATATATATGAATTTTGGGACAAACTCATTGCCGTATGCTGTCTGCTCTAAGACTAAACAGGCGACTGGTTCTGTTCTAGTTTCTCCTCATTTTCTCATATTTTCACTGACTTTATCTCCCCTTCTTTTTCTTTGTTTTTCTTATTGCAGCTAACATTTTGTGTCCACGGCATAACACAACACCAATTCTCCTTTCAGGCAGCAAATCATTGACTTCACGCCTCCCACACCTTCCCTCTCTCTGCTTCCACACAAACACTTTCCAGTTGAAGCGGCATGAAAAACCCCAGAAGAGATCATTTTTTTAACTCTGTAGATAAAAGCAGAGGGAGGAGAATACAACAGTGGGCAAGAAAAACCAGTGGAGGTGGGGGTTACATCCTATTTTTTTCTGAATCATGAGAACCTGAATATTCATCTATGCAAATCAAAATCAAAATAAACAATATTCATTTACACAAATTCCAACTAAAATACATTCCAGATGCATGATTTCATTAAAAATCCTCAAAGAAAAGAAAAAGCATAAAAGCACTTTTACTTTAGCCGTTCTACACTGCAAAGAGGGTACACAAAACTGCATACTTTGGAAGAACTAGGTAGCACATCTACACGAGGGAGAAAAAGGAAAGGAATCAAAACAAAGCAAAAAACAAAAATGCCAAACAACAACAAATCATATACTTTTTTTAAAAGCCATCAAAGCAAAACTGCTTTAACAATAAATGCGTACACAGAGCACCAGCGCTCCTTCCCAACATGACAGACAAGCCATAGAGACCATTCAAATGGCTGGTGTCTGCAACAAACTCCCAAACACTTGCCAATCAGTAGATCCTGTTTATTGATAATACAATACTTAAATATGTTTTGACTACTTCATTCAATTTTATACCAGATTCATTAATTCTGGTGTATTAAAATAAAAAGATACTTCATTTCATGTAATAACAACATCACTATTCTGGCCAGTGTTTCTCGTTATCACTTTTGTTTTATAACAACAACGATAAACTTTTCTGTCAGGGGACCATTTTTATTAGCTTCTGGGTACACTGAACTGATGATTCAAAGAGAACTAATGATCAACATGCTTACGACCTGCATGCGTGATTAGGTATCATAACTGAAAATCCAGTAGCACAGAGACAATTTTAAGGACACGGTTATGTCAGCTGAAGGGTCTACATCTACAGTCAAGAGGATTAACAAAAGGATGTCAGTATTATTTTATTATATGAATCAATTCTCATGGCAGGATTCTTTCCCCTGATTTGTTATTTCCAGTTTCCCTTAATCTGTTCAGCACTTTATCTGACCGCATGATTTCAGTCTAACAAAGTGAGCAAACTACTTTTCACATTATTCATAACCAACACAAAAACAACAGAAAAAAAGACAATAATAGGTATGTAAATCTGTATTTTTGGCAAACCCCTCTGCTTTGTAAATGCTGATTCGCATCCAGTCAAATGTGTCAATGCTTTTCCTTTTTCTTCTTCTTTTTTAAGAACACAGACGAGATTCTAAATTTGAAGACAATAAACCTGGATGTACTGTTAAAATCATGGCAAGTCCTTAAGATGATGTTAAACCATGTTGATCTTCTCTCCTTCCCGAAGACTTTGAAATAACAAAGATCTCATTCTCCCATACTCCTCTTCACATTTCTGTCATCTCTAAACGAACAACAGTTCAGCCCCATGTCACACACATAAAGTTCTTACAGAAACAGCAATTTGGAATTCAGCAGATGGGTTTTATTGGAACACCACTCTTGGAGGAAGCAAAGCAGTCCTTTGTGACAGCCAGGCAGCATTTCTCTGACAGTGCACAAGAAGCGTCATGTTTTCAGGCATCGGGGCGAGCAATCAGGCCAAATTTCTCTGGCTGGAAGAAATGCTTTTTGATGTTCTGCACAATGTCTTCCAGCTCTTGCTCCGCCCCTGCACGATCTAATCTGAAAGCAAAAAGAGAAAAGAAAAGAAAGATTAGAACTGAAAAAAGGGCAGAATAGCCTAGTGGTTAGAATGTTGTAGGCATCGTCTGACAGTAACTGAGGGTTTGAGCCTTTGGATGAGGGATTATTCTCAGAGTTTATATAGGAGACATTTGAATGCCCTCCTGGGAGGCAGGGTAGCCTTGTGGTTAGAGCGTCCACATGATTCAAGACAGAATTTGCTATCAGGCCATTCGCTCATAATAAAACAGCTGTATCTGAAAATATGTATGTCAGTATGCAAAGATGAAAGAACTTGTCATATTTTTTGCATGGCAGATCACAAATAACTACATCTAAAAGAAAAAACCCATTCCCCCAACCTAAACAACCCCCCCCCCCCCCCCCCCCCAAAATGCTACCATTATCCTCCCTCACAACCTCCCCCCCACCCCCCTTCCAGAAACAAACAACGAAACAAGGAAATCCTCTCTCTCACCCTTTGCTAGGATCAGGGCGATGCTCGGTGTAGTACTTGATCTTGGGTTCGGTCCCGCTTGTCCTCAGCGTGGCCACACACCCATTTTCAAACACAAACGTGATCATCTGACTGGATTTGCTCACAGGAAGCAGCTGCCATCAAACGTAGAGTGAATCAGGTGAGTATCAGACTTCCTGGAAAAATTTCACCATTTCCTGCTAATACAGCACATACAGAAAAAATACCAGAGTCCAAACAGTTAGTGCTTATTTACTTTTTGTACACATTTCAGGTTTTTTGGGTTGTTTTTTTTTTTGGTTACTCAGCAAGAGCTCCAAGGTTAACCAGCAGTGAAATTTTTACCCACCATTAACTTTTTGTTAGTAAGTTTCATGATCAATACTTGGACATTATCCACTGATAATTTTAAAACAATGCATCCTGTTCATATACAAAATACTTCCAAACTCAGATATTACTTAACATATACACACAAACAAAATATGCTTATCAATTTCAGTCCATTGTAATGATTTTGCGAGTTTTTCAAGACATTTTATTCAGGACTGGTAATTTTGAAATTTTCTTTGATTTTTCACTGCTTTTTTTCCTCCCCATTTTTTTGTTTTTGTTTTTTCGGCAGCCATGATCAATTAGCTGATGCATACATATGTGTTATAATCAAAACTACTCACAGGCTTCTTGTCAGGTTGACTACTGTCGTAGCCTACAGTGAGATCTCTGACTCCACTGATTTTATAGGGGCCACAGGTCTTGGGGTACTGCACACAGACACCCGCACACATTATTGATGCAACAGTAAAGTCTGGAAAATAGAATGTGTTTAAACATGGATTTTCATCAATCAGAAAAGACTGCTTTAGCTACCTATAAACCTGATAACACACACACACACATACTCACATAACACATAAAATGCTCAAGTATACATGTATATTATTCTAATGATAATACAAAACTACAAATATAGACTAAAATTTTTTGTTAAACCATGGACATTCTTGAAGGCTACAAACTAACAGAAAAAAAGAAAGAACTATGATAAGAAATTCTGAAGACTTTGGAACAAAATAGAAAGGAAATGCACCAAGCACTAAAACTCAGTACGGCTCCTAAGTGTCTGTCAATAAAAGTGTCCATACATAACCATGCTTACATCTTATACATGCACAGAACACAGTTATGACCTCCAAACACTCCAGTATTATCTCTTTTCTTAACAGTATGTGAAACACACACACATCAAAGACAACTCTAAAAATAAAATAAAATTGCATAAATCACATAAATGATATCACAGACACCAAGAGACACTATAGACAGACTAATAACTCTAATCAGCAACAACAATAACATCCAACACAATATTCTATTAATCTGTATCTTCATGTATCTGATAAAGTACAATACATTCAATCACAAATAATATCAAACACATACGTAAGACACCACTCTAGCTTAGCTTCACTGTGTACATGGTTGGTGGACACACAGACACAGACACACACACACACATGCACGCACACACACACCAAAGCTCTCTCCCTCTCACCTTGCCCTCACCCCCTTTGTTGCGAAGTTCCTCAAACATTCGCAGTATGACTGCTGGCTCGTGGCAGATAAAATAGGAGTTGCTGCTTATATGGTATCCATATCTGCCAACACAAAATGATACAAACGGCTCTAACCAGCAGCGGTGCACTTTATGTGACAGTTGTATGTCTAATGACAATGCTAGGAAACAATTCATTTTCTCTTTTGAGTCATAATGGCATAAAATCTTGAAAGAAAGGGAGAAAAAGATGATAGGGGTGATAGAAAGGATGAGAGAGAGAGAAAGAGAGAGAGTGAGAGATAGTGAGAGAGGGAGAGAAAGAGACAGAGAGAGAGATAGAGAGAGAGCGAGCAGAATGGGAATATTTAGAAGAAAAAAGGAAATTAAAATAATGTGAATTTTTTTCTGATGAGTTATGACTAATAATAATAATAATTGGAATTTATATAGCGCTATATCTTGCAGAGACAAATCTCTTGAAGGTGTCTCATTTCTGATTTCAGCAACAAGTAAGCTGTGATATAAGATAATCCCCAGGGGTCGATTATTACAAGGTAAACAGTTACAGCGTGTAGTCTGAGAAGTACAGTGCAGTTTAACAGCAAGTAGGGATTGCCATAAAAGAAAGAAAACAGTTACATGAACATTTTACTTATGACCACACAGCAGTTATTGCCTTACTTTGAGAAAATAGCATCAAGCTGTTTCACCAAGGTCATATCCTTGGCGTACAACTGGCTGGCAAACTCTGACATGATGGCGGCGGCAGAAACACCGTCTTTGTCCAACACGTTGGTTCCACACATGAAACCTGACAGGGAAAAATACCAGAGAGATAAAATGAATATGAGTTTGTACATTTTACATTTATGTGTCACATTCTTACACATATCAATCAAATTCATCCATGTTTCCTAGACCCTTATTCACCCACAAGATTACAGGTAAATACACACTAAATTAAACCAAAACCAAAAAACCCAACAGTATTGAACTTGATGTGGGTAACAACAACAAAAAATGGCCATGGCAGTATGGATGGAGCCTGACTGGTTTAGAGGATGTGATGACTGATGCTTGAGCAAAGAGGAACAGATTCCATTCTCCCTCACAGCTGCCAAGATAGATGAGCCTTCTTCTGGAGCCAAGATCTGTGTCAACTCCAATTCCCTTCCAGTTGTTCAGATAGGATTTTTGACTCGGGTTCCATGTGTGTACACATGCAGAAACAATTCTACACACACAGTAGAGCCATTCCACCTTTCAAAGAATTGTAGGCCATTATGTGCATACAGGAATGAATGATGACACAATAACATACATACTGTGTCACTTTCAGAACCCATCCCTGAAGTACAAACAAGGCAGTCTTGGTTGTAGAAATACAGTCTTTTAAGCAAAATTCTCACCAATGGCAAAGCTCAAGAGAAAGTATCATGTACAAGGGACATAGGTTTTTATTTCCTGGTTAGCCCACTTCTGAATAGAAACCATTCATGCTCCCTTTGCGTGCTGTTCTTCATGTTTTATGTGTATGCATGACTGTGTGCATTCACACTTTAAAAAAGCATGACAGCATCAATAATCCATCTAAATCCAGTATTTTTGTAAGTGGTACATACTCTTTTCTGTAAAATATATGTAACAAAATCAATAATGACTAATGAATAACAACAAGCAATCCATCCAAACAAATAATTCAAAAATGCATGTTCGTGTCCACTTTCAAGGTGTCCTATCTGCAAAATACCTATAACTCAATGAATGGTGAATAACAAACAAACTAACAGGTATCTCATTAGAATGCATGTACATAGGTAGTCCTTCGGATGAGACTATAAACCGAGGCCCCGTGTTCGAATGCATGCAGAACATCTTGCGCACACGTTAAATCCTGTTCCACTTTTCGGAAGAGTAGGCCATTGTGTGCCGGTGGAAACAGATGACAAAATTTACAAAACCGCATACACACGGGGACTGGATGTAAAAAAGCACATGAGTGCTTATTCCATTAGCCTCGATATAAAAGAAAAAAATAAATAAACATAATAATAATAGTATTCTCTGGGTATCCCAACTCACCAATGGCCTCTTCAAAGGCAAACAGCACGGTCTTGCCCTCTTTCTGCAGGTCCGATGTCTTGTTTCCCATCCACTTGAAACCAGTCAGCGTCTCCTACAGGGCCGACAGGTAAAGAGGTAAATAAGAATGAGGTATTACGGTACCCTTTCCTACTGTACGACAGAATCTAATGTAAGAAATATCTACTTTGGGGCAACTTCTTAGGGAGAAAGACTGTATCTGTATGAACGTGTGTATGTTCAAGTTTGCACTACAGTGTCTACGACTATATGATTGGGTGTGACAGATGCTATAGCCGAGTGGTCAGGCTGTTTGACTTCAATTCTGTGGATCCATGAAGACTCCTAGGTTTGAATCTTGGCATCAGCATCTGGTGAATTAAGGGTGGGGATTTTTTCAATCTTCTATGTCAACTTTCAAGTACAGACCTGCAAGTGCCTTAATTCTCCTTATGTATACACATGTGAGAAGATCAAATATGTATACTAAAAGTCCCGTAATTCATGTCAACATTCAGTGGGTTGCGGATATGCAAAAACACCAAGCATGCAGCCTGTACAATGAGATGAGCTATGCTGAAGTTGGAATGAGTCGGCTGAGGCCAGTGGGCAGGCCTCCTGTAGAGTTACAAGCACAGGAGAAGACCAGGTACTAAGTATCCCACCCAGTAAAGGAACGCAGAGAGAGAGAGAGAGAGAGAGAGAGAGAGAGAGAGAGAGAGAGAGAGAGAATGGGTATGCAGGTAAGAATGTTATATATGAATGGATGTGCGAGGATGAATATTTGTGTGTGTATGTGTCCATGTGCATGCATTTGTATAAGTTTGCATGCAAATATGCACAAGTATACAACAATGTCACTACAAAAATTCATAGAAACCCTAAATCCGATTAAGGCACATTCCCCCCAAATAAACTGAAACATTCCCAAACAGAAATGCTTAAGCAGAGAAATTTATATTTTGCTTGTTACAAGCAGAAACAGAAGAAGTCTATCACAAACAAACAAACTTGCACACTTTTTCCAGGCTACAAACACTTGTGTTCTGGGTGTGTTGTGCCTAGAGAGGTGACGATAAGCACTGACCTCAAACTTGAAGCCTTCCATAGTGGCCATAGTCTGCAGAATTTTAGAGGATACCGTGCTGGCCAGCATGTACACATCACCACCTGTATATCACACACACACACACAAACACACACACACACACTAATATCACTAGAAGTGAACAGACACAAATTTTAAGTCAACAATACCACACCACACACACACCACCTAATATCACTTATAACAGAAAAATATCACATTGAAGAACACACACACACACTGAGGCTCAGAGTGTGAATGCACACAGAACATCTTGCGCATATATTAAAACCTGTTCCGCTTTTCATAAGAGTAGGCCATTGTATGCCGGTGGGAATGGAAGGCAACATTTACAAAGCTGCCTACACACAGGGACTGGATGTAAAAAAAGCACATCTAATATCACTTATAATAGCAAGATATCAAATTGAAGAGCACGCATGCACGCCCGCCAGTCTGCCCGCCCACAACCACCACCACCACACACACACACACACACACACACACACACACACACAGACACAGCTGTGCTGCTCCAAAAATGATCTATAAAACCCTTCCTCAGCCATGACAGGAAATTGTCACAACAGAGTTACATGATAATATTGTATTTTCAGTGTGTTAGCAATATCAGGTTTTTATAAGGGGGTGGGGTGGGGGTGGGGGCAGACAGGATCGTTGTCACCATCACACCCCCTTCCTTTCAACCCCCAAAGTCTGTTATTCATGTTAATTAATATCAAAATAAAATACAAAGAAAGACATGACAAGGACACACAGTAAAGCAAGTCACACAAAAAAGGCAGGTAGTTTTAGTCACAACATGATAACAGACCAGAGGCTAACTGCAGCTTTTTATACTGTCAGTCACAAAACGATAACAGCAGAATAGAGACCAACTGTAGCTTTTTACACTGTTAGCTTCAAAAGGCCTTCATCTGTGAAAAATGTCACCCTAAAGGCCATTACCAAAGAGTCACAAAATCTGTCAGTCTCAGTTCACAGACGAACTAGGATTCATCTACTGAGAACACCCTCACAGTAGTACAATAGTCATGTACTTTGCTATGAGAAAATGATACAGAAAGGTTGTGTGTGTGTGTGTGTGTGTGTGTGTGTGTGTAAGTGTGTGTTGGCAGTGGTAGTGGTGGTGGTGTGGTGTGGTGATGAGGTGTGGTGTGTATGGTGTGGTGTGTGTGTGTGAAAGGGAGAGAGGTAGACATACAGGAGTGAATGATTTTGTGAATATCCTCTGCATTTATTGACTGTAGAGAGTGCTGTTACACTGTGGCAGATTGCATTCTGTTTGATGCTATTTTGAAAGCGAGGGCTGTCTAGGTTGAACAGCTGCTTAGAGCTATTCTGATTTTGAGATAACTTCCTCTGTGAGTGAGTGCTGGTGTAAGTGGATACCTTTTTCTATTTTATTTTTAACTACTGCAACACGTTGTTCACAGAGTCCAATAACACAGGGGCTGTCACACTCAAGTTCTTCAATTTCAAATAATAATACTGACTTCTGTACCTAAGTTAAGCTAAACCATTGCAATCTCAGACCTACGGTCTCACAGAAATTTCCAGGAGGGACATCGCGCGAGTCAGAGTGCATATTATGGGCGACTGCCAGGAATTTAAGCTGGGTAATGCACAAAACAGCAACAACAACAATGTCCACATAAGAAGACCCACCTGACACACCGGGGTTCTTCTCTTTGAAGGACGTCCAAATCCAGTACCCCAGCAAGGCACCCAGCTCATTGCCCGTAAAGATCTTCCACTCTCCACTGTCATACCATACCACAATGGTCAGGTCCATTATGTAATGACCAGCCATGTGATTCACAAGTGCGTGTAGTGTGCGTGTATAGTGTGTGTGTGTGTGTGAGTGTGTAGTGAGTGTGTAGTGTGTGTGTGTGTGTGTGTGTGTGTAGTGTGTCTGTGTGTGTGTAATCACAGCCAATCATTTCTTCTCCTGAAGCAATTTCTTCATATTTTACCAACACATTTACATTGTTTCAAGTTATCCCCAGGTGACACTCATAGCGATAAAACAACAAAAGATAATAACTATGTATGGAATCTATATAATGCTGAATCTTGTAAAGCAAACAAATCAAAGTGCTAGCATTCAAATTGTTCACACACACATGGAACCATTACCAAGCAGGACTAACAGATACTAAATCTACGCACACACGCACACAAACATGATGGAGGTAGCTGTTGAAAATTGGGACAGAGATGAGATGTAACGATGGGGGAAGATGTTAGAAAATACATGTCTTGAGGCTGGATTTGAAAGATGTATACATTATGAATGTGACCAGAGAACTGTGTGTAATCCTGGTGCGCTTTTCATACTTTTGTTCTGCGCATGCATAAATAAGCACACACAAACATCAACATGCATACAAATGTATTAATATGTACACACAATACACAAAGACTCACAAACACAGTCAATCAGGTCTGTCAGTCAGTATGTCAATCAATCTGTTTGTCAATCTGTTAATCAGTATGACTGCCAGCCAGTCAGCAGTCAGTCAACAAAACAACTCCTGTTATATGTACCTGGGAAGCTTTTCAGCCACTGCCAGCCGATCGGCATCAGGGTCATTGGCAATGATGACCGGTGAATTGACAGAGTCAGCTTTCTGCATGGACAGTGACTACACACACACACACAAGAATATATATTATGCAACTGTATGAAGGAAAGAACAAAAACACATACAAACTTTTACACACAAATTACACACAAACTGCACTGAATAAAAATATTTTTACTTTTTCTCATTACTTGACAAAAAGTTCTTACAGTGCATACAAAGTATTACATATATAATAATATCATTATGACAGGCAGAACAAGAAAAAAAAAAGACCGGTTGTCACCTTCATTTTTTTCTTCTGAATACTTAAGTTCAAAGCACTTGCAACACGGTTTTCCAAATGATAAAATATTCTATAAACAATGACATCACCCTCATCATTTAATACATAAAACAAAAAAGTTCAGCATGCTTACTAGTTCCCTACTCTCGTTTGCAATCAAAAATTCACAGAACTTACAGACCTGCTATCTTGCTTAAATCTAATGACGATATATAATACACAATGATCTTCTTCTTCATCAAATCCTCAGACAGCCACTATAGTTGTCTGTTATATGAGCAAAAATGCATTGTGCTTCCGCTAAGTGCCTGACAAGTCAGGCCAAGCATATTCGACTTCAGCGTGGGAGAGAACTGTTGTCTTTTAAGTCTTTCTGGAAAAAAGGTAGGAGAATGGACCAAAAAGGCAGAAAATAAATGAGAATGAAGCGAAAAGAAGAAAAGGAACAAGGCAGAGACAAAGAGAGGGATAGAAAAGAGGAAATTCCTAGCACAGAATTTCCAGAAGGCGGGGATGCTATTTATACTGACAGGCCCCCGGCATCCCTATGGGTAAACACAGTGATATGACGCCGAGGACCAGAAACCTAAAGAGTTAAGTACTCTTACCAGAGCTCCTTTGCCCTCTTCAGGATTGGGATACACCACTGTTGGAAACTCTGCATCAGGCTCGATCTGCCAGTAAGCATCAGCAAACGCATTATTAGTTGTTATACGTTATCGGTTGATACGTAAACTCAGTTGTAATCGGTTAGAACTACATTACAGTGATGCATTATCGGTGAAGGCATAACACCAGTTGTATTCAGACACGTCTGTTTTTGCGGTACATCCAAGCTGTTATATAATATTCTGCAGAGCAGTTCCAAAATATGACTCTCTATGTGCACAGACAGACACATCACACAAGTGCATAGACAGCTTTTTAAAAAGAAACAACCACATGAAATTAACACACACGCTTTTCTCCTAATAAAATATGGTAAAGTGTTTTTATCCTTTTTTTTTAAACACACACACATACTAACATCTCACTTACTTTATTTCTTTACACTAAGAGCAAATCTCTGGTAAACAGAGAAAGAAGATAACTATGATTATAGCTTCAAGCACATTCACAAAAGATGCTCAAGAAGAAAAGTAAACCAAACAAATGAACAAAAACCAAATAATGCCCTCCCCCCTCCCAAACAGAACAACAACAACAAAACCAACCAAAACCTAATCAACTGTTAACCTGAATCTGATGAGAGAAACATTCCATATTCCTCATGCCTGTGTTGATAAAGAAAAGGAGTGTAAGATGAAACAAACCAAGGTTCTGTTTAATGGATAACTATAAGCTGTGTATTGCTGAATGTATGTCAAATACATCTGTGATACTCAAATATTAAAATGACAAAAGAAGATGCGCACAGTCATTGTCTCCCAAGACAGAAGAAACCTACTACTACAACTATGTCAAACAGATCTGTGTTAACACAAACATGAAGCGTTCCATAGGAGAACAACATTACTGATTCACGGAAAAAACCCACAAGCCCATGAAAAAAAGTAAGCAAAAAGCTACATGTCACCCGCAGGTATACAAAATGCAGTTTACCTGTTGTTCCACGATGATTGGATCAGGAAGGCCAAAGGTTTGGAAGGCAGCTTTCACATAGGGGTACCCCACCCCATGCATGGCTGTGTACACTACCCGCAATTTGCTCTTGCTATTAGCTTCCCTGCAACATCAAAGCAGCCCGTTCAAGTCAATGCATGCTCCAGTAAACTACATTGCTGCATAGAACAGTTGGTGCTTCTCTTGGTTCATGACTTTTTTTTTTTTTTGGGGGGGGGGGGGGCGTGCAAGTAAAAAACACAACAAAAACTTGCTGATGTATGTACTAACTCAACCATGAAAATTCTAAAATTGGAAGACAGAAAATTTGTACCCTGTTGCAAACACCACGGTCAGAGGCACAAATGATCAAAAACCACTACATAATATTTTACCATACATCAGAAAAAAGTTAACATTTTATGAAACTAGTTGTACTTGGCTTTAAGAGAAACAACAATGAAGAAAACAAAAAGCTTTGAGAAAGAATTTTCCAAATGACAAGAAGATGAACAAGACCAACCTATGGTAGCAGAGAGACTTGACAGCTGTGTTGTACCCTTTCAGGGCCTCTTCAAACGGGTCTTTACACAATGGGTTGCCCTCGATCGCAGAAATGTTCCAGGAGGATTCCAGTGGTTCCAAATTGTCCTGGATGGACTTGGAGATGCCTTTGTCTATAGGTGACACAATCTGAAATAGAAGATTGTGTGACACAACTGTATGTGAGAAAAAGATTATGTCTCTGTTGTTAATACGAGAAACAAAATATATGCAGTTAGAATTTGTGTTAAAAAGTATTAGAGAAAACGTATACTGACAAAGGCTCTTGCTTGTTTTCATGCAGCATGTGAATACAAAAACCAAGGAGCAACTATGTAAGTACATAATAAGTAATGTACAAACAAGCACATTCAAAAACAACACTTCCAAGGAAGCACAAACGGCAATGTATAACACAGATATCAAGTTCAGATAAACAAACCACTCGACAGATATGAAGAATTAATCATTATCAGACATAAAGAAACAAAATTTGAAATTGTATACAGCATAACCTTCTCACAAAAGGAAGAAACAACCATACAGAATCTGAAAACAACCAACCAAAAAACTAAGCCTCATGAAAGTAAGCATTGGATGTCCTCTCCAATGCACTCTCAAACACACACACACCAGCTGTAAGTTTCCCCCACTTTCAGCTGCTCTCAGCTGCTATCCATTCCATCCCAACCCAGCCCAGCTGGTGTTAAATGTAGCAGGAACTGACCATACTTGGACTTGGAAAAAGGAAGGGGCGCACTAAATTCAGCACTCTTGACTGAGTGACGTTGGATTTGCGCGCTGTGACACATCTAAATTCATGAATGTATCCATGCTCATGTTTTTTCAAACTTACTAATCTATCTTTCATACAAACACAGCTGATAACAACAGCAAAAATGTCATTACCTGTGCTCCATTTTCCCAGTACACCTGAAAAAACAACAGCAACGGTTAAGTCAAAAAGGTTATTTTCACACACAAACACTAATATGAATATTTCGTTCATTACCTCAAATCAGAAAAAGTCATATAAGTTGCAAACAAAGAACTAAACATCGGAGAATAAACAGACCTTCTAATATTGACATGTTCAGACAACAGAATCACTCTGCTCTAACACTTGGCACTAAAACTTAATAGAACTATCTATCTATCTATCTATCTATCTGTCCCGTAGTCTGACGACCGTGGGGGCACCCTCAAAGACTCAGCAACCAGTTCCCTCCATTCTTCTCTCTGTTCTGCCTTTCTCAGGGTTTTGTTGAGTTCTAGGCCTGTCCATTCACTGATGTTATCCTCCCAGCTCTTCCTTGGTCTGCCTCTTCTTCTTCCTCCTTGGACAGTGCCTTGCAAAACTGTCTTTGTAATTCCTTGGGATCTTGTGACATGCCCATACCACTTAAGTTTACGCTTTTTCACGATCGTTAGAAGGTTCTCATAGGGTCCAATGGTTTGCTGGATTCTGTTATGCACGCTTTCGTTGCTTATGTGGTCTTTGTAGGAGATGCCAAGGAGTCTCCGAAAGCATCTCATCTCCACTGCCTGTACTCTCCTCTCCAAATCTGCAGTCAGGGTCCATGATTCACAGGCATACAGAAATATGGATATGACAAGGGAGCGCATTAGTCTGATCTTGGAGATAAGTGAGATATTCTTATCTCTCCAGATGGTGTTTAGTTTTGACTACAAATGCTTATTCTTACCAACTCAGCACTAACCCTGACCTACAAAGATTTACTCTAGCATAGTCAGCACTAGTATGTTCTTTTGAGCCAGAAGGCCCATAGAGCCGGAGCTTATCCCGGTTTCTGTAGCGTTAAGCGAATTGATGGTTTTTCACCACCCCTGTGACAGGACGCTAGTCTGTCGCCAGATACTTCCCCAGCGGAGCTGGTACCCACTTGTACACCTGGGTGGAGTGAGGAAAATAGGAGTAAAGTGTCTTTCCCAAGGACACAACACCGAGCCGAGCGGGGTATCGAACCCGCAACCTCTGGATCACGAGTTGACCGCCTAAACCACTCGACCACGGTGCCTCCCTAGTCAGCACTAGTACTGACCCACAAACGCTTACTCTTATATACACAACACAAACTCACAAAGGTTTACTACTGCATACTCCCACTAACTTTGACCTACAAAAATTGAAGCTTGCTTGTAGCAAACCTTACCCCTCTCTCTCACCAAGCACATTAAATTTGATAAACAAAATTGTTATCCTTCCATCTTCCCTCCTCCCAGTTCACAAACATTCTCTCCAATATCTCTTTCATAGCATCTCAGTATCTCTGTCGTCTACACACCTTTGCTTTAAGTGTTTCCATTAGTAGTGTTTACTTATGTCTGCTCAAGATTGATTGACCAGTGACTGCCCAAGATATTGGGTCAGACTACCTGATGGACAAAACATCATAAACGCCATCTGACAGCAGCTGAGGGTATGTACACAGGCTGAGTCCAAAATAGACTAATGGGTAAAGCATCATACTAATGAACTGGCAGTAACTGATGGCATGAGTTTGAGTCTCCATTGAGGTATTTCACCTGGAGTTAAACTGGCTCCACTCCTCTGAATACTTCAGAAGAGACTACATACACTGAGGCCTGGAGGGGGTCCAAAACACGTGTCACATCTTACACACACGATAAACTCCCACCCACCTTTCACAGAAAAGTAGGCCAGCTATGGCTGGTGGCATGGACGACACAATCACACCCATCATGCACGTGCTCTTTCATGGTGGCCACGTTCAACTTGGCTGTGAAAGATGACCTGAAGAGTTCAGTGCAGGACTCTACCACCAACTCCTTCAGGAGTTATAAGATAAGTCACTCAGTCCAGTCAACTCATGACTTACTGGCCAATGGCTGATCAAATCAGAAAGGGTGGGGATGGAGGGGAGGAGGGGGGGAGGAGGGGTTGCAGGTGACTGACCTTGTACCCGTTGTCCTGTTTGGGGTTGTGACTGGCTGTCACCATCACTCCGCAGGCAGCCCCGAAATGTTTGATGCTGAAGGGCTGTACAGCACAGAAGATATGTTTGGAATGTTCACACACACATATACATATACAATCAACGGTTTGATAGAGAAAGGAGGATGAGACAGAGGGTGTGTAAAGGGGAGGGAAGGGGAATGAGAAAGGCAGACATATTTGACTGAGGGGGAGGGAGACAGAGATAGAGAGAGAGAGAGAGCGAGAGCGAGTGTGTGTGTGTGTGTGTGTGTGTGTGCATTGCATAAAACAATATGAGGAATTAAAAAAATTCTTTCAGATATTCCAACCTGTCACTTTAAGTCACTTTTCCACACATGTAGCAGGCGAAAGACTTTCTTTCTTTCCTTTTGTATTACCTATATTAAATTGTTTGTTTGTTGCTGTTGGTTTGTGTGTGTTTTTTTTAAACGAAAGTGCACAGAATAAATAGAGAGTGTACTTTTTCTTACCACATAAGGAGTAGGGCAGACCTTGGAGAAGAGGTACACAGGGACTCCATTCGTGACACACACTGCTGCTGAGATCTTGGCCCATCTGGTCAAGAATGTATAGAAAAAACCCGCATATTTTTTCCTGTTCTTTCCTTTCTTTGTTTTCTCTCAAGTGTTGAGTGACAGAGAAGAACTCATGCATAGGAAAAACAATGATTTGGTCAATGTGTATTTCTTGTTCTTAACCTTTGTGGGGCTTTTTTCATTAGTCAGATACAGTTTTTCTTTTTTTAATGACTTTAACAGTAATAAAAAAACAACACATCCAGCAGTGACAAAATGGAAATGATTTTAAAAAGAAATCAGAACAAACCTGGACTATGGAACAAAATAAATAAACAAATATCCTTTAAAAACTTCAGTTCAACCAAGGAACACAGATAACGGGTTTTTTGTTGTTGTTGTCTTTTTAAAGTAAGAAATTACTCTTGGGACAATTTGTTTCCAAACAGAAACAAGCAAGCAAGCAAACACTACATTCTTGTAGAACTTGTCAGCCAAATCCCATGTACTGATCAGGTATCTACATCCCCTTACGTTCATTGGTAGAAATACTGCACTTCATGGGACAATGGAAAAAAACTATCATTCCCATTTAGAGCTGCAGATTGAACTCGCACAAAGTGCACTTTCACATGACAGAGACTACAACACACAAACAAGGTAAACTTACATTATTGTACTGAAAAGCAAAGACAGCACGTCACATTAAGTTGTAACAAACACACACACACACACAATCATACCAATGATGTGTCAAATACAAACACACAGGAGGAAAAAAGTTCATGTGCTTACTTGTGACTATTGTGTCGTCCATCAAACCCCAGCACGATTCCTTTCTCCTTCACTTTAGGGTTGGCTTTCAGTACATACTGTACTAGGCCCTGTCAACAAGAACAACAATGACAACTTCTGCTGGATATTCTGGAACGATAAACATCAAACAATGGCATGAATAACTTTTACTTGAACATCAGTTAACTATTTTTTCTTTCTTTTCCTGACAAAATTCTCTAAGGCTTGCTGACTGGTGTTCTCTCTTCTTTACAGACAGACAGACAGACAGACAGTGATCAAGACAGAGAGAAAGAAATGTAAGAGGGGATGTCTGTCAAGGGGGCGGACTTGGGAAAGGGGGAAGGAGACGTTGTTTGTATGTGTGTCATGTTAGCCTAGTGTACAAAAGCAGTCTGACAAATCATCAATCCATTCTTAACTCACCTGGGCTGTCTGCACAATGGTGAGGTCATTCATCATGGAATATCCTGCTCCCATCCGAGCTCTCAGACCTGAGATACATAGGTAACATAATGATGTGTTGTTGAATACTATGCCACCGTATAATATTATATTTCAGTGTTTTCACTTTGTATTATAATGCAATTTATAAACCTTTGACTTTCTCCTCAATAAGATTTCTAAAGTTCAGCATTGTTGAGAATTTCCTGGATTCAACCTTTTCCTACCATCAAGATGGCCACATTCTATGTTTTGGACCAGTGTCTGAATATGACACTAGTGTACATGTGAATACATCATCCATTCCCACTGGCATGCAATGGTTCACTTTTCTAAAATGGTAGAAAGTAATTTCAACCTGTATAAAAGATTGTACACATATCTTCAGGCACACACACATCAATTTACAGAAAGCATTACAGAAAGCCATTAGTCTAATATCACCAAGTGTGAATAGACTTTAAAATTGAACTACAACAACAACACATATCAAATTTTCAATTTGATGTCTTCTCTGAAGGACTAAAAGGGAATTACATGGTTGCTTTGAAGATGCATCTCTTTCAATCTTTAAAATTTTTTTTTTTTTATTACACACATCTGAGATTTTGGTTAATTTCAACCAAATGACTAGCACCCAGCCTACCTCTCATGGCCAGGTGAACGAATAAAAAAGGTGTCTGGCTTCAGATGGTATTCTATATATGACAACTGTGTTCCTTCTTTACTACCAATCCACTAAAGAAATATTCTTTTGACCACCAGAGTCCATAAATCTAAATGCACCATATGGACATGACTTTCGATGCAGTCTTTGAAAGCTATGTACATACATAGATCATGTAACATCTGGATCCATACAACTTCTGGATGCAGGATCTAGAGGCTGCTGCTGCTACAACAAAACAAGTGACAAAGCATTGTTTAAATTTTAATGTTCAGCGTCATGATTCATCCCTACCTGCCGTGCCAAACTCCATCCTGGTGCCCAGTCGTTTCTCCAGTTCCTTGACATCCTTCTCCTCCACCAGTTCCTTGATCTCATTCCGCGTGGCTTCATTCTGAAACATTAACCTTTTCCTATGGGTAACCCGCTATAGGGTAACCAACCATCACTAACCCTTCCTCCGTATCACCCACAACTGGGTTATGGAGCATACAAATGTGCATAGTGTATGTGTACTGGGAAAGAGGAGTTTTCTCTCTTAACATAGGGATAGTGTTAACTTAAAGAGAGTAAAAAATGCAAACAGGCACATATTATGACCCAATTCTTGAACAGTGTTATTCTGTATGGTTTCATTCTGATATAAACATTATATTTAGATAAGAACTGATGGAGTGAAGATTACGAACATGCACTCACTGTGACGAACTTCAGGAATGATCTTATTTTGTACCATTTAATTTTAAAACATAAATTTATCAAAAGGACTGACAATTACAAATAAATCTGTACAAACTGAGACCAAATGAATAAAGAAGGAAGGGAAGACAGAGGTGGGAGAGTAAGCAAGAAAAATGGAGGCCTGTACAAGAGACTGTAATATCATAAACATGTACTTGAGTCACAGTCTAAAAACAAATATACTGTTAGTGTTACTGTTACTTTTCAGACTGCAAGTGTAACAAACAACATTTAAACACATTATAACCAAGCCAAGTTATTGTTCAGTATTTCAAAACAAAACAACAACAACAAAAAAACCTTACCCACCTTCCTTTATGTAGTTAACAAACTTAGGTAGTGCTGTCATCTTTAAATATTACAATGTTTCAAATATGAACAGATCAATAAATATTTAAATTCAAACAAATACTGACTTGTTACTTAAGCAAATGATAAACAACAACCAGCCAACTAACAAACAACAACAACAATAACAAGCAGCAAAAAAACAAGAAACAACAAGCATGATCATCAAAGAACTCGACTAGAGTTTATTTCCCTGAGTACATTAATCCTGCTACAACCATCACACCATGCCTGCTACAATCATCATGTAACCATGGGAATATATTATAATTTATATATATCATAAAGTTACAAACCATAATTATGTTGTCCATAGTGCATTTTGTCCATAAAACTACAAAAGTGGCAGTAACAGGGAGTCAAATGTCAAACTCAAACTAAGGCAAAGCTTTAGCTAGCATCCATGCAATTATGGAAAGTGCAAAGTCTTTTACTCTGTGTGTGTGTGTGTGTGTGTGTGTGTGTGTGTATTCTGTGTGTGTGCACACGCGTGCGTGTGTGAAACTCAAAGGCAAAGCTGTGTGTGTGTGTGTGGTGTGTGTTGTGTGTGTGTGTGGTGTGTGTTGTGTGTGTGTGTGTATGGTATGAGTGTGCAAGTGCATTTTTGCATACATGTGTGTTCATGTGCATGTATAGTGTGTGTGTCTTGTTGTTAGTGTCACTTTCTTTTCTCTTTTTTCGTTTTTTTGGTCTATGAATTCAATAAATATTACCAGTACTAGTAATACTGCAAAACAATGACATGTAATGAATGCTTGTGTTCACTAGTAGTGACACTAGTTAAGTCACAAATCCTTTACAATGTCTGAAGCATCTGATAATGATAATTGGAAGTGAAAAAAGCATTTGGAATAAAATTTTAATTTCAACCTGTTTTTATTTTTCAAAATTATCTTCCAACCTAAGTAGAAATTGAGAGGAATAAAGATGACAACCGTAAGTTCACTACCAGCAGAAAAAAAAACCCACAAAAAAAGAGAGACAAGAGAAAAAAAAATCACCCTTATTTTCTTCCAACATGAGAACTTGACTTCACACGGGGACTGGATGAAAAAAAGCACATGAATGTTTATTCCATTATCCTGGAAATAAAAGAATAAAATAAATAAATAAATGCTACCCAAAACTAGCATCAGCTGTTACCATAATGTAACTAATAAATTTTGTATGCAAAAAGCGATGGTGAAACAGTGAAAAACCTTTCAGTTTCAGCCTAAATGCCCCCCTCTAGCTAGACAGCTGTGACCAAGATGCTTAAGTGGACAGATCTGTTGTTGGTAGACCATGTATCCACCAACAAGAATGAAAGCCGAAAGTCTACCAGTTAATGTTAAGACTGCAGGAAGACACGATTGCTTTAAAAATATCTTTCAGATAAACACTGGCAACTGGCAAGAGAACAATTCAAGAACAAATTTTATGATTCACTGGAAGCTTGCCTGGACACATTTGCTTCACACCACAAGTGACACTAACATTGTGTAACAAAGACCTAAACAAAATGTTATAACTTATATGCAGGCCTAGATTTTGCTCAAATATATGTACTTAATAATACTAAATAATTGGTTTAATGCTCACAAACATATGACTGTGATTATGAATGATCTAACAATGCTAATTAATAATAGAAACACAACTGCCTTACATTGTTACAAGCTACAGTAATTTATGAAACGATCATGTTTTACTATTACTGTATTAGTATTACTGTATTAGCCATCCCATCATGCATCAATTGACAACATCTGATCATGTATCAACTTACGACATCAGAACATTATTACTATCACTAAATGGTTGATAGGGTGGGGTTTTTTGTTTTTGTTTTTGTAATGCTCCAGCGATCTGATGTCTTTATTTAGAAATTAGTGTTACTGTTAGACCATTACTTGGATGCAGATGGATGCATTGTAAAATGATCGTACTTGTAATCTATTCCGCCTTTCACAAGTATACTTGTGATACTCTTAATTGAAAAAAAAAGTATCGTTGATTAGGCTAGCGCTCAAACTAGAGACTGTCTTTTTTCACTCCCCTAAACAGGATTTAACCAGTCTAACTTGTGGGCATCACCCAATCGCAATATGATGCAACTTAAAAATCAATCCAAGCATGAACCATGGTGCCTGCCATTCGAAACAAGCATCACCATCAATGCACTGAAAACACAGAAAGATTGACAGCATACCTTGTCCCACTGAAGCCACTGCTGAACTAATCTATCAATTTTCGAATCGCCAGTTGCAATATCGGCCATCGTCGAGAATGCGTACAATGCAGGCAGTAGCAACCCTTTCTACTGGACGAATGCAATGCGCGTATACAAACTTTTGCTCCCAGTCACGAGGTCAAGGCTGAGGTCAAGGTTAAAGTAAAGACGTAAACAAGACTTATTATAATATGTTTCAAAACAAATACTTCTAGAGTAAAAAATACCACTATTAACACATAAATGCATACACAATAAAATTTTTCTTTCTTTTCAAGAAATCAAAATAGAATTATAAATGTAATGTCGTAAATATTTTACGTCACAGTTTTTCATTGCAGCGTGGCCACTTGTTGCGCAGTGTCACAAACGTCAACGAGTGTCAGTGCACGAGACAGAGGGGCGACGCACTGACAGGAAAACGGAAAAAAAGATACCTCTCATGGTGTACCAAAGAAGTTAAAGAATACTTGAGTGTCTGTTTCCTAGTGTTGAACGATTTTTCTGAGAATGACAATGGAAGTTGGATCAGTGAAAATTGCTGAAGAATCAGATTTCCAGCATTTCAAACAAGCTTGTGATAGCAGTGAAGGTTGGAATCTTGCGATACGCAAGAGAAAAACATTGGTGTGGACAAAAGCAAACGAACTATCTAATTTTAATATGTTGAAGGTGCGTTCAGCAATATGGACAGCGTGTTGTTTTATTTTTTTTCTTTTCTCTCTCTTTTTTCCGTTTACGCTGTGAAATATTGTGTGTACCTGTACGTGTTGCATGATTGTTCCTATTGTGTCAGTTGTGATATCGGCATGCTGCAAAAATCTAAGGCACTTTTCCACCAAGAAAAGTGTTATCTGAAGTAAAATGTAAAAATGGAGAATAAGAATGTAACTGCATTGCAGATCTAAAACAGTGCCCTGGTCGCACCGATTGTCGTCTGCTTTTTGTGGAGTCTCGATGTCGGCTTCTACAACCTTGACCTTAAAATAGCATTCAGTATGGTTTCTGGCAGCAGTATAGGTATTTTTGGAAAACGAAAATAGATTGTTGCAGAATATGTACAATAATTATTTTATATAAAAATAAAGGAAAAGAAGAGAAAAAAGTAAAGATTTAAAGTAAAACTCTTTCCTACAAATGTATCCAGTTTTTATATAAAATTCCCCTCCCTCATCCCTCACAATAACAACAATAACACATACACAGAGGTCAAAGCAGCAGGGTGACATAACAGCAGAATTATCATATATCAATAGGTCTGCATTACACAGTCACAGCATTTTTTTTTCTCATATTCACTAATTCATTAAAAATTTGTTGGTGTGACTTTACTATATATCAATGGTAAGATTTGTTTTTTTTAACAAATAAGAATATTTCAAAGGAAATCGTGAAGTACTTTGACATGTTTTTTTCAAGTGAGGCACTGTGATTGCAGGTCAGGACACTGTTTGAAGATGTTCCAGCCTCAGTGGTGTATGATGTCCTTCATGATCCAGAGTATCGCAAAACTTGGGACCGATCAATGCTGGAAGGAAACGAGATCTGTGTCATTGATCCCAACAATGATATTGGCTACTATGCAAGTTAGTACACTTTTCTTCATATGCATAGTCAATGTTACATATATATATATATACATACATAGTATGTGTGTGGGTGTGTGCACGCGCGCATGTATTCTGTGTGTGATGTAGTAGCAGTAATTTATTTATTTAGTCTTTTATTTCAAGGATAATGGAATAATCACTCATGTACTTTTTTTTTACATCCAGTCCCCGTGTGTATGTGGTTTTGTAAATTTTGTCATCTGTTCCCACCAGCACACAATGGCCTACTCTTCCGAAAAGTGGAACAGGATTTAACATGTGTGCAAGATGTTCTGCATGCCTTCGCACACGGGGCCTTGGTTTATAGTCTCATCCAAAGGACTTTTGGGGAGAGTGGAGTCTACACTGATGTTAACTTCAGGGGAAAAATCCCCTCGAACGGGATTTGAACCCGGGTCTTCAGATTGCGAGCACAATGTTCTAACCACTAGGCTATCCTGTAGTAGTAGTAGTAGTAGTAGTAGTAGTGAGTGTGTGTGTGTATGCATACACGCTTGTGTGTGTGTGTAAATTACAGTTTATACAAGTCTCCAGTTGTGCATTTTACCATGGGTAAGCTCATGTGTTTAGTTTACAAACAGGGCTACATGAGGATGTTTCAAGATGCATGCATGTGTGAATACCGTATATGCAGACAATGATGAACAGATGATACATGCCCACACATGTGCATATATAAAAAAATATATTCATGCTTGCTTGTGCACACTCACACACACACACACACACACTTGATAATCTGAAAACTTGTTCTTTCTTAGACTAAAAAGATATTGCATTTGAACAAGATATAAGTTTGAAAGGTGAAACAACCCTGAAGTTGGAAAACGTCTACCTTAATGGTGGACAAAAATGGTTGCATAAAACCTCACCAGTTTTTTCTATTGGTAAACCTAGGATCTGTAGCCGAGAAATGGAGAGGAAAAAAAAGTGAAATGGATGATTAATTCTTGCTGACAGTGACACTGATCTGTCTGTCTGTCTGTCTGTCTGTCTGTCTGTCTGTCTATCTATCACACACACACAACACACACACACACACACACACACACACACACACACACACACACACACACACAACTGTTCTTATCTCAGAACAGTTGTGGCTGATTTTCAATAGTTAAATTGATAGTTTTCGTCATTGTTTTACGTGATATTGATTACATTGTTATGTTGATGGTTTACAGTTTCATTGTTACATTACTTTCCTATTGTTCATACTCCCCCTCCCCCCCTCTCTCTCTCTTTTTTTTCTAATATCATTTTTTGTGAATAGAGATAGAATAGAAGGAACACACACACACACACACACACACACACACACACGCACGCACCCAAACACACACACAAAATTTAATTTTAATCATTATATGAAAGATAAAAGAGACATTGCACCTGAAAAAGACACTCAAGTTTGAAAGGTGAAACAGATGAGTAATACTTGCTTATATTAATCTTTTTCAACTGATATGTGACGGTAGGTGTTGTACAAAGCAGGGCTGAGTCACTGTATGGATATATGTAAGCATTTATGCAGATTATCACTATCACCAACCTGTTGTACTACATCATTTCATTAGATTTGAAAATCACATCATAATGATGTCACAAGGTCTCTTTTGAAGTTAATTTAGCTTTTTTTAAGTGATTGTTTCTATTTTTGTAAGAGTTATCTAGAAGAAGATTTGGACTTAAGGTTTTCATCAGAAAATATTCATCCTTTTAATTAGTGTGTGTGTGTGTGCGTGCGCGTGTATGCATGCATGTGTGAGTGTGTACATGCATTGATCTATACATTGTGTGTATATATATGCCCATGTGGATAAGCTTACAGCTTTATGAATGTGTATTCATTTTAAACAAAATCAAAGCTGCCACAACTGATCATTCATCAGCTGTTTTTGTGAATGTATGTTTGTTTGTGTTTACTTTAATTTTATTGTTTTATTATCATTATCATTTTTCTTATTAATGGTTGTTTTGATATTTCATTGTTATTTATCATGTTAGATTGTTGTGTGCGTTATTGCTGCTGGCTTTTTACAATTTCATGTTATAATATGCCCGTTATGCAATCTTTAGGCGAAACATTTTGTGCATTTCGACTGACATTGGTCTTTACATTACTCTGCATTGCATCACGTTTGGACCATTTCAACTCTTGGCATAATCGTGTACGTGATACATGCCTATGCATCGTGTACAATTTGTTTTGATCATATGCATTGTTGTGCTCTATGTAGAAGGTAAACCAAGTCTGCTGTTTGTCTCTCTTGTCATTGGATAGTGATTGATTTGTCATAGCTCAGGCTGTAATACCATAACAATTTTTACCTTGACATGTTTGAGCAATATGTGCACATAGTACAAAAACTAGTGTGATACATGTATTAAAATATACCGTAACTCTCCCTCCCCCCCTCCCTTTTATCTATCTATCTATCTATCTATCTATCTATCTATCTATCTATCTATCTATCTATCTATCTATCTATCTATATCTTCCCCCTCTCTCTCTCTCTCTCTTTGTCTCCTGTCAGACTGGAAAGTGCATTTACCTACTAGTACTACTCTCCCCCCTCTCCCTCTTTATATCTGTCAGACTGGAAAGTGCATTTACTTACTAGTACTACTCTCCCTCTCTCTCCCCTCTTTATATCTGTCAGACTGGAAAGTGCATTTACCTACTAGAATGCTTTGGTTGTCAATGAAACAGTACAGAAACATTTGATCTCCTGTGCCCACACAACTCAGACACTCTTCAAGCAGCAAAGCATGCTCAGATCAGTAGGAAAGTAATCCTCAGTGAAGAAGCCATGAGAAAACTTCACATGAAATCTCCATTGTACAGATGTGCTTGTATTGTAAGCAGCAGGCAGAACTACCAAGAAGCTGATAGATAGTGTTTTGTTCAGATATATAGAAATAGTATAAAATTAAAATCAAATGGTAGGAAAAAGTAAACTAAGCAATCAGGGCATTCTTGCTCCAAGAGCATTGGCCTAGTCGTCTCATAGCAAACTAGCTTGCATGCCTCCTTTTTTTCTCTCCAGTATTGTATCTTTTGGAATGATTCTCGTTTGCTACATATTTGAGTGTGCACTATTGTGTAAACTGTACCTGATCTCTTTAGAACAATTTTATTTAGTAGACTACTACTTTGTTTTTCTCCTATCAGGAAAAGTTGTATATATAAAGTTACTTATTCAGGTTTTTAAAATTTTCATGTTAACCTTGAATCTCTTTTAAAAAAAAATCATAATCTGATTTTTGACTTTATTGTTAATAAGATTTTTTCTTTTTCAGTTAAATGTCCAGCTCCATTGAAGAATCGTGATTTTGTCACTCAACGGTCTTGGTTAAACCATGGAGATGAATACATCATTTTTAACCATTCTGTCAACCATGCTGTGAGTATTGTCAGCTTCTTGCTTTTGTTAATATGATGGTGTGGCTCAGATTTCAGCATAGATTATGTGCTCTTTCAGTATTTGGATGACAATGCTATTTGTTTGACCTAGCAACATGTAAGTGTGTTAAAACTTGAATTGCAGTTGTGTGTGTGTGTGTGTGTATATGTGTGTGTGTGTGTGTGTGTGTGTGTGTGTTGAGTTGCCTTCTGTTATTTTAGTCATGTGATCATATGCTCATATTTCAGTGTCAATAAACAGACAATTCTAAATCTGTAAGTGCTCTTTGACCTAAATCTGAAGTCTGCATAATTGAAAGGTAGATTGTGTGGATGTGTGTGTTTTAACAACTAAAGTTATTTAAGACAGATGTCACGTGAGATGTGTGTGTGTGTGAGAGAGAGAGAGAGAGACTGTGACTCCCTCTTTCCCCCTCTGTCTGTTCTGAATATTCATCCCATCAAAATGCTCTCTTTCCTTCTCTCCAATATTTTGGCTTGTTCTTTATTCTTGTTACCATAAGTTTGGATGTTCATTGCCATTATGCATCATCATTACCACTACTCTATACTAGCCTTGGATATTCATTCCTGTGCTGCACCCACACTGCCACTTGCAGCTGTGTGCGATTCAAGCAGCTTAGCCTTTCAGGGCTAGTGCGATGACACACACACACACACACACACACACACACACACACACACACACACACACACACACACTCACTCACTCACTCACTCACATCACAGTTGCTGTACAGCTGTGGTACACACACACACACACACACACACACACACACACACACACACACACACACACACACACACACACACACACACACACACACACACACAGCCTGACTGATCGACAGCAGCATTTGTGCTTCGTATGCAGATTTATTGTGTGGCCTGATCGGCTGCTGCTGTATTAGTTGGGTCGTTGAGTAGGTCGCAATGAACAGATGGTTTTACGTGGCTAATGAAGGGTCTTTCCTTGCTATCCATTGTTCATTCCAATATTTTGTTTAATTAATGATTGTACGGCCATGACTCCAGTTTGGAAAAGTGAATGTATTGTGTTTCTCATAACATTGTTGTTAATGTGTTTTGCGTTTGTTGGAAGATTATCATTCTATATGCCTTTGATGCAACTGCTGCCCATCCATCCCTCTGCTGTGTAACCCCCCTTCCCCTGTCTGTCTTTCTACCTGCCTGCCTGTCTGTCTGTCTATACTTTCCTCCCATCATCCTTCCCTCTCTCTTATTTTGTAAGGCCTCAGACTTATAAAGTAAGAATATAAGTCATCTGAATTTTGGGGGAAAATTTGCGGAGGAAAACACATATTACATGAATTT
>CM054144.1:31720206-31827706 GCA_028751875.1 Rapana venosa
TTCATTGTTCATGCCATTGTGCAGAGCACTACGTTTTCATTATATATATGTGTGTGTGTGTCTCTGTGTGTGTGTCTCTGTGTGTGTGTCTTTGCACATTGAGTTCAATCACTCATTAACTTATAGTGCATTTTTCCTGCACACAATTACATCTCACTAGCAAAGCACTCCCACCGCCTCTGATATGCAGAATATGTCTATGCTGTATGATAAGTGCAGAAAGATAACATGTTTCATTCTTTGCTAGGTTACTCAGTATGCCCAGGAAGTCGTTCATAAGTAGCATGTAGTTACATGCATAATTATAAAGACACCATTTTAGTTTTGATGTTAAAAAGTTAATTTAGTACTTAGCAGATGGTATTAAGGTTAGCTGTTAACTTTTTAAATTATTTATATGAATATAACTAAGACTATGTTAAAAAGTTAATTTAGTACTTAGCAGTTGGTATTAAGGTTAGCTGTTAACTTTTTTTTTTAGTATTCATATATAAATATCACTCATGACTTGGTTCATAAATGGTAGAAATCCCTGTTTTGTGCTACATTATATTCTCTGATATCATATATAAACAGTGGAATTTCTACATCACTGATTCTACTCCTTCACCACACAGGCAGCCAACAGTGTTGGGCTTTCATGAGGCCACTCATGAACGGAGTCTCTGCACTGCTGCTGGGTCACTTCCTTGATGTTCACTGAAACGTCGTATAGTTGGCCACATAATGATTACAGTAACAGTCTAATTACAGAGAAGTGGTTAGTGAGAAGCTTGGTTAAGTGTAACTGTCAATCCTTTCTTTCAAATTATAGCTCCTGAGTCTTCTTCACTTGTTTTTTTTTCACGTAAGCAGCAATCACTTTGATAAGGTTATTCCTTACTTACTTTGATTAGGTTCACATATTTGCAGTTGAAGAATTGATACATTTTGAGAGTAGACACATTTCTATTAGTAAAAATTTGAAAGTTGGAATTGCAAAATACACAATGTCAAGATTTACATAATGTTTATTCCAATCTGTTGGTTTTTATACCATTTGTTCTTACACTTTATGGGGATTTTCTTTGGTTCAGTTTTCTTTGTTTCAAACTTTATGAAAATACTTTAGTTTGATTTTGGTCTTGTATTTATGCTTTAAATTAAAAAAAACCCAAAAAACATTAAACCTTAGGCAAGTTATTCTTATCCTCAGTAGTAGGTCCAAGCTAGACTCAGAGATTTTTTTTTAGTGTAAGTTGTATCACTATCATTGAAGCTTGTTGTAAATAATAGTGGGTCAAATATTGTTGTGTTGTTTTTCCCAACAGCTTCTGTAGTTCTCATTGTCCCTTTCCAAGGATGTAATGATTGAATTACATACAATACCTGTGTAATGTTACATCACTATTAATGTAAAGGAATGTGAATGTGTCAGTAAGGCAAAGGACACTGGCAATGAGGAAATGAGATATTAGCATGAAAATAAAGGAACAAAAACCTTGCATCTTTATCCTATTTAAGATGACATGATTGAAGCTTGTGCATCCATATTGATGTATACTCATATTTTAAAAAAATTGTTAGGCACAAATTTGAGCCTCTTGATAGATGTAATAGAATATGTCATGAAAGTGGGGTAACATGCTCATTGGTCTGTATCGGATTGTTTTAGATATCTTTAACAGTTTCTCCATGGTTATATATTCTCGTTTGTTTTTGCATCAGTTACATGTATATCTGTACTTACAGAGTAAGTGTCAAGTGTGTGTGTATACTACTTCCCGTATGTGTGTATATATTTAAAGAATCGAAAGAAGAGAGAGAACATTTGAGTTTGTGAATTTTTTTCCAATGAAATTCTGAAATGTTGGATTTGTAATGCTCTCAGCTTTGCAGATTGAGCTTGTTTCATTTTTTAAGCAGATTCTTCCCCCCCCCCCCCCCTAACAATACACAATGTGCATTTGAGGGAGAGTGGATGACTCTAACTTTGGAGCACTTCATGAAGGACATGAGCTGAATGGTATATGAGAAGATATTGTCCTCTCACATGTCATCATTTTCAGAAATACTTTGCAAACCAGTAGAGAATGTTATGTGGGTTGTGCTTTTTTTATTGTCTTATATTTTGGTGGGACCATATAATATGCTTGTAGATGTGCAAGGATTAATGTAATACTTTTTTGTTAAGTAGTCATGTAAAACAAAGGCTGAATTCTTTGACATGCACGCAATTATAGTTTCAAAAAGTGGAAATGGTTTGTTCAAATTAAAAGACGTGTAAGTTGCCTGTTGTGTAATATCTCTTTCTTGCCTACTTTCATTAAAGTCTCCTGTGGGAGTGGACAGGAATGGAAACCTCATCTGAATAGTGTAAATCAATCAGATTCAGAGCAATGTTTATCATTAGCAATTTGGTATAAAGCAATAGAACAGAGATTTTTTTTTTTTCATGAACTGAACTTGTATTTTTAATGATGAGATTCAGTATGAGTAATAGTTTTTTTTAGAATAAGGAGCATTAGGATTGTTAAAAAAATATTTTATCATCTCAAACTAGAGAAATTCATGAGCAAAGCAATGGCAGAACAAGGCACAATTTTGAATTGTTTTAAAAGCATCAAGCTCAATGTTTAGCAATTTAAGTTTAGTCATTTGACTTATTTTTAGTCCTGGTTGTGTTAAAACCAGTTTGTATTAAAAACTTAATCACTAGGTTATGTATCTAATCAAGCTTATTTCTAAATGTAATTTCTTCTGATGTAGCAGATCATTGGTATCCACAAACATAATCATTTGGTTCTGAATAAGAGTATAGCCAAATGTTATTGACATACAGTCAAGCATAGTACATGGCATAGTTTTTACTGCATTGCAGTATAGCCAAACATTGGCGTATAGTTAAATTTGTTACTAAGCATAGTTGTTTTTCCTGTTATAGTAAGTCACTTTATACTAAAACATACAGTCACTTGCTTATGTATGTAGATGAATTACAAAGTCTTGTCTGATCTCTTATTAAAAAAGGAAAATGAAAAAAAGTGCCATTAACTGTTGCAATAATGACAATGGTATCATTATTTTGAGGATGAAGACAGTGCTAGCTAAAAGAGATTTACTTCGCTGTTTTTCGCTGTTGTGGCCATCATAAGGTGCTGAATTTTCATTGCAATATGTTTACGTGATAAGAGAAAAAAAAAAGTGCAATATTTGAACTTTCACTGAATGAAACTTTTTGGTTTGTTTGTGCTGAGAATGTGTCTTAACATATGACTGAATACACCTTGTACAATTTTCAAGTCTGAATTTTTTCTTTTTCTTTTAAGCAGATTATGCACTATTATCCAGAGAATCACTGGTATTCTGGTGGATGTGTGGTTCTGAAGTTATACTCAAAGATTGCATTGTGACGAACATACATGGTGCTTCCTTGTTTTCAGTGAGTTTTTAAAAAAAATTCAGAAAACAACATGAACAAAGTTGTGATACTTTCAGTATGTGAAATCTACACAGTACTCTCAAGATGCCTTGTCTTCATAAATGAATGTTAGCGAACATCAGCTAATCATAGCCTAGTAGCTATGCGTTATAATTGTGCAATATTTTTGGCTAGTAAAATTTTTCTTTACTTTTGTGAAGGTCAGGTGTGCATTTGTCTATTCAAAGTGAAAATTTCTTGTCACTCATTGTTTTAAGTTGCTTGTGTGTTGTTTTAAGTAGCTTGTATGTCATTTGTTTAATACGCTGGTCACATTCTTCTTTTGTTAACTTCATTTTTTTGGTTGTTGTTGTTGACAATAATGTCAGTCAGACCGGCTGGTTGATGATCATGAGTGCTTCATTTTTGGTAAGTTAAATAATTATGTCAGTATATGATTTCCTTGTAGGCAGGGTGTATCAGATTGAAGAGATTCCTGCAGATTAAAGAGATTCCTGCAGATTGAAGAGACAAGAGATTCCTGTGTAAACAAGAAATTGGGCTGATACAGGTGGCTTCGGTGAATTACTTGAAAATTTTTTTTTTTTTTTAGCTCTTTGCTTGTGCCCTTCCTTATTGCAACACATGACCAGCTTGTATTCATTCTTTTTATATTAGGGAAAGTTTTTCTTTAAACTATCTTTACTTTCTTTTTTGACCTGCTATGTATTCACATTGTCCATGTATTAGGGAATGCTTTTTGTTTAGGTTTTGTGTTTACTTTCTTTGCTCCTTCGTTTTGTTTGGAGCATTTTGTAAACCACTTTTTGTATTCATTGTTATTATTATTATTTTTGTTTTATTCATTTCTATCTTCAGTTTTTTGTGTGTATTTGCTTTCCTGTATAGTATTTGTGTATTTTCTGTTTATTGTCCCTGTATTGAAGAATATTTCTTTCTCTTATTTCACCATATGGCTTTCTGTTTGTGGCCTCCCATATTGTTGAAACTGTTTATGTTTATATCGTGATATTCTAGAGCAAGAAATGCTTGTTTGTTTGGGTGGGATTTTTTTTTTTGGGGGGGGGGGGGTGGGGGGGTGTTAGTTTTTTTTTGGGGGGGTGTCCGTTAGTTTAGTTTGTTTTCTTTTAGTTTTTTGTTGGGATGTTTTGGGAAAGGTGGAGGGGTGCTTTTTTTTCTTCTTTTTTTTTTTTTTTTAGAGGGTTAGGAGGTAGAAAAGAGATTTCTACAATTTTTTTATAAGTGCCTGATAAACTTATTTTGATTCAGAATCTTTCTGATTCAACACTAATCTGTCCTTGTTTGAGGATAGATATATGTTTGTTATTTATTGTTGTACATAATGCCATTATGTACTGTGAAAATATAGTCTCACATGGCCTTCCCTTGCTCTGTGTGTGTGTGTGCAGTTGTTTTGGTTTGATTGATAAATTGGTCTACTCAGTGCCCTCGTCTTCCATGTTTGAAATACTTTTTGTGATTGGTGTGGGTTTCATCTATGATATTGTATATTTCTGATCATTCTCAATCCTTTGGTAATGAATATATCTAGTCACTGGTTGTTTATTCCTATCTAATGAAGACATAATGCTGGTTAGTCTAGTTTTCTGTGATAGAAACTTGGTTGTGGTGGTTTACTTTAGGGAGTTTTTCTTTTTTCTTTCATGATTGATCATCTTTGTTACTAGTATCGTTTACAATAACTATGCATTTTATATAAAATGTAAGCTAGTCCTTGAGGCAATTGAAGGTATGAGAATGAAAAAGGGATAAGAAGAGAATGGTGGTGGATCTGTGAATCCAAGTCAGGTGATAATGTGTCAAAACATGGAATTTGTGCGTTTGCATTTTGTTGTTGTTATGTATTGGAGCATAAAACTTGTGCATCTGCTTCACAGCTGTCATTTTCACCTGCTTTCAGCTACTATCAACTGCTGTCTATCCCATCCCATCCCATCCCATCCCATCCCAGCTGTGGCTAAATATAGGAGTTGACCACACTTGGTCTTGGTTAAATGGAGGGAAGGGGCGTGCTAAATTTAGCACTCTTGACTGAGTGATGTTGGATTTTTGCGCTATGTTTTATTTTTCTTTCTTTTTTTAATTCTGTGTACTGATGTGGTTGTTTAAGATGAAATACAGAGACTTTGTTCACTGATGTGGTTGTTTAAATTAAGATGAAATACAGAGACTTTGTTCACTGATGTGGTTGTTTAAATTAAGATGGGATACAGAGACTTTGTTCACTGATGTGGTTGTTTAAATTAAGATGAAATACAAAGACTTTGTTCTTTGATGTGGTTGTTTAAATTAAGATGAAATACAGAGACTTTGTTCTTTGATGTGGTTGTTTAAATTAAGATGAAATACAGAGACTTTGAGTACTGATTGTGTTTGGTCGAGATTAAGATGCAGAGACTCTTTACAAATTATTTATAACATTCCTTACGAATTTATTGCTTTAATGCACTGTACATAGCGAAAGCACTTTAAAACTTTATATCCAACAGCCTTTTTTCATTTATTTTACCATATCTATTTGGACTAAACAGTAGCATGCTCAGCTTAAAGTAATATCAAGAGAAAATGTGCCAGGGAGCCTATGGGACCACATTTAAGCTGTTTTTGCTGTAATCTGACAGACGTTAGAATGCAGTTTTTCCTGAAATGCTGTCTTAGATTCGAATGTGATTTTTAAAAATTTTGTTATCAATAGGTTTGAGGCTGATTTTTGAGGATTCCCTTGGGGTCTCTTTTCCAGAGGACTGATTTTTTTGGATTGATATGCTGTTAGTTAAAATAGCAGTTTCTTTGATATTGTGCATTAAAGCTGAGAATGAGTAGGATTGCTGATTTATTTATTCTTTTATTTATTCTTTTATTTCAAGGATGATGAAATAAGCACACATGCATGTGCTTTTTTACATTCAGTCCCCTTATATGTGCAGTTTTGCAAATTTTGTCATCCATTCCCACCGCCACACAATGACCTACTCTTCCAAATAGCAGAACAGGTTTTAGCATGTGCTTGCACATGGGGCCTCGGTTTATAGTCTCATCTGAAGGACTTTTGCCTGCTGATTATTGTTTTGAACTTTATGTTTGGTTGGGTTTTTTTTCAAAGTTGCTCATTATAGCTGCTGTATCTATTCGTATTCATTAAAAAGAAAGACACAAGTTTTCATTTTTCTCCAGAAAAATACAGGCTTTATGGCATATTACTCCAAGCCAATGAATCTAAGACTGTCATCCACCTTTAGTGAAATCTGGACTCTTACAAACCTCATTGCAAAAGAATTCAGCTCACTGCAAAAGAATATGCAATGCTGTTGGGGACTACCATGAGTCAAATGAACGGACTGATACAACCAGTGTAAATCTCCTGGAAAATCTACACACCATCAGAAATCATTTGAAGACGCCAATAAGAGAAAACTAAAATACATTGATCATGTGACACACAAGAAGAATACAGATCTCACAGCAGCCATTTTTCAAGGAAAAACAGGAGCAGAAAGGAAGAAAGGCAGGCCTTCAGTCTCATTCATAGAAAACATAACCAGTATCATATGTTTGTCCGTCATGTTTGACGATGACCTCAGGAGGCAGCTGCTATTTCTAAAATTGGGCAGAAATTTGATGATAGTGGAGGCGCCTTGCCCACAAGCACACCCCCACTCTCTCGGCCAAGAGGGCATTATGACAGTCAACGTTGGATGTTTGCCAAAAGCCAACTAACCTCCAGGGCTACAGCACATAAGGACTGTGCAAGTCGAGCCTCCTAGTCAGGGAGTCATAGTCGATCACTAAAGACTAAGCTGTAAAGTGGAATTCCACGAGTGGGAAAGCCGCTGATCATACAGCCTCTCACTTTGCTGTTGCCCTCAGCGTCAATGGTTTAATCAAGAACTGTGAAAAAGCCCAGGCATTGCTGAGGCAGGCCAGTATCGATAGCATGAATGATCAAATAGTTGTCAACAAGAGTCAACAAAGAGTGAGTTTGAGGCACGTCACTGTGTCACAGGGTGCAGTGTGGCCAACATTGCATGTAGTGACACTGGTATGTGGGACCAACTTTTTTCAGGTGAACCAAATATATATGATCAAATGAACTGTACCAGTGATTTACTCGTGTGCTGATAGATGGGTGGGCTATGTATAATTGGTTTGGAGTTATGCTCATCTCCTGACTTCACTGTCTACACAGTTATTTGTGTCAGCAGTCCACCAGAAAAGAAACGATCTCCCTTTGTGCCTGCTGTTGTTCTGGTATACGACTTGTACGAGTACTATGCCTTTTGTATTTTCTGTACAAGTGTAGCACCTGTTGTATTTTTAGCATAAATATAGTGCCCGTTCTATTGTCAGTACAAGTATAGTGCTTATTATATATTATAAATGCAACTGTAGTGCCTGTTGTATTATCCATACAAGTGCCTTTGGCATTGCATGAACAACTGTAGTGTGTGTTCATAATGGAAGCATTATGTTATGGAATATACATACATATGCATTTTCTAATATTTGTAAACATATATCAATATTATCTTTAGATGTGACTGCTTGATGCTGAGGGTTTTCTTCAACATTTCTGTCCACTTCACAGTATTGCTGAAATGAATATTTCGAAAGATTATACAACAGAAAATGTTACTATGATGTAAAGGCTATTTTTCTGTCTTTAAAAATAATTTTGGGGGTTTCTTTTATCTAAGAATTTGTTGTTCAATATGAAATTTATATAAAATCTATATTTGTTTCAAAGTATTATTCATATCATTAAAAAAAATCATATCTTGTTGTGAATAATGACAGTGATAAGTACAAGGGCCAGTATGTACCTGAAATGCATTTCAACTTACATCTGTGATCTTTGTAAAATCATGGTCAGGTTTTCTGCTGAGAATTTTACAACAAATATTTATGCTTTGTTTTTGTGAGTTTTTATTTTCATTTTCCTATGCATTTATATGCAATATTTAAAACTGAAGTATTGCATGCAGAAGAGGGAAAGACTTTTGAAATTATGCAGTATGGTAGCTTCTTTAAAGCAAAAGGTTCTTTTCAATTATTTTCTTTATTCTATTCATTCATTCCTTTGTTGATTGATTGATTCATTTCTTGATTTCTTTTGCTTAAAATTGGATCAAAAACTTTGTATAAAAAAAAATAGGTGATCAGTGCTGTTCTTCTTTCTTTCCTTTTTCTTCATTAAACGAATGGCTCTTTAGCATTGGCTGTTAAACCCACCTATCCCTCATCCTCACACACACACACACACACACAGAGAGCCAGAGAGAGAGAAATTCATATTTCTACCACTTAGTCCATCCTATAAGCTCTATAATATCTTTGAAAATGATTCTTGGTCTACATTCAAAGAGGAAAAGAAGATGCATGCTTGTTAACTTATTCCAGGTAGTGTGAGTAATCATCTTTTGAAAACAAAAAGCTTTTGCTGAGAATCACTGCTTTTTGTTTCATTTTGTAACTACAAAGAAAGCATTTTTCAAAAATTGCGACCCAAAGTAAGTTTATCCCAGAATCATTTGTAATGAAACAAATGCTAATTTAACTCTTCAATAATGTTGTGTTTGCAAAATGACATGAGACAGCACCTGTTGTCTTTACTCAGCAAAATGTCTGAGTTCACATGGTTTTTCCAGACACGAAATCCACTAATACAAATGTGCAGCACAATAAGTGGTGTTCACATTTTTCTATCTCAAGATGATTCAGTCAAAGAGTCAAACTTCCGATATCCCTTTAGACAGCCTAACGTTCATTGACTGATTGTGTTCATAGGTATCTAAAAACTAAGAGAATCCTATGCATAATGCAAATAGTGGTCTACCTAACAGATGTTATGGTGCTCTGATGTTTACAATCTGCAGTTTAGACCATTTCTATGCATTAAAAGATTATCAGGCACCATTTTTTCACATGTCTATCCACATAATCAATGCATAATAGAGATGTCAGCTTTAAGTACTTTGTGATATGTCTTTGACTTCAAAAAAAAAAAGACAACCCCACTTCCTACTCCCTAAAAAGAAAAAAAAAAGTAGCTTGATTTAGTCATTGAATTTGTGGTGAGTGTTTAGGAAAACGTCACATTCTGTTGGCTCTGGGAAATACTTGTTTTTTCTTTTTTCTGTTGTTTCTAGCTTTGGTACTGGATTCACCGAGTTATCCAATGCAATGTTTTAGCACATTGTTGTATGATTTTTAGGGGAAGAAGTTCCATTTTGTTGAAATGTGGACGCTTGAATAAAATTTGGAAGACAAGCTCTTGGTTTTTTATTCGTTGTGTGTGTTTGTGTGTGTGTGTGTGTGTTTTGAACAAGATTTGAACCTGGGTCAGCAGATCATGAGAGCATCACTCTAGCCACCAGGCTATCCCACCCTTTAACTCCACTGAGAGTTGTTGGGGCATTTCCCTGAAGAGCTGTTCACAAATTCCTCCATTTTATGTTGCTTGTACGCTAAAACCACAGACATTTATACACAAGCATATACAACTCACCAGAGACCATAATTTCTGTCCCTGAAGTGAATAAAAAATATACCATTATTAGCCCACATCTGAAACTTTCTTGACTTTATATGTAACTCTACCTTTGTTGTTGGTTTTTTTTCACCCACAACTTCTCTTCCTGGTATGGCTCTGAGTGGTCAGATGCCACATTTCAACATTTGGCACACCGATTTCACTTTCCAGTTAGCTTCTTAAGGAGTGGGGACACTGCACTGAATTTTTCAGGTATTGTGTCATGGGTGAGTTGAACCTGGAAGAGCCCATCCCTCGTCACATAGGATCATATTACTGGTGTGATATAGTTCATGGCGATCTTACAGTATATCACTGAGCATCTTACAGTATATCACTGAGCAGGTTCAGAGTGTAAGGTTGTCACTATTTGTATAGTATGTGTGCACAGATGTGTGGATATGCTTCTGTTATCATTTACACGATAAGTATTACAACATTTTTCCATGATCAAACAGTCACCACATCTGACTTCTTTTCCATTTATTTTACTCAAGCACACAAGTATGTCACTCACAAAAACTATGCATCACTAAAAAAAATGAAAATCACTATTTCCTAACATGATTTGTTGTCATTCGGATTCTATTGATAAATAGTGAATGCAAAATGCATATACAATATGGCTTCAGGCTTAGCGCTTTGAATTGATTGAAAACAGACAACTGTTAATCAGCCATATACACACCACCATATACATAAAATATATACACCTGATGCAACAAAGGATGGCTGTAACTCCGTAACAAAATCATTTGTCGACAACAGAACATGTTTTGACACTTGGCAAAGAAATGCTCTCTGTCACATCACAAGTACAGTTTCGTCAGTCAATGATATCACACTCTGAATAGTTATGGAATTGAAGTAAGATACCCATATGCATGCATACACACATGCATTTGCAAATACACACACATACACATATATACATATATAACACAATCTCTGAGTGCATGCAGGCATAAATGCATGCACATGATTTTACACACACACACACACACACACACCACTTATGATCAAAATGAACAGACAACAGATCATGAAAAAAATCCCATATTCAAATCATAGATGAAATCAAATAAGAAAAGGACATCAATTTGAATGTGCAAGTCTCTATAACTACCAACAAATTTTCCCGTCAGTCTCTAGACTATTTTCATCCATAGATCTACAGAACAACATGACTCTGGATAGAAGCTACTTAGGAATAAAAAACAAATACATAAAAACTTTTAAAAATGTATTTCAAACAAATCTACAACCAGCGATTTAGTCATCCACCTGATCACAATATTTCTGTTTAATAACAACACAGTTCATTATGTATTATATATTATCTCATATCTGTCCCTGCCTTTAAAATTCCGAAATTCCATCACCCTGCTGAAGTGTACAAACTGTGTGTGTGTGTGTGTGTGTGTGTGTACATTTGAATTTGTTAGAATATTGTGAATCATTGTTGTTGCTTGTGTAGGAGCAGATTGAATGGAAGCGCTCTGATTTGTAATTGCAAGATATAGCGCTCTATAAATTCCATATATTATTAATTTTATTATTATTATTTATCATCATTATTATTATTTATGTGTATCATAACCAAACAAACTGGCACAGCAAAAAACCAAAAACAACAACAGAGATTACAATGCTTTTGAATATATTACATCATCATTCATGAGAGTATGTCTAATCACAGAAACAAACAACAACAAATCACAGTCAAGTAACAAAGGGAGAGGGGGGTGGGGGGTGGGGGGGGAGAAGAAACAAAGAAAGAAAGAAAAGCTAAGGTCAACTACCACTTGGGTATCCTGTGCTACAGTACAGCTGTACCTCAATCATTGCGACCTCAGCTCTGTGTCAGCGGAATAAAAATTGTTCACCCCTCATCTGCTCGCTTCTGGTGTTCCAGGCACACCCTTCCTATCGCCACTGTTAAAAAACAATTTAAAAACAAAACAACAACAAAATCCCCCATGACAATGCTGAGGGCCTGTCAGCACAACTAGCAACCCACCTTATGAAGTGCTGGGCAAAGATTTCTCTCCATCTATCCCTTTCTCCGTTTCTGCCTTGTTCCTTTTCTTCCTGTCACCCCCTTCTTATCTATTTTCCGCCTTCTTGGTCCATTCTTCTGCCTTTTTTTTTTTACCCCAGTAAAACTTGAAATATAACAATTCTCTCCCATGCCGAAGTTTAATGTGCTGGGTCTGACTTGTCGGGTGTTTAATGGCAGCACAACGCATTTTCACTCATATGACATACAACAATTGTTGCTCTCTGAGTGTTTGATGAAGAAGAAGTACCAAAAAATGTTCCTTGTCATAACTTTTCTTAAATCCCACACGTTTCACCCTAGCGCATGGTCTTTAAAAAAACCCAAACCCAACAAAAATATAGAAATAAAATGCACAGGCAAAGTAAACTACTATTATTACTATTATCATTATCATCGCTATTATCACCAAACTGGCCAAATGAAATAAACTCAGACATGTGACCAAAACAAACTAGCAAACAGACAACAGTTTGGAAATATTTACATCCAGATAAATACAAATTTAGATCCAACTAGATAATAAAACTCTCAACACAACTTTTGAGAAAATATGCACATCCAGATAAATATAATTATATTGAACTCTGAACACATTAAATATAAATAACTTTGATTTTTCACTTTACAGAAATAGCCCAGACAACTTTCATTACTTTAATGGGGTACTAGTCCTAATAGCCTCCCTTGTGGAAGGAGCTGGAGCGCTTTCTCTATAGCTAAAAATAATTAATGGGGAAAAAATCCGTTGTGAATCGTGAATTGCAATGCCATGTGTACCCAAATGGAACACACCAGCAGATTGTGCAAGGCTGTTTCCTTGGGCAGTAGTTCTGACTTCTCCAAATATACACTTCACTTTCACGTTAACTTGTAGAATCAAAATAGCCTGTTTATAGAGGCCTCATTCCCCATTGTTTTAATCATGCTCCATGGCTCAGAGTTTGTTATAAGAAAAGGGAGCCAATCTATCTCCTCTCTATTACAATGATAACAGCTGATTTTGGTTAAAATATTATAAATTTCATTCTCTTTTTTGATCATAGGAAATTACAACAACCTTTTCTTGTTTGGCTAGAGGGAGACTACAATATTTCATTTAAGTGACTACCATATCTGAGCGTGTAGAAACCTGCCCAGATCCTAACATAATGTAGCGTTTTTCTCACAATACCCGTGTAAAGTTTATTTCCAAAGGATATTAGCTGAGTTTTTTAATACTTGTTAAAAAATTGATTTCAAAGTTTCTCTTCTCAATCATTTGGACACAACTAGACCGGAATTTCAAACAATAAGAACTGAACTGAAACTTTTGTAAGTTTAATTCTTTCCAGAATGTTTAAAATACTTGATGATGACACTGACTAAAAAGGAAAATGAATCAATAAATGATCCCATATTAACTGAAGCTCACTAAATGGAAAATACCATATCAGCACTAAAATAATGAGCCTGAGGAGGATCACCAATTATTGCCAGGAGATTTCCTAAGTTTTTAAAAAAATCTTTCCTTATTTTCATACAATACTTTCATTGATATCTCTTTTTTTTTTAATCTACTCTATTTTCATTCTTGATTAAATGGGCACTTTGCTTGATAGAATACCTTCTCTCATACCTTTGTTATCTACTATATATTCATACTTCATTAAATGGGTACGGTAAAGTAATTTCAATATAAGCAATGGAAATGTTTGGTAGGCTACTTTGTTTTGGGATTTTTTGTTTGTTTTTTGTTGTTGTTTTACTTAGAGGGGAGTTGCTCTTTCATCCCCGTCCCCCCCTCCTTTCACTGCTTTTAATTCTAATTGCTCTTTTCTTGAAATGAAAACTAGTGAATAGCAAAGTAATATACTTCTCTTACATCGCTTGTAACAGGTACAACTGTCATAATGTCCATATGACCAAATCCTCCATGAAAATCATCATATTTTCCCAACATCTTTTAACCAACACCCGTCTGTTTGTACAAGTTTTAAAAGATAAATAATCTAACAATAAATCACAGAACTCTAAATTCACAACTCAAATCTTTCGGATAGTAAAGGAAAAACTGGCCAAGTCAATGGCACAAGCCATTACATGTTTTTCTATAATATCACCAAAACATAACAAACCCCCTTAAAAACAATATCTAAAACACAATATACCTGGTACATATAAAGTACCTATATCTATATCATCCATTAAACCCTCTTTTCTAACCATGAGATACAAAAGCAGTAATATCTTTTGGACAAAACGAAATGAGGAGGGAAAAAAAAAAGACAATGACAATTATGCACACACACACACACAGAGCAACACACACACACGTTCTGAAAAACTTAAAAGAAAAAAAGGGACAAAAAAATACACATAAACATGTGTTAACTGTGGTACCGACAACATTGAAAAATGTCAAGCCTCTCTTGCAACAGCTCATCTGGTTATCCCACGAAGCAACAATACTAGAATACAAAACATGCGAGCATGTCCAAACTGGAGTAAGATCAACTTCCAAAAAAAGTATTTTCACAAACGATAAAACATATCAAAATGATATAACCAGTAAAAAATTACAGACATAACAAACAACATATTGTGCTGCACACACGCACGCACACACATGTGCACACACACATGTGCACACACACACACACACACGTGCACACACACACACTCACGCACACACACACTACACACATACATATGCACGCACACAGAGAGAGCTAAAATACATCAAGATGATTTAAAAAGCATGCTTATAACATGAAAACAAATGGCAACAGTTATTTGAAATCTTCATTAATTTTCTTAATGAAGCACTGGCACCAAAACTTAACTACCATGCCCTAATTTTTAAAAGAACACAAGGCTGTAAACATCAAAACAAAAATGTCAACCACGTATTGATGTGTACAGTAATAACAGCCAACCTAGCTTCACTCAGAATTAATCAGGTTTAGCATTACGTTTACTTTACAAAACTGACACACTCAAAAAGTAAAACACACAACAGAAGACAACACACAGCAATACAATAAAATAGAAGACAATGCCATATAACACAATACAACAACCAATCATAATGTAATGCCACACAAAAAAGAACAATCAAACTATGAAATGGTAATATTTATATACAACAAGACACCAACAGCCTGAAATAATCCCCTGAGCAGAAACAAAATCCAACCATTTTAGATCTGTCAATTCAATATAACCCTTGTAGCTTAGCTCATCTATCTATCTATCTATCGATCTATCAGAAAGAGTTCTGACCAATATATATATATATATATCTATATATATATGATCATAACTCTCTCTTTACTGATATTTATCAGTTTCAAATAGCTTTCTCCTACCAAGTTAAAAAAGTTAGTTACCCGAGTTGATTTGTTAAGCATTACCTTATTCTTGGACTGTAGTATAATCATCACAAAAACACACAACTAATCCCCCATGTTGCTTTGATGTCCAAACCGTATCCAGAGCTGTCGGTTTCCCCCACTTTCAGCCGCTATCCATTCCATCCCATCCCAGCCCAGCTGGTGTTAGTTATAGCAGGAACGGACCACACTTGGATTAGGTAAATTGCTAAATTTAGTACTCTTGATTAAGTGATGTTGGATTTGCGTGCTGTGTATATATCCAACTGTGTGACTTGATGTAATAATGAAAAAAAAGACCTGTCAAAAACGTACATCCCCCTCCCCATGCATACAACTCTGACAAGTTGTAGGAAAGTACTGAACATTATAATCTAACATCGAAGACTAAGCTAGCACGCTTTCCTCTATATTCAAGTACAACAATGCAAAGGCCGTGGTTAAGTTTGATTCTTCGCTCTTCTGTAGGTACAATAAATGTAGTGTTGAAACAAGTCGTTTTACTTTTTCCTGAAAACAGGGGAAAGAGAGAGCGAAAACAGGCAAAGATTTTTTTTTTTAAATGCATTACTCTCTTCCACTGAGTTTGTGATCATCAGATTTGCAAGCGCTGCAAGTACTGTGTCACTACATTCTAATTTTTTAAAGACAGTTTTGAGAGTGGTATTTTTTGTCGTTGCTGTTTTCATCTTTTTTTTTTTGGGGGGGGGGGGGGGGGGAGGGGTGGTGGTGGTGGAGGGGGGAAGGAGGAAGGGGGGTTGGGTTTTGTTTTGTTTTTAATTTTCTCAAATGTTTGCTTACTAGTCTACAATCAGATCTGGTTTTCATCACAGTAAAAGTAACACACTATACTGACCAGAAACCCCCCCCCCCCCCAGCCAATGTTTCATTTTGGTGTCAGTAAGTTTGGTCCTTGGACTAAAACGCAAATTTCTGATGAGCTCAAAACTGATGTCAATTTGAACTGAATCTAGTACTTACTGGCAGCCAAACCTTGAAACACTTTGTGGGACGCGTAAATGCATCAGGAATAAAGATGTGAAAGATTTACAGGGCTCAACTTTCCAACAACATTCTTGGCACACTCACATAACAAAGGGAGCATACATAGACTGAACATATAACACTCCAAAATAACATTGGCACACTCACATAACACAGGGAGCATACATAGACTGAACATATAACACTCCAAAATAACATTGGCACACTCACATAACACAGGGAGCATACATAGACTGAACATATAACACTCCAAAATAACATTGGCACACTCACATAACAATGGGAGCATACATAAGCTAAACAAAAAGCACTCCAAAATAACATCGGCACACTCACGTAACAAAGGAAGTATCAAGACACTGAACAGAGAGCACTCCAAAACAAAAATGGCATAGTCTCATAACAAAAAAAGGGAGCATAAATGAACTGAACAGGGGAAGCTCCAAAATCAACAGTTCCTAAAATGTTTAGCTTTCAGTTAGAAAGAAGAACATGAGTATGCATGGTAAAGAACACAACAATTTTTCTTTTGTTCTGTCTGAAATTAAGTAAATTTTCCTTTTCAATTATACATGATTTCAGAATTTTAAAAATAATTTGTGGTTTTTCATTCAAAGAGAAACGATAATGGTTTTCTTGTGGTACTGACCATCAAACAAACGCACAAAATACACAGACGCATGCGCATGCATGCTCATACACACACACACACATTTCCTTAGTTCCTACATTTAAAAAAAATCAAACCAAAACATACAGTAACATTTACGTAAGTACATAGTATATACCTATGCATTGACTCAAACCTATATATCATTCAGTCACACATATATAACACATCCCATCAGCTGACTTACACATAAAATCAGATCACTTCAAGGGAATGAATAAACATGAAATTTACGGAACACATTAAAAATCTCCATCTTACAGAGAAGCACGACTGACAATGCTGCTCACAATTCAACCAAATACAAGCGTGCACAATGCATAGACCAGAGTGAAAGGCAAAAACACACAACGCTCATAAGTGACTGCTTATAAATACGACTGATCTACTGCAAACCAGCTGACTTTTACATGAATCAATCACACTGTTTTTTCCAGCCGTACTCTTTAGATTGATCAATGTTAAGCTCTGAATACTAAAAAAACAAACAAACCCAACTGATCTGCAGATTCTGTTATTGAATTATGCCAAACAGACCTCCACCACAAGCTTCAGATTAGGAACTGATAACATAAACAAAAATCTCAACGAAAAAAACCCCTGCAGTTTTCAAGCAGTCTGGGTAACATACTAGAAACGTACACATGAAAAAAGAAATTTGTGTAGCAAAAACCGATCCGAATTTACACTTGACATGTGTACATAGTACACACACTGAAGATTTTCATTTTCCACAAATATTGTTCAGTGATTTCATTTTTTCCTACAGGTCTCACAGAATCCTTTTTCAAGTTTTTAAATTTTACTGGTGAATAGGTATGCTTATAATTTCTTTATCAGTCTCATGTAGTTGTTTAAGGAAAAGGGTTATCAAGTTCCGTTTGATTTTTAATTCCTTCATCTGTCTAATACAATTTCTTGCAACAACAAGCTATGTCTTTAGCTGAGCATGCCCTCTGAACTTAATTCATCTAAGTGTCTTCTGTTACTGATGAAGGATTTATGTGTATATTAAGTGTACTGTTTAATTTCTGTTTGTTGTTTGGTTTGTCAAACTGTGAAATTAAAAGCTACCCTGATTTTCTTTTCTTCTGCAGCATAAAATCTGGAACTGTAAGTATGAAACGGTCATTTACTCCTGTGGGGATACCAGGGGCCTGTCAGTATAAATAGCATCCCCACATTCCCTTTCTCTGTTTCTGCTGAATAGCAGCGCACTGCAATTTTGCTCATATGACCGACAATGAGTTGCTGTCTGAGTGTTCATTGAAGAGAAGAAGAAGAAGAAGAAGAAGAAGAGAAAAAGAAGAAGAAATAGTCATTGATTCTTCAACAACACTCAAAATAATGCAATAAAACATTAACTTTACAAAGCAATCATACCCAAAAAAGACCTGTCAGCAGTCTTATTATTACATATGACTGTAATATGCTAAGCACTGAGCAAATCACTAGTCAAATTCTGAGAGTAAATGGAAAAAAAAACCCACCAACAAAAACTACATAACATAACTATGTCTGAACTGTGTGTGTCAGCTGAGTTAGTCTTGTCAACAAAGGGATCATCAGAACAGAGCATAAGACAACAAATCATAAATCAATCTTAAGGCAGCCGTGCTACAGAGCACAGAGCACAACGACAATGACTGATACATTTACCACACAGTATTTGTGTCACCATGACTCTCGTCCTAGTTGAAGTTGATATAAGGCTTAAACTTTCCATAAATCTGCTATTACCATTAGAAAACTATTCATTTTTAAACTTACAACTTTTAAAAAAATATCTATATGATTTCATTGAGTGTCTGGCCACCTGGAAAAGAGCAATTTGTGTGCTATACTTAAAGGTTCTACCATTCATGCCTTTATCTACAGATAATATGTTATGAAAAAAACAAAGCATGCATATTATGGTTTATTAATGACTAGAAGTCGTAATATTGATGTCTATGTCTGAAACTTTATCAATTTACACTGGTAGGTAAGTGCTCAAACCAGTAATATGGAACATCAAAGGATCAGAATACATAAGAAGAAAAAAAAGAACTGCATTACCACACAGCCCTCCTCCTGGGGGGTTGTCTCTTACTGTACACAACTTTCTTTCTTGGATAAAACAATTTTAAACATTAAGCACAGCTCACAAATAATAATTATAAAAAAATCCAACACATTTCAAACAATGTCATTTGAACACCCCAGCTGTCTTGGTGTGAGAATAACAACAAAAAGATGCAGCACAGATATAAATGAAAGAATTTTGAACAAATATCACACCATAAGGTCAACAACAACAATGACAAAAAGATTATACATCACTCTTCATAGCATTCACACCAAACCAAAAACACATCTTTTTGATATCTACACAGAGGCAACAGTACTTGATGAGCTTAAGATGACAGGAAAATCCTCAGACCTACTGGATGTGTTGCCGCCACTATATGAGATGAGAGAAGAGAGTCTGAAGCTGACACCAAAAAGGATTGAGACGTGCGGGCAGGAGACAACAATCAGGCAGAGAAACAAGTGTTGTCCCCCTTAGTTGAAGAGAATGTTTTCAGGATCCTGGTTTTCCAGCTCAGCGATATGACGCAAGACATCCTTCCTGGTGATGATGCCCAGCAGTCGTCTGTAAAGATAATCCGTTTAAAGTCACAAGATAATCCGTTTAAAAGTCACAAAATAATCCCTTCAGAGGCATAGGATAATCTTTTCAAAGTCACAAGATAATTTAAAGTCACAAGATAATCCATTTAAAGTTGCAGATAATCCATTCAAATTTCATAGGATGATCCATTCAAATTTCATAAGATAATCCATTCAAAGTCATTGATCAGCAGAAGGTTCTGCAAAAATGGTCTTTTTTTGTGTTCATTCACAGGATAAACATCTGCAAGATTGACCTATTCTGAATTATCAGTTAATTTGACTTGACTTGTTCAAATAGGACTATTGTGTGTTGTGAGTTTCACATGTCATCAATTGAAATGGACCATTGTGACTTATCACAGATCTAGAGACATTTGTTAAAAGGGACCAGAGCAGGCTATCAGTTAACCTTGTTGTCTGTTCCATTTTGATTCGTCAGTCCAAACAGTCACCCTTACTTTGAGTCATAAATCAGTGATGCCAAGTTATACATAATAAAAACAACAACAAAACAACCATTTTGAACTTCAGCCAACCTAATCATCCACAAAATGATCCGACTGGAGTAACCTGTCTACTAACTGATTTGTCTTCTCAGAAAGACATTTTATAGTTCTTCTTTTTATGGACACTCTCATAAAATGTCACATTGGTATACATGTACATTTACAAGGCCTACAAAGTGATAAATACTCATTCACCTGAACAAATCCAAGACTACACGATTTCTGCACGTTTTTCTCCTCGGTTACGTTTTAAGTAGAGACATTGTGTAGGCTTGCACATTTTCTCTTACACACTCACGAACACTCAGTATATGCACCTGCTTTCATGATTGAAGTTCCAGCTGAAATTTTACTTGATCCTTGAAATGCCCTTGGGCATGCATACATGCACACACACACACACAACACACACATACACAAACACACAGTATACTGACCCATTATGGGTGACTAAAGTCTGACGGAGTCCCAGCTTGCGGAACATTTCCACCACAGTCTCCATAGGCGTCTGGTCTGTGATGGTGATAGGAGCCTGTGTACACAGCCAACCCACACTGTCAGGAAAGGGCTTCTATACTGCATACCATATACTATCTCTTCTATATACTGCATACCATATACTATCTCTTCTATATACTGCATACCATATACTATCTCTTCTATATAATGCATACCATATACTATCTCTTCTATATACTGCATACCATATACTATCTCTTCTATATACTGCATACCATATACTATCTTCAATATACTGCATACATATACTATCTCTTCTTATATACTGCATACATATACTTATCTCTTCTATTACTGCTACCATATACTATCTCTTCTATATACTGCAACATATACTATCTCTTCATATACTGCATACATATACTATTCTCTTCTATACTGCATACCAATACTACCCTTCTTATACTAAAGCATATCCAGTATACATTTTGTAATACCAACATATACTATTTTTGATACTGCAACCATACCTTATCTATCGTCACATACATATCCATCTGTATACGCTGCCTAACTATACTATCTTTTTCTGCATACAATGACTATTCTTTATATGTATCTTACTATCTTTATGACCATACCATAAATTCCTTCTATACTGCATACATATACTATCTCTTCTTACTGCATACAATATACTATCTCTTCTATACTGACAATCCATAACTATCTTCTTTACTGCAACTCATTTACTATCTCTCTTTAATGCATACCATATTACTATTTCTCTTCAATACTGCATACCATATACACTCTTTCTATATCTGCATACCATATACTATTTTTTATACTGCATACCATTACTATCCTTCTATACTGCATACCATATACTATCCTATCTATAACGATACAGTATACTATCTCTTCTATTACTGCTACAATATACTATCTCTTCTATACCTGCTCCATATACTACTCTCTATACTGCATACCATATTACATCTCTCTATACCATACATTACTATTCTTCTATACTGCATACCATAAACTATCTCTTCTATACTGCATACCATATATATCTCTTCTATACTGCATACCATATACTATCTCTTCTATATACTGCATACCATATACTATCTCTTCTATATACTGCATACCATATACTATCTCTTCTATATAATGCATACCATATACTATCTCTTCTATATACTGCATACCATATACTATCTCTTCTATATACTGCATACCATATACTATCTCTTCTATATACTGCATACCATATACTATCTCTTCTATATACTGCATACCATATACTATCTCTTCTATATACTGCATACCATATACTATCTCTTCTATACTGCATACCATATACTATCTCTTCTATACTGCATATCATATACTATTTCTTGTATACTGCATATCATATACTATTTCTTCTATACTGCATACCATATACTCTTTCTTCTATACAGCATACCACATACTATTTCCTCTATACTGCATACCATAATATACTATCTCTTTTATACTGTATACCATATACTATCTCTTCTATACTGCATATCATATACTATCTCTTCTATACTGCATACCATATACTATCTCTTCTATACTGCATACCATATACTATCTCTTCTATACTGCATATCATATACTATCTCTTCTATACTGCATACCATATACTATCTCTTCTATACTGCATATCATATACTATCTCTTCTATACTGCATACCATATACTATCTCTTCTATACTGCATACCATAAACTCTTTCTTCTATACTGCATACCATATACTATTTCTTTTATACTGCATACCATATACTATCTCTTCTATATCGCATACCATATACTATCTTTTCTATACCGCATACCATATACTATCTTCTTGAACATATCTATTACTCATCCTGCATACCATATACTACCTCTTCTATACTGCATACCATATACTATCTCTTCTATACCACATACCATATACTATTTCTTTTATACTGTATACCATATACTATCTCTTCTATACTGCATACCATATACTATTTCTTCTATACTGCATACCATATACTATCTCTTCTATATACTGCATACCATATACTATCTCTTCTATACTGCATACCATATACTATCTCTTCTATACTGCATACCATATACTATCTCTTCTATACTGCATACCATATACTATCTCTTCTATATACTGCATACCATATACTATTTCTTCTATACTGCATACCATATACTATCTCTTCTATACTGCATGCCATATACTATCTCTTCTATACTGCATACCATATACTATCTCTTCTATACTGCATACCATATACTATCTCTTCTATACTGCATACCATATACTATCTCTTCTAGACTGCATGCCATATACTATCTCTTCTATATTGCATACCATATATTATCTCTTCTATACTGCATGCCATATACTATTTCTTTTATACCGCATACCATATACTATCTCTTCTATACTGCATACCATCTCTTCTAGACTGCATGCCATATACTATCTCTTCTATATCGCATACCATATACTATCTCTTCTATCATCATCATCATCATCATCAGTCTATCATCATCATCTATACTGCATACCATCTCTTCTATACCGCATACCATATACTATATCTTCTATACTGCATACCATATACTATCTCTTCTATACTGCATGCCATATACTATCTCTTCTATACTGCATACCATATACTATTTCTTCTATACTGCATGCCATATACTATCTCTTCTATACTGCATGCCATATACTATCTCTTCTATACTGCATACCATATACTATCTCTTCTATACCGCATACCATATACTATTTCTTCTATTCTGCATGCAATATACTATCTCTTCTATACTGCATACCATATACTATCTCTTCTATACCGCATACCATCTTTCTATACTGCATGCCATATACTATCTTTTCTATACTGCATGCCATATACTATCTTTTCTATACTGCATGCCATATACTATTCCTTCTCTCTTCAGCGTTTCCTTGTTGGGTGGGATGTGTAGGGCCAGGTCTTCTCCTGTGCTTGTCACTCTGCAGGAGGTCTGCCCGCTGGCCTCAGCTGACACATTCCGAATTCAGACCATCTGGAGGATTTTTGGTTCAAAATGAATGCTGGGTATGTTCGTGTTTCCGTAACCCACTGTACGCTGACATGAATTATGGGATCTTTAAGGTACATATTTGATCTTCTGCATGCATACACACATATGCATGAAGGGACTTAAGGCACTGGCAGGTCTGCGCTTTAAGTTGATCTGGGTGATTGTCAAAACCCTACCCTTAATTCACCGGAAGCCACACAGCCAAGATTCAAACCTATGACTTCTTAAGACCTATGCATTTCTTGTTTCCATAGTTGAGGCTTTTTCAAAACTGAAGGCAACCCCCTCCCCCCTAAAAAAACTAAATGACAACACAAATAAACAACAACAACAAACCAGACCAAAAAACCCCCCCAAAAAACAAAAAAACACCCACAAAAAACACCCCCAGAACAGTATTAACAACAACAACAACAACAAAACAACAACAAACAAACTCTTACCAGGTCCAGAATCTTATGAAGTTTGAGCGACGTGGGGTCGTGTGGACTGCCCGCAGGGACGTGATTGGTGAAGTACAAGATACTGCGACTGCAAAAGCCTTCCGTCGTCTTGTGAGCGTTTGCTGCACACAACATACACAGGGCGTCATCTGACCAACCAAGGGAACATTGCTTCTAGATAGCAACATGATTACCATTCACAAAAACTTAACAGTTGTAAAACTGAGATGGATATAGAACAAACTTTTTTTTGACATATAAAGCATTTCACAAATACAGAGAAGAGAAGAGAACTGGACAGATAAGAGGAAGAGAAAAAGGTTGGGGGGGGAGGGGAGAAAAAATGAGAGAGAGAGAGAGAGAAATAGAGACAGAGACAAAGTGAAAGGCAGAGAGAGAGAGAGTTAGGGACAGAGGCGAGAGACAGACAGACAGACAGACAGAGACAGACCAAGAAGGGAAAATAATCATTCAACATGTAATGATAGCCTACCCACACATCAAGAAGTTATATATATACATTCCAGCAGTACATTTTTTTTAGGCTCTTTTGCATTTGCTCCTACAATACATGCAACCACATACACAAACACGCACATACACCCCCACCCCTACCCATTCCTTCCACACATACTCCCCTACCCACCCATCCACCCACCCACTCACCACACACACACACATACATACACACACCTACCCACTCACACACATACAAACCTACTCCCCCCCCAACCCCCCACACTCCCCCTCCCCCTTCCAACACACACACACACAGACGGGACGGGATAGCCTAGTGGTTAGAACACTGCGCTCGCAATCTGACAACCCGGGTTCGATTCCCGTTCAAGGGGATATTTTCCCTGGAGTTAACATCAGTGCAGACTCCACTCTCCCCAAAAGTCCTTTGGATGAGACTATAAACCAAGGCCCCGTGTGCGAACGCACGCAGAACATCTTGCGCACACGTTAAATCCTGTTCTGCTTTTCGTAAGAGTAGGCCATTGTGTGCCAGTGGGAACAGATGACAAATTTACAAAACCGCATACTCAACAGGATTGGATGTAAAAAGCACATTAGTGTTAATTCCATTATCCTCGATATAAAAGAATAAAATTAAACACACACTCACACACACACAAACGCGCACACACACACACACACACACACCACACACACACACACAGAGTGACTGACCGATGGCCAAGTTCAGATCACGGCGAAGAACAAAGCCCACCAAGTACTGGGACTCCTGAGACACCACCACAGGAAACCCGTTGTGCAGCGTGCTTCGTAACAGGTGCTCTGCCACAGCCAAAACCAATACACCGCTTTTATCATGGAACATTTAATCCTAATCATATGACAACACTCATCTCATCTGCTCCCGTAACCCCCTCCTGATTTGCTCTGCCACAGCCAAAACCAATACACCGCTTTTATCATGGAACATTCAATCCTAATCATATGACAACACTCATCTCATCTCATCTCATCTGTTCCCGTAACCCCCTCCTGGTGTTGTAGGGGCTTTGCAGTGACGAACGTTGCACCAGTTGGCTCCATTTGCGGGGGCGGTTGTGAGCAAGTGCCTGGGTTGTGGAGAAGCTCTTCCCGGTCCATTCAATGATGTTGTTGTCTGCCCGTTTCTTCTTCAGCCTGCCACGCCTTCTCTTCTCCTGCACTGTTCCTTGCAAGTATGGTCTTGGAGAGCCCATCTGATCTTGTCACTACGTTTCTTAAAAGAGAGTCCAGTCCAAGTCTTTTTGTCATTAGAAAAAAAATAGCTCTCCTTTGGATTTTTTGTTGTTTTTTGTTCCTTAGCTACAGCTCTGAGATTCACCAATGGTGAGATTTTTGCTAATGCAACCTTTTTTCCCCTTACATTCAGGTAGCTGCATTCTGACTTCAGGGATGTCACTCGTTTAACTCTGTTGTGCCTGGAACTGTCACAGATGAATCACTATTCTGGTCTGAGCCTGCAGTGTAGAAAATATTTATAAAAAAAAAACTACTTGAAAACAAGACTCTTCTTACAGGATTGAAAGATGTCTAAATAAGACAGACATGACAAGTTAAATCACAAAGAGATCAACTTGACCTTAGCTGACCTCAGTTATAGAAAGGTAAAGGTAAAGGTGTCCTATAACCTACATGGTTGTAGGGAGCGGGGCATCAGACCTCAACTTCTCCAGGGGCCAGCATACTGAAAGCGGCGCCCATCTCCTCTCCCTCACTGCTTTACCTTCCCTGACCCTAAAGAGGCAGGTACCCATTTTACAGCTGGGTGAACTGGGGTCTGTACTGAAGCTAAGGCGTGCAAACGGTCACCCATCCAATTGGTAACCACACTCAATGCTGCTTAACATTGGCTGGGGGAAGTGCTCTGACCACTGAGCTATCCCGTCCCTGAGTAAAGCTCAGTTGCACCTTTGATCGACGGTTCCCATCCTGCAAGTGTTAATCCCCTGACCAATTTGGTCATCGGTGAGCGGGGACTTGATGTCTGCAGCAGACTTTGTGATGAATAGATCTTCATTCTTGTATTTTGATAGATAGAAAACTACATGTTATTCTTACAATTGCACTGACTCTCTAAGAGACAGCACCAACTCTTACATTTTTTAAAACAATGTGAAGCACCAAAAAAAAAACTCAACAAAACAATCTGTAGCACCAAGCCTTAATATTTTGTTTAAAACAATGAGCACTTTTGTTAAAACAGAAACTCAGGTCTTATTCATACAACTTTACTCTTTTACAGGGAGTAGCATCCTGTTTTGCTTGTTAAAACAACGCACACTGCTGTTAAACCAGAGCTACATTTTATTCTAATAACAACACTGCCTCTCTTAAACAACACTATTTGCTTGTTAACCTCTTAACTGCCCAGTGCAAGTGCACCCTATATGCCAGGGAATAAAATTCTTATGTACCACTGCTATGTTCATATCCCTCTTACTCAGAAACTACTACATGAATATTCCTGATAGTCTACCCAATGACAGTATATATATCATAGATTACTTCGAGGCAAGCTCAAAGTAGTTAGCATATTTCACTGCGAAAATATATTTAAAATGTAAAAAAATTGACCAAAAATACAATTTCTTCATCACCACTGTCATTCTGAGTACCCCCCATCTCAATAACGTCAAACATAAGTCTAGGCCAAATCTCATTAATTGTTTTTTAAAATACACGATCACCTGAATCATACGTGATCGTTTTCATCACCGTTAGGTAAATCTACAGTTTTATTTGCCACTTTTACAGCTGTGTAAAGTTATTGATGCCTTCAACAAGAAGTGTCAGCCATTTTGAACAAGAACTTCCCAAGCAGTCATGCATAAAAACACAAAATACGAGCTAATTTTGCCACGGTTTTTGCAGCTGGATGTTGCCAAGCAACAGGAGAGTGATCTCCATTAATTTTGGAGATCTTTCCCTTTAACTGTAGTGAAGGAAGCTGGCTTGTTTACTTCGGTTTGACACCCCAGAAATTTTCCGGGTTGTTGGCGTATAGGGTGCAAGTTTAGCCCCGAAAAATTTCCAGGGTAAGGCAGTCTAGTGGTTAAAACAATGCACATTTCATTCTTATAACAACACTGCCTCTGTTAAACAACACTACTGCTGATGACAAGACATGCACAAAGATCCTACTCACCAACTTCTTCCACAGTCATCGAATCCTGAGTGATGACGCTCAAAGGGGCACCACCACGCCTGGGTAACAGAAAACATTTATTCAATGGTTTGAATGACTTCCCTTATGTCATACTTGGGTTGCTTTGTGGGAACAGATTATATGAAGATACCTGTATAGTTTAGTTTGGTTTGTTAGTCTATTTTGAATTAAGATCTCTGTATAATTATAGTTAAGTTTAGTTTGTTAGTCTATTGTGAATTTACTCTGGTGACATTTATGTATGAATTCATCATGTCAAAATAAATATAACTTTCCATACTTTTATTTTCTGCAATAATTCTGCACAATCAAATAACCGCAAAAAAGGAGCAGGGTTGGAGGTGGGGGAAATAAAGCAAGAGTACGCATATCATTTGCGCACTTTCACCTTACTCAACACATGGATACACACAAGCATGAACACAAACACACACACACTCACACACAGACACAGATTCCCTGAACTTTCAATAAAACCAATTATACTTTTTATCGGGCAATAACACAGTATTTTGTATTCCCAGATTACATTTAATTTGTTGTTAATTCTGCTTATCAAGAAAATAAAACAGTTATCTCTTTGTATAACTCATGCAGAAACATCTGATATCCCAAGCTGAAATAATGCATATTCAATCAAAGACACAAAAAGGAAACATTTCTGACTATGCCTAAAAATAATCAATAATTGTAAATAGTATTCACATACTTAAATAAGTATATCATTAAAATTCATAAATACACAGCCTAGTAAAAAATATATCTGCTATATATACTGGGGTGATGACAGCAGGGGACAGGTTAGCCTAGTGGTTAGAATATTGCACTCGCAATCTGACAAACTGGGTTTGAATCACGTTCAAGAATATTACTTTTTCCTCTGGAGTTGACATCAGTGCAGACTCCGCTCTTCCCAAAAGTTCTTCGGATGAGATTATAAACTGAGGCCCCATGTGCAAACGCACACACAACACCTTGCACACATGTTAAATCCTGTTCCGCTTTTTGAAAGAGTAAGCTATTGTGTGCCAGTGGGAAAGGATTACAAAATTGACAAAATCGCATACACAGGGGGACTGGATGTAAAAAAAGCACATGAGTGCTTAGTCCATCATCCTCGATATAAAAGAATAAATAATTAAAAAAAAGAAAAAACTGGAAATAAGTTTTAACTCTCAAAAAGCATGAGATTTTCAGAGTTGTTTTAGCATTAACCAAGGCAGTAACACTACAATGATTAAAACAATATGCTATTAAATGCAAAATTCATATGTTGTGGGTTAATGTGTTAAAAAATTTGGGTTTGAAAATTTAGTACTATTTTAAAAAAACAACCTACATACTTGAGAAACATATTTTTGAAAAATATCCAGAAATATCTAGAATCAAGGGAAAAGAATTGGCCGCTGGAGTTAAATGAATATCAAGGTGCACTTAAAGCTGACAGAGACTGAACATGTTTAAGCAGACACATGTTCCCCGTTCTCAGGCCCTAGTCTTGTAGGCTATGTGCACTCTGTGTTCTGATTGTCGAAAACAAATGAAAAGCAATACCCAGGTTGACAACAAACACCACAACCAAAAGCATATTGCACGTGTACTACAAAAGAGAGATTCTTTTCCTTAATGTAGGGATAGTGTTAATGATTAGCAGTGTGTGGAGACGTGCAAAAATGATTTATCTGTTAAACCTATTGCCAGGTATCCCTCAATCTGACATTTTAGTTTCCAAAATAATCTGTCTTTTGATACCCAACTTAATTTTTTGTTTTAAAAAAAAGGACCCCCCCCCCCCTTCCTAAAAAAAAGTACAATTGATATGGTAGTAGTTTTGAATCAACATAAATCAGATCATGATCACAATATGCACTGAATAGCAAAAACAAAAGCAAATCGAAATCAAACAAAAGAAAACAATAAAACTCAACCAAACAAAAAGATATATGTATATGCATATTAGCCATTTTAAACACAGGACAGAAGATAAAGAAAACTAAACATTTATTCATAAACAGGGAAAAACTCCCACAGGTTTCATAGACATGTCCCAAATCTCTGGTCAGTGGAATAGAATGAGCATGCACCTGTTACCTCAGAGTTCTTCATGGTAGAAGCACAAAGAAAATAATGTATGTTTTATGTTTTATGTCTGACTTCAATGAGTTAGCCATTCAGCAGCGAAATGCATGAGCCACCCCAAGAAGTGCACACCATTCTGCATGCTTCACTCATACACACTTCAAACACTTTTTCAAATCATTCTTTTCATCAATATTAGCTGTTTTTAAAGATCATGCAAGCAACTAAAACAAAATGCCTTAGATTGTGTCAAGACCAATCTAACTAGTTAGTCATTCCTTTAATGTAGAAAAAGTTGAAGATGATGAAAAGAAGAAGAAAATGGAGAAAAGGAGGAGAAGAAGAAGAAGAAGAAGAAGAAGGAGGAAAATCATAAATCAACCATTCAAACAGTGTTTAAGTTTGATCGTTACTTTTACCGATGTTAAAAACTGATTTTAACATGCATGTCAGTAGCATTGTCATGCACTATGGCTACATAACTTACGTATTTTCTTCACGCGCCCCATTCCTTAGAGGAAACATCACCACCATAATTATCTTGATTGTCATTATCACAAGGATGAACCTCTTTACATCAAGGGACACAATTGCCATAAAAATGACTGTTGGATAGCATACTTTTTACCTATCTCAACCAAAATACAAACATACACAAAAATAAAAATACACGCACCTTCGAGACTAAAGGGGAAACAATTCAGTCTATTAGATAGGTGCAGTAATTAATTTCCCATGCTACAGTAAATAGGCAACAGAAATCGTGATGTGAACAGTCACCAATTGAAGAAGAAGAAGTAAAAATTAACTCCGGACATGTTCAATGGTCGTTTTGGGACTGCAAGGGAATAAAAATGGTTTTATATGTATTTACATATATAGATTATATATTTCTTTATATTCTTGTGTTTAAGTGGGAAGGTGAACAGATATGATAAAAAAAAACACATACCCAAAGGCTTTACAGAAGCCAAACCCTTTTGTAAACAAAACATCAAAATACCACCAACCCCCCACACCCCCCCCCCCCCCCCCACTTGAAGTTTGAATTGCACAACTTCAAGAAAATATTAAAAATAAAGGATAAAAATACACAAATAAAAAAACACACACACATAATGATGAAACAAAACAACAATATATATATTTTTTAAAATCCTACCAACAAACAAAAATGAGGACCATAAAAACCCCCATAATCCATAACAGATAAAAACTCAAACACCACATACATACAACATTAAACGAATCTTTCTACAACCCTAGACATTTTTTTCATTTCGGATAATTACACTATACATGTACACAAAATCAAAGCATGCTACAAAACTGAGAAAAAGAGAGGAGAGATCGAACAGAAAAGAAAAGCTGACGCTCACCTGGGTCTCATGACGTCTGCAGCTAAGGTGGTGTGTGTAAACTCTTCTTTGCTGTCCAAGAACGGGTAGCCATTCAGAGCGATGTGGGCATCGTAACTCGTCCAGGTTAAGGACAATGTGGTAAGTTTTCATTCTGCTTTTCTTTTCTTTCCTTTTTTTTTCCCCCTAAAAGGTTATTTTTATATGGAGGGAAAAAAATGGAAAAAAAGTGTGTATATATTATGTGAAAGATGGAGAAAGTCTCAGTAAGAGGGAGGGAGAGAGGGAGGGGTGGAGAGATACAGAGACAGAGAGAGTGAGAGATAGAGAGGGTGGGAGGGAGAGGAGAGAGAGAGAGAGACAGACAGAAGACAGACAGGGAGAGAAGGAGAGAGAGAGAGGAGAGAGGAGAGAGAGAGAGGAGAGAGAGAGAGAGAGAGAGAGAGAGAGAGAGAGAGAGAGGAGAGATTAATAGATAGATAGATAGACAGCTAGCCAGCACACTGATGGATAGAAAAATAGATGGGTGAAAAATAGGTGGGGGGGGGGGAGATGTTTTACCTTTAAACCATTGAGAGCATGATGTTAGCTGAGTAGAGACCAGACACTTTAGAAAGTACACAGCTGATGTGTGTGTGCGTGAGTGTGTATGTGTGTGAGTGCATATGTGCGTGCATGCATGCGTGTGTGTGAGCATGCGTACATGTGCGTGTGTGTCCTTGCGTGTGTAAAATAAAATACAAAACAAAACAAAACGAAAAAACCCTAACAAAATAACAGGAAGAAGAAAAGGCAAACAACGCACTAGCGGCCACCACACGCTCTTTTCCAAAAAAGAGCTTTCGAAGTTGCTGACAAACACCGCTACCCAGGATACATTCCTTCCCGCCCCAGGGCATCGGCCACCCATTTGCTGGTCATGGCAGCAGCCATCAGGGGCATGATGTACTCCAGACCCCCGGTCAGCTCGAACATGATCACCACCAGTGACACTGCAACATCACCGTGTCATCGTCATTATCGTCATCGTCGTCGTCATCATCATCATCGTCATTGTCACCACTGCCACCACAATCATCATCATTATTGCCATCATCATCATTATTATTGTCATAATCATTATCATCGTCATCATAATCATTATCATCACTGTCTTGATTATACCCATCACTGTCATAATCATTGTCCTTATCATCATTGTCAAGATCGTTGTTATTACTAACATCATCATTATTGTTGTTGTCATCATTATCACTATCCTCACTTGTAATAATTATGATCAACAGTGATCCACCAACAGTACATCAAAGCCACTCAATATGATAATTGTTGTTGTCAACACCCCTTATCATTGACATAAACATCATGAATCTCATCATTATATCATCAGATGAATACAGCATCATTTTTCTTTGGTATATGGCTTCAATTTTTCTGCCTACATACTCCATTTACAAAGATAAATGCATACAGTGTGCTGAAACTGCACACTCCCACACAAACTCTTTCTTTTCCAATTTTCAAAAAATGTTGAAAACAAGGAACAAGGGAATAGGCACAAATATATCCAGACAGATATGACTTGACTTTTTTTTTACTGGGGGGTGGGGTCCTCAGCTAGAGCTGTGAGGTTCACCAATGTTGAAACTTTGCATATTATGTGACCATTTTTACCCACCACTTTACACACAAGGCCTCCATTTATAGTCTCAGTGGTGACAGCAGTGATGGTAACTCCAGGCTAAAATTTCTATGGTGGCTCGATGCCAGGCCATCAGACTCTAACCTCCCAGCTATTCCCCCACCCCACCCTGCCAAAGTCAAAAGTCTATTTCCAGTTGGTACATTGAATAAGCAATGCATTTGCTTTTTTTTGTTTGTATCAAGCCATCTATCTAGGAACAAAAATTTCTTAATGATAATTTTTAAGTACAACATCATTACAACCCTTAACAATGAACTACCAGTAAGAAAAAAACCAGTGACTGGATTCAACTTCTCCCTTAACTTTGTGATACGTTGTGAGGGCATACCACTGCACTGAACTGAAGTTTTCAGGCCGTATGATGTGGGTACACTGCGTATGTTCATGTCATCCATGCCACAAGCCAAACAGGTTTTGATATGTGAACGAGATCTCTGAGTGTGTTCACACATGGGAACTTTGGCTTACAATCTCAACTGGAAGACTCTGGGAGGGAGGGGAGCTACTACCGATGTTGGCTGGATGGTGAAAAAATAAAATCCTCCAAAAGAAGTATCTCAACAGAGACTCCAGTTACCTTCCTTCATCAGTCATCTAAACCACTAGGCCGTCCAAACAGAACTTTTATATCAAGGATAATGGATTAAGCACTCATGTGCTTTTTTTTACATCTAGTCCCTGTGTGTATGCAGTTCCTTTTATATCAAAGATAATGGATTAAGCACTCATGTGTTTTTTTACATCCAGTCCCAGTGTGTATGCAGTTTGGTAAATTTTGTCATCTGTTCTCACCGGCACACGGTGGCCTACTCTTCTGAAAAGCAGAACAGGTTTCAACGTGTGCACAAGATGTTCTGCGTGTGTTTGCACATGGGGCCTTGGTTTACAGTCTCATCCGAAGGACTTTAGGGGAGATTGGAGTCGGCACTGATGTTAACTCCAGAGGAAAAAAAATCCTCTTGAACGAGATTCGAACCCGGGTCAGCAGATCATGAGCACATCACTCTAACCACCTGGCTGTCCCGTCCCCCCCAACTGACACCAGATACTATCCACATGCCACAGCGGTCAGTTTCTCCCACTTTCAGCTGCTCTCAGCTGCTATCCGGCCCAGCCCAGCCCAGATGGGGCCGTTACCGTCACCAATCCCTCAGATTCCGAATCCTTTGGGGTGCCTTCGAAGCTTTGTCAACCACCTTTCTCCAGTCCTCTCGTCTCTCGGCCGCTCTCTGGGTGTCTCTCAGCTCCGTGTCTGTCCACTCTCAAATGTTGTCCTCCCATCTCTTCCTTTGTCTGCCTCTTCTTCTTCCTCCTCCCCTCAATGTGCCTTGTAGGATTGTTTTAGCAAGACCAGAGGAGCGTGTGACATGACCAAACCACTTCAGTTGGGGCCAGCTATGCTAATTATAGCAGGAACTGACCACGCTGGGATTAGGTAAAAAGGAAAGGGGCAGGTTAAATTTAGCACTCTTGACGGAGTGGTGTTGGATTTGCGCAAGGTGAGGCCACCATACCTGTCATGCGTGTGACGCCACCCAGTGCAGCCGCTGCCCCAACCATGGCATACAAGCCAGGAGTGATGTGACAGGAGTCTTGTTCACACATGTTGGAAAACAGAGCGTTGTCAGGATTCGACCTGCCAACCCAACAAAGACAGGATTCATTGGTGACAATCAACGAAGCTGAAACTATCTGAGGAGTGGTAATGGTGGGAGAGGAAGCAGCGGGAAGAATGTAGACTATTTGGTTTGACAGGATTTGCTCATACATATATTCAGGTGAAATTTGTGTGTGTGTATGTGTGTGTGTATGTGCATGTGTGTGTAGCCTGTGAGTGAGTGTGTGTGTGTTTGTGTGTGTGTAGCCTGTGAGTGTGTGTGTGTGTGTGTGTGCTCACACATACAATGAAACATACGTTAGGTATGCATGCATGCTTCTACACAGACATAGATACAGACACACACACACATACACACACAAACACACACAGATATGCTTGCATACAAATAAACACACACACACTCTCACACACACATATGCATAACGAGCTATGAAGAAAAGAAAGAAACTGCAAACAAAAGGTAAAAAATCTCCTGAAATGTTTTATCTAATAAAGAAAGGGGAAAAAAAGACAAGAAACAAGAAAGAAAAAGAAAACAAAAGAGAGATGCATGAATCCCCCCAAAAAACCCCCCCCACAAAAAAACAAAAAAAAACCCAGGGAGAAAAAAATAACAAAGCCAAAATCCTCAAAGCAAACTCCAACAAACATTCAAATACAATCTCACTTTTAAACTTCAACTTAAAAAAACAACAACAGAGGAATGAAAGAGATGCAGAAAAACAACAAACAACAAAAAAAAAAGAGAAAACTCACAGGACGAGCTGCTCCATGCCAATGCCCATGATCCGCCCCATTATAGCTCCTACTGCCATACTAGGAATGAACAGTCCAGCTGGTATCTGTTACATCACAACCATAATACCACACACAACATTAACACACTCAGAGACACCCTTACGTCTGTCACATTGTACAATGTAAAAACAAGACAAAACAAAACAAAACCCAACCCCCACATCCAAACAAACAACTAAAAAAAACCCAACCAACCACCACACACAAAACAACAACAAAAACCATCAGAATAACCCCAGGCATATTTATCTGTAATTTATGGCAATGTCCATATTTATTCTTATCAAGTCCTAAATTCAATCACCTATGTGCTGGGCCTAACTTGTCAGGCGCTTAACGGCGGCACAATGCCTTTTTTTTTCTCACATGACTTACAACAGTAGTTACTGTCTGAGCATTCAATGAAGAAATTCAATTAGACCACCAAAAATGCCATGTATATACAAATGTTTGTTTGGGCTTTTTTTCCAGAAATAAAAAAAGGGAGAGTTGTTATATGTTTCACACAATGCAGTACGGTGAATGTAGGTACAACACACACACACACATGTAGAACCAAACTATCCAGGATGAATCAGCGTTACAGCATTACAGGCTTACACAAGCAATTCTCCATACAGCTGTCAATTTTACCCCCACGTCCAGCTCCTCTCAGCTGCTATCCATCCCATCCCCCGCTGGTGCTACATATAGTAGAAACTGACCGCACTTGGACTTAGTAAAAAGGAAGGGGCTAACTTTAGCACTGAGCCCTGGCCCCTTGACTGAGTTATGCTGGATTTGTGTGCTGTGTCTACCTAAATACCCAGTTTTTGTCTTTTTCTGTATTTCATAACTGACCACAAAGAAACAGCATTATATACAACCATCCAAAGAGTCAAATAATGGACTAAACAGAACAAAGAGAAGAGGTGACAGCGCTGAGTTGACATCTTAAGTCAGCGGGGGCTATAAACAATTTGACTTGGATTGGAAGAAAGAAAAGTAACAAAAATGAAACAACCCTTCCTGCATGCTGAAAAGGATTGACTGCCAATAACCAATCAGAAGAAGAGATACAGACAGACAGACAGACAAACAGACAGACAGACAGACAGACAGACAAACAGAAACAGACCATACCAGACCATACCATACCAGACCAGACTGACCAGACCAGACCAGACCAGACCAGACCAGACCAGACCAGACCAGACCAGACCAGAGCAGACTATACCATACCATACCAGATCAGATCATACCAGACCAGACCTAACCAGACTAGAGCAGACCATACCATACCAGATCAGATCATACCAGACCATACCAGAGCAGACCAGACCAGACCAGACAGACAGACCAGACCAGACCAGAGTAGACCATACCAGATCAGATCATACCAGACCAGACCTAACCAGACTAGAGCAGACCATACCATACCAGATCAGATCATACCAGACCAGACCAGACCATACCAGACCAGACAGACAGACAGACCAGACAGACAGACCAGACCAGACGAGCTAGATCAAACCAGACAGACAAGACAGACAGATAGACTAAACAGACAGACAGATAGACAGAAAACCGACCTTGATGCCAAAGGTGAAAACAGTAATGACTGCCTTGAAGATGAGGGCCAGCAGCAGTTTCCAGAGAGCTGCATGAACGCCAGGCCCTGCCAGTGCACTGCTTTGGAACGGGTGCGGGGTGGTCAGGTTTCGATTGTAGTCACTGCAGTCACACATACCATCAAGTCAAGTCAAATTTTTATTTCCAGATGGTACATTGAATAAGCAATGCATTTGCCATCTATCTAAGAACAAATTTCTTAATGATAATACTGAAATACTACATTATTGCAACCTTTACCAATAAATTGTACCATCACGCATTGTATATATTTTATCTTTGCTTGCAGTCACACATATACGGTCACAAGTTGTATATAATATTCTATCTTTAACTGTAGTCAGAAATACAGTCATCACAGCTGTCGGTGTCACCCACTTTCAGCTTCTCTCAGCTGCTATCCATTCCATCCCAACTCAGCCCAGCTGGTGCTAATTATAGCAGGAACTGACCACTCGGACTTGGTAAAGGGAAGGGGCATGCTAATTATAGCTCTGGTCCTGGACCCTTGACTGAGTTATGCTTGAATTGCGAGCTGTCATGTCATATACATTCTATTTTGTTTGTAGTCACATATTATGGTCATGCATTGTATATATTCTATCTTTGCTTGCAGTCACACATACCATCACACGATGTATATTTTCTATCTTTGCTTGCACACATACGATCACATTGAAATCTTTGCTTGCAGTCACACATACGGTCACACGTTGTAATCTTTGCTTGCAGTCACACATACGGTCACACGTTGTAATCTTTGTTTGCAGTCACACATATGGTCACACGTTGTATATATTCTATCTTTGCTTGCAGTCACATAAATAGTCATGTACTATATATATTCTATCTTTGCTTGTAGTCTCACAGTAACATGTTGTATATATTCTATCTTTGCTTGCAGTCACACATACAGTCACATGTTGTATATATTCCATCTTTGCTTGCAGTCACACAAAAAGTCACACATTGTATATATTCTATCTTTGCTTGCAGTCACACATACTGTCACATGTTGTATATACTCTATCTTTGCTTGCAGTCACACATACAGTCACATGTTGTATATACTCTATCTTTGCTTGCAGTCACACATACAGTCACATGTTGTATATACTCTATCTTTGCTTGCAGTCACACATACAGTCACATGTTGTATATATTCTATATTTGCTTGCAGTCACACATACAGTCACATGTTGTATATACTCTATCTTTGCTTGCAGTCACACAAAAAGTCACGCATTGTATATATTCTATCTTTGCTTTCAGTCACACATACTGTCACATGTTGTATATATTCTATCTTTGCTTGCAGTCACACATACAGTCACATGTTGTATATATTCTATATTTGCTTGCAGTCACACATACAGTCACATGTTGTATATACTCTATCTATGCTTGCACTCACACATAGTCACATGTTGTATATATTCTATATTTGCTTGCAGTCACACATACAGTCACATGTTGTATATACTCTATCTATGCTTGCAGTCACACATACAGTCACATGTTGTATATATTCTATCTTTGCTTGCAGTCACACATACAGTCACATGTTGTATATATTCTATATTTGCTTGCAGTCACACATACAGTCACATGTTGTATATATTCTATATTTGCTTGCAGTCACACATACAGTCACATGTTGTATATATTCTATATTTACTTGCAGTCACACATACAGTCACATGTTGTATATATTCTATCTTTGCTTGCAGTCACACATACAGTCACACACTGTATATTTTCTATCGTCACTTGAAGTCACTGCAGTCACACATTGTCCATACTCTATCTTTGCTTGTTGTTACTGCAGTCATACATATAGTCTCCCCTGTGGGGATGCCGGGAGGGGAGGGGGGGAGCTGTCAGTATAAACAGCATCCCCAACCCACCCCAGGAAAATGAACCAAGAAAGCAGAAAACAGACAAGAAGAAAGTGACAGGAAGAAAATGAACGAGGCACAAACAAAGAGAGGGATAGAAAAAAGGGAATTCCTACCATAGAATTTCCAGAAGATAGAGATGCTATTTATACTGACAAGCCCCCCCCCCCCCCCCCCCCCCCACAAAAGATACAAATCACATCTCCAAACAAAAACTGGGAGAACTGACCACAACTCCATCTCATCCTGCGGCCCACATCGACTGACCAGCAGACGTATCAGTTCACTGGAATTCATTCTGCAACAAACAAACAAAGCATTCAGACTATCTAAGGTAAAGGTGACCCATAACCTATGTGGTCATAGGGGAGCAAGGCGTCACAGACCTCAACTTCTCTAGTCACCAGCATATTGAGGGTGGCGCCCATCTCCTCTCCCTCGCTGCTTGACCTTCCCTGACCCTAAAGAGGGCAGGTACCCATTTACAGCTGGGTGAACTGGGCGACTATCTATTCAACGTTAAAGGAGAAAGGATTATGCAGAAAAAATTTCAATGACACAAGGCAGACTCTCACATCATCATTTTTACAGTAATAACTAACAAACATAAACAAATACACTATCCCAACTATTAGGTGTTAAGATGAGGGAGGGCTGTTGGAGTGGATAGTGGGGGGTGGGGGTTGGGGGGGTTGGGGGGGGGGGGGCAGAGGGAAGGAGGAGGCAGAGATAAGGAGGAAAGCAAGCTGGTAAAACAGAAAAATAAAAAAGTCCTAAAATACATAAAAACATATACAAAATTCCCAACAAACAGAAACGATGAAGACACACACTAAGGACAAACTGACTGGTTAACATCTACAGCAAAGCTCACTTCAGTGACCAAGAGTTAAAGGTAGAAGCACCGACTCACCCAGAGCAACACTGACCACAGTGAACTCACCGTGTGTAAGGGTTGGGGTAGCTGAGCAGGGCAGTGATAAAAGTGACGATGAAAACCTGCAACAGAGACGTACAATAACAATAAATGCTGGCAACAGTGGCAGACATGACGATGAAAACATGAACAGAGATCAACAATTTACATACGAATCAGTGTTTATATATATGATAACAAACACCTGCAACAATGATGAACGTAACAATGATGAACATTGTAACTGTGATGAATGTGACAATGAACACCTGCAACAGTGATAGACGTAGTAATCAATATTGTAACATGGATCGAGAGGAAAACTGCTTTCAGCTATGATCATGACAACAAATGCCTGTTTCAGTGATTGATGTCATTATTAACTCCTGTTACTGCCAGAAATGTTACCCACCAAAATACCTGCAAAAGTGATGCTTATGATACTGAACATCGTAGCAGAGATGAATGTAACCAAAACTGATACCAGCAAAAGGTTAATAACAAAATGGGGAGACATTTTTTTTTACACACACGCATGTATGCACAGACACACACTGACATACACACACAACACACATACAAATTCTTTTTTTTCCCCCACTAATAAAAAGCCTTTCTCCCGTGGGACTCCCGGGGTATGCTTGCAAAGCGAGCATCGCAAGAATAGGATCTCTGCCCTCCAACCAGGCATGTCGTAAAAGGCAACTAAGGTGGAACCCTTCCCCCAGGTAGGGGGTTAGACACAGGGCTAACAACCCTGTTCTGTAAAAAAAACGTTACGGAAACGGCAACACAAGAAATCAACACTACTGGGTGTGATGGGCTTCCAGAGTCATCAGAAGATACTCGCATGAATGTCAGTGGTGAAAGCCGAAAGGAAGCCACTGACAGGAAGATGGAAGTCTTAAGCGCCAAAAAAAAGTCGAAACAGAGCTGAAGACCTTCCAACATACCTGGGGAACCATTCGGAAGCTGGCCCAGGACAGACAGGAGTGGAGAACATTTGTTGCTGCCCTACGTGCCAATAAGGCACAAAGGCATTGATGATTGATGATGAATAAAAAGCCTATTTACAGTACAAATTTTTTTACTCTTAACACACTTACACAGACACACACGCACACACACATTCATTTTTTCACTCATAAAAAGCCTATTTACGGTACAAAATGTTTACTCTTTTAACACATACACACAAAAACACACCGTTCACTCTATTCACTAGTTACATACCTAGTTACAGCACAAATTCTTCATTCACAATACATCTGCATGCCCCATCATTCTTTCATCAGGGTTTTCTGCACTTTAGATTACATAGTTTTAACCAATAAGTGCACACACAAAAAAAGACTGCTTCCTGATACATTTAAACTGCACTAACATTACGACACGGGAAGGGATAGCTCAGTGGTCAGAGCACTCGCTTTCCCCCAGCCAAGTTAAGCAGCATCAAGCGTGGTTACCAGTTGGATGGGTGACCGTTTGTGCGCCTTGGCTTCAGTACTGTTTCCCCAGTTCACCCAGCTGTAAATGGGTACCTGCCCTCTTTAGGGTCAGGGAAGGTAAAGCAGCGAGGGAGAGGAGATGGGCGCCGCCCTCAATATGCTGGCCCTAGAGAAGTGAGGTCTCTGACACCTCGCTCCCCTACGACCTTATAGGTTATGGGACTCCTTTACCTTTTTTACCTTAACATTACGACAATTTTGCAGATGTAAACATACACACCTCCAAAATTGGGTAGTTGCCAAGGGCAGAGAACTTGCGGTAGCGACACCACATGATGTTCAACTTGATGAACAGTTTCCCGAACAAACCCGGGAAACACATGAAAAATAAAAAAGGGTTTTTTTTTTACAAAAACCACAATAAAAAAATTGAAAACCATAAATTTTTCCCAAAACGTCTTTGCACGAGAAAAGGGTTTTTTTTTTTCTAAAAATATTTATGACACATAGAAAAATCATAAACTTTCCCCTTTTTTTCGGGGTGAGAAAAAGGGAACAGATATTTTTTTATAAAGGGTTAAGAATAAGCAAATAATAGTTTTTTTTTTGCTTCCAGCCCTCTGGGGGGAAAGAAAACCAAACAAACCCAAAAGCGATTAACTTACAATACTTTGGCATAAGAAAAAAGAAAGACAGAAAAAATTAAAACCCATTTTTATAAAACCAAGATCCCTGACCTTTATCTGAAGGAGATTGTTTTTTTTTTTCCCTTTACCTGCAGGAAGGAGAAGAGGGGGCCCACAGAATCAACCCATAAACCCCGCGTCCCACTTTTAAAAGGCTCCCTTTGCCATGCATTGACTGAATTGCTAACCCTCTCTAGACATTGCATAAACCAAACTTGGTGGGGTTTGGACTGAGAAGCTATATCCATTTTCTCCCGAAATGAAGGACCCTACTTCTACATTACTTTTTCTATTTTCCTTCTATGCCCAAACCCAAATTTAAATTCATCACACGCCTTTCTCCTATTTAAACCCCTTCCCTAATATCACAAAAATATGTCCTCTTGCCTCGCCCCATTTAAACCCCTCACCCCTCCACCCCCCCCCTTCCCTTCCCCCAAAACCCCTTTCCCCCCAACCCCTTTTCCCCCTCCACCTTCTTTTTTTCCCCAAAAAGGAAACTTCTTTTTCCCTCCTCTCCCTTTTCTTCAAATAAAACCAAAAGCAACTATTTTTTGTCTGTTATATGACGAAAGTCTCACCCCTGCCTTTAAAGGGCGGGGCCCGGGGGAAAAAAAATAAAGGCCCCAGGATCCGCTTCAGATAAGAGAAAATTGTTATCTTTGAGTTTTTCCAAAAAAAAATGCAGGAGAAGGACCAAAAAAGGCGAAAAAAGGAAAGAAAAAAGGGGACAGGAAGAAAAGGAACAATCAAAGAAAAAGTCAAAGTCAAAAAAAATTTTTTCTTTCCCATGAAGGGAAATTTACAATATGCGGGGCAGTTTGAAAACACATCAAATATATCAAAGACCCCAAAAAGCTATATTTCATATTGGTTTTAAAATAAAATGTCACTAACCCCCACACAACACCAACACGCGGCATGCCACAACACATTTCAGCAGTTTCCTTGCCCAGGGAAATTTAAAGAAATTCTAATAAAAAACTGAGATTAAAGGCATGGAAATAAAAATTTAAAAAAAATGTAACATGTTTTTTCAAATTCCACTTTCAGTCCACCATTTTTTTGTTTGTTTGGGCCCAATTTTTCGACATGTAAAAAGGGTGGGGTTTTAGTTATTCATAAGAAATATGCACAAGTCAAGAATTTTTATATGCCCCTAGAAATTTCATATGTCAGTTGCTGAAGTCAAATTTTTTCTTCACCTGTAAAACCTTTACTGTAATTACATAATATTTTTAATATAAATTTTATATTTATATTTAAAAAATTATATAATTATATATATATATATATTTTTGTATTTTATGTTTTATGATATGTATATGAAAATTTTTTTTATATGTATTTCCATATATATAAAATGTATTATTTATATATGTATTATATTTATATGTATGTATATATTTTAATTTTTGTGTGTGTGGATGGGGTGGTTTTGGGGAGGGGAAAGGAGGAAAAGGGGAGGAGGGGAAGAAAAGAGAGAGAGAGAGGAGAAAGAGAGAGAGAGAGAGAGAGAGAGAGAGATGGGGTTTGTTTTTTAAAAATAGGTACTTTTGGTATAAGGGGGGTTTTTGTTTTAAATCACCATGTAGTAAATAACATTAAAAAAAACAAAACAAAAAAACAAAAAAAAAACAATGCGCCCCACAAAAAAAACGCAAACGCCCCACGCACCCCCAAAAATTTGTGAACAAAATTTTTAAAAACCCATTGACTAGAAACATAAAAACTTATTTTTACGCACCCCAATAAAACGCGGGCACGAAAACCCCACCATGTACGTTTTTTTGCGAACCGCCCACGCAAAAACCCCACACCTTTACCCCAATATATAAATTTTAAAATTTTTTTAGACATTTTGACTAAAAACCCCGGCTTATTTCCCCAAAAAACCCCCATGAAACCCACCCAGAAAACAACACAAAACACAATTATGTATTGCCTACACTCGAAACTGAAAATCGGGCAAATAACGGGAGAAATGAAAAAATGGGAAAGCCCAACCCTCATTGTAAATTTTCAGAATTCGAATGTTACGGCAAAAAGAATTTTTTTTCTTTTAGTTTTGCTATGGGGACACGAAAAGGGTTTGTTCCAAAGGCAAATTTAAAATTTCTGGAAAAAAAGGGCTTTGGGAGGATCACCCCAAAATGGCTTTTGGCTTTGCGTACAAGCTGCGATGCAAACGACAGAGATCTCTTTGTTCTTTTCCAATTTTTTTTTTAAAGCAGATTTTTAAACAATTCTCTGCAGGTCTTTCCCTTTTTTTTTAAACACAAAGGGTTTTTGTACCAAAAAAATGAAAGCAAAAACTTAGAAAAACTCCCCCTATGTTTAAAACTTGTTTAAAAAAAAAGGAAAAAATCTTTTTGTCTACAAAAAAAGATTCGTTTTCCCCAAAAAAATTTCAGAAGTTGTTCCTTTTTGGGAAAAATGGTCAGTGTTAAAAGTCCCCGTTTTTTAAATTGTGGTCAAAAACGTTTCCCCGGTTAAATTTTTATTCAAAAAAGTTTTTAACCCCCTTGATTATGGATAAATATTTTAAGGGGGTATGCCCTGATTTCTGAAGTCATAGGCAGGTCTTTAGTTTTTTGAACATTTTGCTCCAATAGGCCTCGTCACACCGGGGGTACGAACTCGGGGGAGGGCTGGGCCCCTGGTCTAAGACTGATCCCGGGTAAGAGGGATAACAAGCACTTTTCGTCTGCGAAATTTTCCGAAAAGGGAAATTTTCCCTTGTTGCTTCTTTCCCTTTAAACTGTGTATTTAAAAAGTACAGAAGTGGGGAAGGACGCAAACCCGCGGGGAAACCGTGCCCGGTAAAACTAACCGAAGAAAATTTTTTTGTTGGCCAAAAAAACGCTTTTGGTCGTTGGTTAAAAAATTTAATCGCCAACGAACAAGGGGTTTGGGGGGCTGTTTTCGGGGTTTTAAAATTTTTTTTAAAATTTTTTTTTTGGTTTTAAACCCGAATGGCGGGTGCATTGTATTGAAAACTGAACTAAAATAAGCGAACAATATTTTGGGGTAGAAATCAGGTGTTTTTCCCCGTGGCTATACAATGTTCAAAATGAATTGTTTTGGGATTTTTGGACACCCCCTTTGAACCCGTATGCAAATTGCAGGTGGGGCAAGGGCTTTCTCTGTAGGGAGAAAGAATGAGGATTTTTTCGATCTTTTCCAGCGTTTCAATTTACAAGAGATGTTTAGAGCTACAGGGCCCAAAAACGTTAGGCCGAGAAGGAATTGGGGTTTTTTTGGGAAAAGGTATTTACATTGGAAATTTTTCCAAAAACCGGAACTGCAAGTATCCATGAGGCCGGAACAGGGGTTGAAGAAAACTGGCAAGCTCAGTAGCGCAGAATTTCAGGGGTTTTCCCATATACCATCTGGTCCCGGGGGATTTGTTAATATTTTTTTTGCCTTTAAAATGCTTTCAATAATTTTTTCATCAACAATAAACCTTTTTCCCAAAGGGAAAAAATAGGGATTGCTTCAGTCATTTAATTTATTTTGAGAAATATGCTTTTCAAAGCGAGAAAAAAAAGCGTTTTTGGGTCGGGTAAATTGGTTTTCACATTCTCCCTGCAAACGATCTTTTTACCCATTTTTGGACACCCACCATATTTTCTGCGACATATTTTTTTATACCCTGCCTTTCCGCAACGAAAAAATTTTTCCCCCAAACTTGTTTTTCTATCTTATTTTTATAAAAACGTCTGGGGCCCCCCAACAGCAGCTTTTACTTTTTTTAATTATTTTTTTTTTGTTGTTTTTGTGCCGTGTAAAAAAAACTACTTTCTTTTTTTTTAAAAACCCTTTCGATCCCTTTTTAACCCAAGGCTTGTTTAAATTTGGGGGAAATGGTTATCTCCTTAGTTTGGGAAAGACACAACTAACACAAAAGAAATTTAAGAACAAAAAAAAGCAGTGGCTCATTTTAGATCTTGAACACCATCATAAAACATATCCCGTCAGTGCAATTTAAAGCAGCCTTTTCAGACTAGCCCCATTCTAACAGCATCCATTTTTTTTTTGGTCCTGGGCTAAAGGGGAAGGGGCCGAAACATGACTGGAAAAAGGGGGGCAAGAAGAAAAGGGAGTTTTGGTCCCGATGATCCCGGGGGGGCAAAGGCAAGATCTTAGGCCCCTGCTACATCCCATAGCACAAGCTAAGCTTGTTTTTCTTTTAGGGCGGGTCCAATACTGTTCATATTTTCTTCAGAAAAGGTTTAGTAAAGGAAATTATTGAATACCAGGATAAACTTAGGGCATAGGGGGATATAGAATCGAGCACATGGGGGGGACTTTTGGGGTTTCCCAAAACAAAAAAGTGTGAAAAAGGGAAATTTTTAAAAAAAAAATTTAAAAATTTTAAGAAAATTTTAAAAATCCCCAAAAATTCCTAGGCCCCCCAAAACCCCCCTAGCAGAAAAAAGGGGGAACAAGCTCCTGAGGTGCCACGCTCATTGTGCGAGTAAAACATCACCGGGGTGCCTTTGCCGGGGTTGAGGGGCCAAGGACAAACGCCCGATGAGGGCGCAGAAGAACGTCCCCACATGGTTTTTTAAGGGGAAATAGTGCTGACTGAAACGTAGGGGGGGTGCATACAGGATGGCAAAAAAGTTAAAGGGTGAAGCGTTTAAGTTTGTGCTGGGACAGAAGCCCTCCTGAAATTTATGTTTCTTAGCGGTCACCAAAAATGGAATACTTTCTTTTTAACAGTTTTACTTAACTCGTCTCAACCCAAAGGGCCCCCCCCCCCCCCCCCCCCCCCCCCCCCCCCCCCCCCCCCCCCCCCCCCTACACACACACATATCTCTACAGGAACTCAAAGGCTTACCCCCTCCAAGCTGAACAGGACTCCTGTTTGGGCACCAAATTCCCCCCTCCCCTCTCCCCTTAAACACACACACACAAAAGTACCCCCCCTCCCCCCCACCTTCACACACACATGCACACACGCAGACACACACATGCCAAAGCCACCACCCATGCCACCCCCTCAACACACACACACCAAAGCTCCCCCCACCCCACCCCACATCTCATCGGCAGGAGGCACAGCAAGACAAGGCCTACCTCTTCCAGGCTGAACAGCACTCCTCCAATGGGGGCCCCAAAGGCCACGCTGACTCCCGCTGCTGATGCTGCTGACAGAATCTGGGAGAGAAAGAAAATAATGACAAGCATACGCACATGATACATATATCAGAATTTGTCTTTTCTGCATATTTTGGGAAGAGGGTAGAATGGGGGGGGGGGGGAGGGGAATGGAGTGTGTGTGTGTTTAGGGGTGGGGTGGGGGTGGAGGTAGGGGGTGGAGGAGGTCATGCGTGTGTGTGTGCGTGGTGTGTGTGTGTGCGTGCGCATGTGTAAGTAAGTGTGTCTGTACTGCCCACTTGTTATTGTGTAATTTTAGACATTGGACAGAAAGATGTGAGCGCAGCTGCATATTGAGCTGTTAATACAAGATATTGCGCTTTATTGTTGCTTTTACTATTTATCATCAATGTGATCATTAACATTATCATTGTTATCATCATCATCATCATCATCATCATCATTATCATCATTACCATATCATTATCATCGTCGTCATCAATACCATCGTCATCATCAAGATTGTTATTATTATCATCATCAAGGTTATTACCATTATCGTTCTTGTTGTTATGAAACACTAGAGACCAAACATCATCATCACCATCATCATCATCACTTTTGCTATTACCATTATCATTCTTGTAGTTACGAAACACTAAGAGACCCAAAAAGCAAAACACTCCTCCTCCTTCTACTACTCCTCCTCCCGCACCACTCACCTCCCTTTTCTTGGCCTCGTTGCGACCATACTTGGGGAAGAGGTAAGAGAAGATGTTGCCGCAGCAGCAGGCCACGTGGACAAACGGTCCTTCTTTACCCAGACTGAGGCCGGCCGACACCGCCAACATCATGCCCACCGACTTGATGAGCAGCGTCCACTTTCCAAGATAGCCGCGGATGATGAAACCGCTGAGAATCGTTTTGATCTGCGGATAAGATACAAGATAGATTTATAATCTTTTATGTATGTTAGTCTGTCGTTTTCGACGATGACCTCCAAAACAGCAGAGGAGGCAGCTGCTGTTTCGGAAACTGGGCAGAAATTTAATTATAGTGGAGATGCCTTGCCCACAGTACATCCCCACTCTCTCGGCCAAGTGGGCATAAGGACAGTTAACGTTGGAGATGTTCTCCAAAGGCCAACTAGCCCCCAGGGCTGCAGCATATAAGGATTGTGCGAGTCAAGCCTCCTAGTCAGAGTCATAGACGATCACTAAAGACAAAGCTGTAAAGTGGAATTCCATGAGTGGAAAAGCCACTGGTCATACAGCCTCTCACTTTGCTGTTGCCCCCAGCATCAATGGTTTAATCAAGAACTGTGATAAACCCCAGGCGCTGATGGCACATCAGCCTTTATAGTCCACTTGCATATGAATAAGAAATGAGTTTGATATTATAACATTGCGTAGGTACCTCTGAAATTATTTTGTTTAACCTTTTTCCTAACGATAACCCATTACAGGGTAACCAACCATCTACTAGCCCTTCCCTCCCCATCACCCACTACTGGGTTACGGTAGAATACAAAATAATGCGCACAGTGCATGTGTACTGGGAAAGAGGGGTTCTTTCCTTGAATGTGGGGATAGTGTTAAGAGTTTGTAGATTTGTTCAGAAATGAGTAGAAATGACTTTACAGATCAGTTGAAAGTGAGTTGATGTAGGACTATGCAGATTGGCTTAGATATATGTAAGAGTGTGCAGATTAACTTAATGTATGCAAGTATGCAGACTGACTTAGAAATTAGTAATGTTAAGAAATTAGTGGTTGTAAGAGTACACAAATTAGAAACAGAAATTGTTGATGTGAGACATGCAGTGCATATGCATGTCAGATATGTTTTCTATTGCCTGAGTGCAACATAAGCTCTTATCACATGCTGCGTGTTGTGCAAATAAAAAATAGTGTCAATTTCAAGAATGAATTCATGTCAAACAACATAAAATTATATATCGACATAAATCCCCACCCCAACCCCCACCCTAATTTACACATAGACAGTCATACACAGACACCCACAAAACCCAAGAGAACAAAATAACAGCCTCATCAAGAGGGTTTTCCTGTCTGACAGTAGTAGCTACTTGCTTGCCAATGCAATTATACATGGAACCTAAACAGCATGCACGTGAGGCAAATTACCTGTTCCCCCAAACTCCCCATCCCCTCCCCACAAACAAAACAGCAATGGAAATGCATACAAACATCAACTAAAAGCTATCATAACAACCAACCTAAAATGACATGAAATAAACATTTTGCTCAACCCACACAAATATTAATAATGGATATACTATGAAAATAGCAATGTAATATACTTCATCAAAAGATGTAAGATGATGTGCAAATAACCAGAACTAAGGCGTCTGCTCACTTCAGGAATACCAGATCCACAGGCATAGGGAGCGAAGACTCGAACTAACATGGCTGCCAAAAGACCAAAGACGAGGGCCCAGGCAATGTAGAGCAAGTAGCCAATGATGTAGCTCCCTGCTCCCGATACACGACCAATCAGCTCTGGCCACTGGTACCACTGTCACAGATAGAGATGTCACATACACACCAAGTACAGTATACATAATATCATAATATAATGCAGGTATAGACACAGACATGCTTATATGCATATAAGCATGTAAGTGAGCACACACACACACACACACACACTCAAGTATGCAAGTGTGCATGCGCACACAAAACACACACAATAAGAACATGGTCTTGTAATGCAAAAACATAACACAGCCAGACACAGGTAAACCAGAGACAAAACTGGACACCTGGAGAAAAATTACCTGATCGCAGTCACCCTCAGCATTAAAGGTGGTGGAGTTGGCAGACCAGCAGCACTGCTCCTTGCGGAACCAGAATGCCTCCAGACACAGACCCTCCTTCAGGTCCGACATCCATGTTGCCCCGATGTCGATCACCCCCGCACACGCCCCTGCAAACATACACACACACACAGAGACAAGGGTGTAAGTATTATTGTATCCATGCACACACAGTTTATGGGTTTTTTTTTCATATGTAGATTTTCTTTAATTCCTCAGCTAAAGCTCTGAGGTTCATTAACAAGAGATTTTCGTGTATGCAACTGTTTTTGCCCTTAATTAAGGTAGCCACATTCCAGCTTTGGGGATGATGTCTAAAGCACTGACCCTCGAGGATAATGTCTAAACATGATGCCAGTGCGCATGGGTATTTTATTTTTTAATATATTTTTGTCATCTTTTCTTACCAAAAATCATCTGATATTCCATGAATGGCCTATTCTTCTAAAAAGCAGAACAGGTTTTAACATGTATGCAAGATATTTTACACGCTTTAGCTGATCAGGGCCTAGATTTACAGTCTCATCCAAAAGACTTTCAGGGGAAAGGAGTCAGTATTGATGTTAACTCAAAGGGGGAAAATCCCTTAAATGAGCCTCTCGGTGGTGGCTCGAACCCGAGGTCGGTACTGAGCCATCAGATCACGAGTGCAACGCTCTGACCACTAGGCTATCCTGATCCCCCAGACAGAGGGGTATGAGTGTTAGGATTTCAATGAATACATTTCTTGTGTGGATCGGGATTTTATTTAATTTATTTATTTATATTATTTTATTGTTTCATTTCGAGGATAATGGACTAAGCAATCATGTACTTTTTTTCATACATCCAGTCCCCGTGTGTATGCAGTTTTTGTAAATTTTGCCATCCGTTCCCTATGGAGAGGGATGGGCTCCACCAGGTTCCTCTAACCCAGGACACGCTGCCTGAAGACGGGACGGGATTGCCTGGTATGTAGAGCGATGCGCATGTAATCTGCTGACCTGGGTTTGAATCCCATTCAAGAAGATATATTTTTCCTCTGGAGTTATCATCAGTGCTGACTCCATTCCCCTGCTCCCCCCCTGCCAAATCCATTAGATGAGACTATAGACCGAGGTCCCATGTGCAAATGCAAGCAGAACATCTTGCGCACATGTTAAAACCTGTTCTGCTTTTCGGAAGTGTAGGCCATTGTGTGCTGGTAGGAATGGATGACAAAATTTACAAAACTGCATACACATGGGGACTAGATGTAAAAAAGCACACGAGGGCTTATTCCATTATCCTAAAAAAAAAAAAAGAATATACCACTACTACTTTTTATATATATATATATATATAGATATAGATATATAGCTCAGTGGTCGGAGCACTTGCTTTCCCCCAGCCAAGTTAAGCAGCGTCGAGCGTGGTTACCAGTTGGATGGGTGACTGTTTGCGCGCCTTGGCTTCAGTACAGTTCCCCCAGTTCACCCAGCTGTAAATGGGTACCTGCCCTCTTTAAGGTCAGGGAAGGTAAAGCAGCAAGGGAGAGGAGATGGGTGCCGCCCTCAATATGCTGGCCCTAGAGAAGTGAGGTCTCTGACGCCTCGCTCCTCTACGACCTTATAGGTTATGGGACTCCTTTACCTTATATATATATATATATATATATATATATATATATATATATATATATATATATATATATATATATATTATTTTTTAAATTTTTTTTATTTATTCATTTTTTTTACTGCTACTACTGCTGCTGCTGCTGCTGCTGCTGCTGCTGCTGCTGCTGCTGCTACTACTACTACTACTACTACTACTACTACTAATTACTACTTCTTCTACTACTACTACTACTACCACTACTTCTACTACTACTACTGCTGCTGCTGCTGCTGCTGCTGCTGCTGCTGCTACTACTACTACTACTACTTCTACCACTACTTCTACTACTACTGCTGCTGCTGCTGCTACTACTACTACTACTTCTTCTACCACTACTTCTACTACTACTGCTGCTGCTGCTGCTACTATTAAAGAGTTCAGTGTAGTGCAGCACTGAAGCTACTTACTCCTTCAGGAGTTACAGAGAAGTCATGTGAAGGGTTTAAAATAAAACCCAACAAGAAATGAAGGGTTTAAAATAAAACCCAACAAGAAGTGAAGGGTTTAAAACAAAACCCAACAAGAAGTGAAGGGTTTAAAATAAAACCCAACAAGAAATGAAGGGTTTAAAATAAAACCCAACAAGAAGTGAAGGGTTTAAAACAAAACCCAACAAGAAGTGAAGGGTTTAAAATAAAACCCAACAAGAAGTGAAGGGTTTAAAATAAAACCCAACAAGAAGTGAAGGGTTTAAAATAAAACTCAACAAGAAGTGATGGGTTTAAAAGAAAACCCAACAAGAAGTGAAGGGTTTAAAATAAAACCCAACAAGAAGTGAAGGGTTTAAAATAAAACTCAACAAGAAGTGAAGGGTTTAAAAGAAAACCCAACAAGAAGTCAAGTCAAAACAGGTCAACAGAAAAAAAGAACAAACCCAAACCCACACCATTTGAAAGATTGTGAAAATGTTCACAAACTGAAAGATTTCCTATGCACTTTTTTGTTAGGAAAGAAATCAATGTACAGTCATTGGCATACAGTTTGTGGTGGCTTTTATTATCGCTGATAATTCATGGTTTACGCATCGTTAGACTTTTGAAGAATGTGTGCATATGTTGATAGGCTTGCTTTGATAGAATAATACTCTCATATGTATGTACACATTTTTCATACGCCAGTTCAGGCAAATGAATGTGTATATACATGCATAAGGTCATGCATAAGCACACACATGCAATGCTCACACTTACACCCACATACACACAAAAATGCACATCCACGCTCACAGTCACACACAAATGCACATACACATACGCCTACACCCACAAACACACACACAACAGCGCTTATTCCATTATCCTCGATATAAAAGACTAAAATTAATTATAAATTTTTTTAAAAGAAAAAACACACACATTTGCTATCTATTTGTTTGCTTATTCAAGTTGACAAACCAACTGTAGTAATTAATTTTTACTAGACAATGATAGGTTACATATTGATTTAAAAAAACCCTCCCCTAAGTGTGATATTTCAATATCTACATACAAGGCATCTGTTACACTTCACATACATCCATTGTGAATGGTTTTCAATATTGCCTTGATACCAACATGACCCACATTTTTCTGTGTCTATTCTGATAAAAAATTTAAAAAAATCAAAAACAAAAAAACAACATTGCAACACACAACAAAACAGCACAACACACACACAACATGCATGCACACACAACACGCACACACAAACCTACCAACCAACCAAGCAAAAAAAAAAGAGGCAAGAAGCAACATATTCTTTTTAAAAAATATATTTTGTATAAAGTATGGTAACAAAATGAGTAATCAGACTTTGATATTGTCATTGTTTTCTGAAATTTAATTAATAATAAAAAAATGGATGTCTTCTTTTCATCTTTTCAGTTGTACACCATTCATCACTGTAAAGTATTAACCATGATTTGGAGGATGGGATAGCCTTGTGGTTAGAGTGATGCGCATTGTGTATTGCGCTCGTGATCTGCTGACCCAGGTTCAAATCTCGTTCAAGATGATTTTTTCCTCTGGAGTTAACATCAGTGCCAACTCACTCCTCCTAAAAGTCCTTCGGGTGAGACTCTAAACTGAGGTCCCATGTGCAAACGCATGCAGAACATCTTGCACACACATTAAAACCTGTTCCACTTTTCGGAAGAGTAGGCTATTGTGTGTCGGTGGGAACAGGTGACAAAATTTGCTGTGCACATATGGGGACTGGATGTAAAAAAGCACATGAGTGTTTATTCCATTATTCTCAAAATAAAAGAATAGATAAAGAGGTGTGTGTTTGTGTGTGTGTGTATGTAGGTTTGTGTGTGTTTTGTGTGTGGTGGGTATGTATGTAGTGTGTGTGTGTGTGTATGTGTGTGGTGGGTGTGTATGTAGGCTTGTGTGTGTGTGTGTGTGTGTGGTGGGTGTGTATGTGGGCTCGTGTGTGTAGGTTTGTTTGTGTGTGTGTGTGTGTGTGCATGTGTGTGTGCATGTTGTTGTTGCTTCGATTTTACGTCTGTTCACTCAAAGTGATATTAGACGGTGTGTGCATGTGTGTGCTTGTGTGTGCATGTGTGTGTGTGTGTGTGTGTGTGCATGTGTGTGCATGTGTGTGTAGGTGTGCATGTCTTATCAGGTCTGGGGCAAACACTTATTCTGCTGAAGCAGCAAAAACACCTGTTGGCAGCCATATGATCTTCAACAACTGTGATTTAACAACAACAACAAAAAACAACAACAACAAAGAAAAAAACAGTGTGAGAAGAACTAGGAGCCAGAATGACAGTACATTTTGAGAATCCAATAAATACTGTGGCAGGTGAAATGTTTTATGTGACTATTCCTGTATGAAAAAGATGATAGAGTTTTACTGATAACAATCCTTCGTTACTGTATTGTATTCACTATGCTGTGTGGTGTTTAGCGTAGTACTGTGCTGTGTTATGTTGTGTTGTATTGTACTGCATTGTACTGTACTGTATTATGTGGTATTTCTTCATGGTGGAAAAGTCTGGTTTCAGCCGAGTGGTTTGGACCATTTGACTTCAATCCCCTGGGTCCATGAAGTCCTGGGTTTAAATCTTAACAGCGTCTAGTGAATTAAGGGTAGAGATTTTTACGATCTCCCAGGTCAACTTCAAGTGCAGACCTGCCAGTGCCTTAATTCCCTTTGTGTATGTACACATGCAGAAAATCAAATATACATGTTAAAGATCACATAAGTCATTTTAACATTTGGTGGGTTATGGATCACATAAGTCATATTAACGTTTGGTGGATTATGGAAACATGAACATACCCACCATATATCCCTGAAGTTGGAATGTGGCTACCTTAATGATGGGCAAAAACAGTAGCATACACAATATCCCACTATTGGTGAGCCTTGGAGCTCTAGCCGAGGATAGGGGGGAAAAAACGCATGACCTCTAGCCTTCCACTCGCATGCATTACCACTAGACCCCCTGAAAATCAATCCCTAACAAAAACAGTAGAGGGTTAGGCCAGTCTGTCTCTGGGCACAAAACTCTTCTATGGCAGTGTAAGACACTGGTGACAAAACCCCACCAACTCCAGTAGAAAAAATCATGAACACACTTGGAGATAACGCCAAGAGCTTCAATTATCCACAGAACCCCCCCTCCCCCCCTATACACACACACACACAACTTGGTTATAAATCAAACATACTGAAAAATCAGGGAAAGGAAAGGGAGGGAGGGGAAAGGGAGGGAGGGAGGGGGTAGGGAGGAGGACAGCCCAGTGGTTAATGTGTTTGACATGATTATGATCCTGTTGGTAGGTGCGGGTGCGGGTCTGAGTTTGAGTCCCCGACGATTCTCTGATATACCTCCCTGACTGTCAAGTGTGTGTGTGTGTGTGTGGTGTGTGTGTGTGTGGGGTGTGTGTGTGTGTCTGTTGTGTGTGTGTGTGTGTGTGTGTGTGTGTGTTGTGTGTGGGTGTGGGTGTGTGGTCATGAAAATAAATACTCCTGTATCTTACCTTTGGCTTAAATGATTTTTAAATTGTGTGTGTGTGTAAGTTTATATCTTTACTAGTCAATGGTCATTATGGTGCGCACGGGTGTGTGTGTGTGTGTTTACTAGTCAATAGTCTTTATAAAACTGTGTTCATATATTGGTGCATGTATATGGGTGTGCGCATGTGTGCATGTGTGTGTGAGTGCGTGAGTGCATGCACGCGTAAATAATAAGTTCATATGTCTTTTCCAATCAAATGTTGTTGGTATTTTTTACAACATTGTATTCCTACATTGGTGTGTGTGGGTATGTGTGTGCATGTGTGCATGCATACCCCGTGCGTGTGTGTGCATGCACCTGGGTTTGTGTGCGGGTGATATATATATATATATTTTTTTTAAAGCTATCTTGGAATGTTCATAACAATTTTAAATGTATTTTTCTTGTGTCTTTTGAGATAATTATAAGTATCAATGTGCCTGTCAGTATTGTAATTGCCCTTCATGGGAAAATTAAAGTGTTTTTTTCTTGACTTGACTTGACTTCACTTGAAGTGCCCATCAAAGGGGATTTTGTCCTCTGTTGACAACATTGGTACTCGCTCTACCATCCCCACAAAATCCTTCAGATGAGGCTGCTATAAACTGAGCATGGGAACATGTGTAGAACATCTCATGCACACGTTAAAACCCGGACACATTTTTGTAGAAGAGTAAGCCGAGGGTGGTTGGTGGAGTGGATGGCACGAACAGACCCAGCATGCACCCTGCCATCTTGAGAAGGAAGGGCTCCGCCAGGTTCAACTAGCCCCATGACACACTGTCTGAAAAGTTCAATGCAATGCCCCCAAGACTTTTCAAGGAGTTGAAGGAGCAGTCATTCAGTCAGTCAGTCAGTCAGTCAGTCAGTCATGCACAACACCAGTCCGGTTTCTTGGTGCCTGGTCACTGGTTTATGAATAAAATTTGACACTGCTGTTACCTTTGTGTGGTGTGATGGGAGCCTTACAGATGGTATGGTCCTTGTGGATGAACGAACTCAAAACAATGGAAATGAATAAATGAATGAATGAATCTTGAACTGAATTAATGAACAAAGGAATGAACGAATATATATTTTTTAAAAAATCCCCTCATCTGCATTGCAAGATGACTGCAGAAACTGAGAATGTGACACAGCCATAGTACAAATCACACACACACACACACACACACACAAACACACACTTTCTAAACCCCTTCCCCACAGACACACACCCACATACATATATATATATATATGTATATATATATATATACACATAAATACACACACACATATCTCTCTCTCCCCCCCCCCCCCCCCCCCCCCCACCACACACACACACTCCCCCTCTTCCAACAAGCAGTACACAACACAACAAACCAAAATCCTCACATACAAAAATCCACCTCATTCTCTTACGCACTTCACATATTTTTATGTGTCTCCAATAATTCAGTTTCCCTGCCAGCAAAAACGTCCCAACATGTCACCACATTCAGTAACTCTACACCACCTGACAGCACGCAATATCCAACGCACCTGCGGGCGTATGTAATGGGAGACTTTATGGCTCATCGTTATGCACAAATCATCACGTCGATGAAGAGTTCAGGTTGAACTCGGTTCAGGTTTGAAAGGAGAAATCGTAATATGGATCTGAACAAATGGCTTTTATGTCTGATCTTAACGAATCCTGAAGTTGGGGGGTGGGGGGTGGGGGGGGGGGGGATGGGGAGAGGGGGGGATTGGGATTGTATCTTGGCACACACATGATAAAATAAAATTGAGATTAATGAAGAAAGTTGAAGTTCTGCGGCAATCAAAAAGATGGAAGGCATGCAATAGTAGTAGTAGCATCAGCAGCATCAGCATCAGTAGCAGCAGCAGCAGCAGCAGCAGCAGCAGCAGCAGCAGCAGCAGCAGCAGCAGCAGAAGCAGCAGCAGCAGTAGTAGTATGTAGCTGATTGAAACTGACTAGAATTCAAGCTCAGTCAGTATCAAGCCGCTACAGCCAAGTGGTTAAGACTGACTTCAATCCCAATAGGTCCACAAATAGTTGGTTCAGAACTTGGCAGTGGCACCTGGTGCATTAAAGGTGGGCATTCTTACGAGCACGAGTATTTTACGAGTATGAGTTACAAGCACGGGAGAAGACCAGGCAGTACGAATCCTGCCTGGTAAGGGAATGGAGAGAAGTGGAGAGAGAGAAGCAAAAGGCTGGCAGCTGAAGGAGTGGCGCACATCCTTTCACTTAATCATGATACATCATCTTTTTTCTTCTTCTTTTTGTTCTTTGGCTACAGCTCCAAGGTTCATCAATGGTGATATATCTGCATGTGCGACTGTTTCTGCCTATCATTAGGGAAGCGGGAATGACGTGTGAACACAACACCAGTGTGCATGTGGTTTTTAAATAAAAAATTTGAGGGGGGGTCATCCATTCTTACCGGCACAAATGGCCTACTCTTCCAAAAAGCAGAACAGGTTTCAACATGCGCATAAGATATTCTGCATGGGCTGCCTGTATTGCAAATGATCTTAGAGAAAGGGGCATAAATAAGGAGGAAGCTCAAAACAGAGAGAGATGGAGAAGGCTCATCAATGTCAAACCTCCCCTGGGAGAAACATGACAAGAAAGGAAGAAGAAGAAGAAGAAGAGATAAGATATTCTGCGTGCGTTTGCATGTATGGGACCTCAGTTCATAGCATCATCCAGAGACTTTCACAGGGTGGAGTCAGTACTGATGCTAACTCCTGGGGGGGGGAAAAACCAACCCTTGAATGGGTGTCTGAAACCAGGGCTCCATCCTGGGCTGTGTCAAACCAGCAGTATGAAGCTCTGACAACTTAGGCCACCACCCCATCCTCCTTCCATACATCTAAAATCCCTTGAAGTCAGAATGCAGCTACCTACGTGGGTGGGTGGGTGGGGGTGGAAGACACTCGCATACGCTAAAAATCTCGCCATTGGTGAACCTCAGAGCTCTAGCCAAGGGATGAAAAAAGAAATCTAAAAACAGAATGTACAGGACCCCCCTCCCCCCCCGAAAAAAAAAAAAACCCACAAAAAATCTCAACAGAAATTGTTCAGAACCCCTCCTCTCCCACCCACCCCCCAAAAAAAAATCAACCCACAAAAAATCTCAACAGAAATTGTTCAGACCCCCCCTCCTCTCCCCCTCCCCCCCAAAAAAAAACACCAACAACACCCCACCACAACAAAACCCACTAAAAATCTAAACACAAAATGTTCAGATCCCCCTCCCCCCTCCAAAAAACCCCCCAACAAAACAAAACAACAACAAACAAAAAACCTCACAGAAAACGCTCACCTGCAGCCAGCCCAACGAGAAAGACGCACGCCCAGCCTGACCAGGCGTCCAGCACACTTTTGGTCTTCTCCCAGCATCCCACCTGCTTCTGCTTGCTGATGAGGCGATGGCGCATGCGGTCTCTGGCGATGTCGCGCAGCCAGTCGATGGTGTGGAAGTCGTCGTACTGACCGATGCCCGGCGGCAGGTCGTCTAGCGTGTCCATCAGGTGAGCTGACCCTGAAACATCGCCAAGGTTGTTTTGGGCTGGTTTTTTTTGTGTGTGGGTCTTCTGTCAGTCATGAAGAAAGATTACTGAAGGCTTTGAGATTGTGTGAATAAGGCAGGTGATCTGGAGGAAAGTCCATTCATCTAGAATGAGAGAGAGATTGTTGGGGGTTGCTGTTGGGCTTCCCTCTCCTCTTCACCTTGGCTAGAGCTCTGAGGTTCACCATTAGCAAGATTTTGCGTACGCAGCCATTCTTGCTCACCACTAAGGTCGCTGTATTCTGACACTTTGAGGACGATGTCGAAACACATCAGTGTGCATGCTTTTACACACACATAAAACTTGTCATGCATCCCTACCATCACGCAATGGTCATCCATCCCTACCATCACACAATGGCCTAGTCTCCGGAAAGGCAGAACATGTTGTAACATATGCACAAGATACTCTGCATGCGTTCACGCACACAGGGACTCGGTTTATAGTCTCACCCAAAGGACTTTCAGGGTAGTGGAGTCAGTACTGATGTTAACAGGGGGAAAATCCCCTAGAACGAGTGCCTTGGCGGTGGCTCAATCCCAGGCCATCAGTTCACAAGCACACCACTCTAACCACTAGGCTCCCCCCACCCCTGTTGACAGGTTTGATTCCCCTTTGAAACCTGGCTTTTGTCCCATCTACTTGGCTATGCGTGATGGTGTGTGAGCTGGTCTTTCTGATGAGACAGCAACCCAAGGCCCCATTTGAACCATTTCTTTAGAATACCTAGAAAGAAAAATAGTACCAAGAGACTTGTCTCTGACAAAGTTCCATAGAGAAAAAAAGCCAACCTTGTAGGAGAAAAAATCTGCCTACAAGAACAAAAAATGGTGGTAGTGTACTTATGAGAATGTGTCCTCCTTGGGGACAGCATCCCAAATTTCATGCAGAAAAATCAGCTATGAGTGTAAGTTATAAGTAATCAATAAAGTATGACACAACACAACACAGTGCAATACAAATGACAAAGCAATGCAGTGCAATATAAAACAGTACAATACAATCCAATATGATACAGTACAATACAATACTTCTTCCTTGCTGTCTAATGATCAGAAAGCAACTACTGTTGTCTGTCATACGAGTGAAAATGCATTGGGCTGCCGTTAAGCACCTGACAAGTCAGGCCCAGCGCATCCAACTTTGGTGTGGGAGAGAATTATTATATCTTAAATCTTTCTGGGGGAAAAGGCTGGAGAATGGACCAAGAAGGCAGAAAATAGACAAAAAGGAGGTGACAGGAAGAAAAGGAACAAGGCAGAAATAAAGAGAGGGATAGAAAAGAGGGAATTCCTGGTACAGAATTTCAAAAAGGTGGGAATGCTATTTATACTGACAGGCTCCTGGCATCTCCACAGGGTGGATATGTACAATTTTCAAGTAACTCGCCACAGAGACAACATGCTTCAGCTTAAGAACTTTGTTCTCCTCTGATAAGGTTATTATGCTAAGAGTTTGTCATAGCAGAACACAACCATAACATACCGTTTCATAGCATAACAACACTCTCTCTCTCTTTCTATCTATCTATCTCTATATATCTCTATTTATATCTTAGTGCTTTGCTTAACATCAATAACTGACATATCCTCTGGTCTGGGCCAGCAAGTATGTGTGTTAGTGCTTCAGTTTAATGTCCTTCCACCAAACAATGAGAAGCATGTGTGTGTGTGTGTGTGTGTGTGTGTGTGTTGTGTGTGTGTGTGTGTGTATGTGTGTGAGAGAGAGAGAGAGAGAGAGAGAGAGAGAGAGAGAGAGAGAGAGAGAGAGAGAGTGAGTGTGTGTGTGCCTGTCTCTGTGTGTGTGTGCATGTCTGTGTGTGTCCATGTGCCTGTTGCTGTTGTTTTTGTCATTTTAAGTGTGTCATCCTTTCCAATCAGCACTTAATGCCACTTCTTAAAATTTTTTTTTTTATTAAAAGGCTGAATGGGATTCATCCTGTATGAAAAATTTTCTACTCATGCATTGATCATCCTTCGGATGAAACTATAAACCGAGGCACCGTGTGCGAACACATGCAGAATATCTTGTGCACACGTTAAATCCTGTTCCGCTTTTCGAAAGAGTAGGCCATTGTGTGCCGGTGGGAACAGATGACAAAATTTACAAAACTGCATACACACGGGGACTGGATGTAAAAAAGCACATGAGTGCTTATTCCATTATCCTTGATATAAAAGATTAAATAAAAAAAAAAAATCAAAAAAAAAAAAATCAGGCATACGACCTCAATTCAAAGGACCTGAAGTCTACATGAATGTTGACTCAAACAAAGCGTCTTTTCCAGCCAGGCGGCTGCAAAGAGAATGGAACTCTGGACAACTAGGTTCAAGAGCTATGTGTTCAACCCGCTCGGTGTTCAAACCCAGGCTTATGCTGCAACATGTGGCTTCAACAGTATGAATCATTGTTTTTGTGATATGATATATATACAGGATCTGCTGCCATCCACAATAATACATGCATCTGCAGTCATGTTTGATTTGCAGGTATCAGACATGCACACCTGTGCATGCACGTTACAGCGCATGTGTATGTGCATAAACACACACACACAAGGGTGTATATGTGTATATATATATATATATATATATATATATATATAGAGAGAGAGAGAGAGAGAGAGAGAGAGAGAATTATATATATATATATATATATAAATACATATATATATATATATATAATTATATATGTCTATCACGCACACACACATATCCTTTGGATAAGACTATAAACTAATGTCCCATGTGCAAGCACATGCAGAACATCTTGCACACACGTTAAAACCTGTTCCACTTTTCAGAAGATTAGGCCATTGTATGCCGGTGGGAATGGATGGCAAAATTTACAGAACTGCATACTCACAGGGGCAGGATATAACAAAAGCACATAAGTGCTTATTCCATGATCCTCAAAATAAAAGAATAAATACACAAACACACACACATCACACACAAAGAGACATGCACAGACTACACACAACACACACAGACTACACACAACACACACACACAACACCCACACACGCACACACACACACACATATTTTATGCACTGCAAGAGTTTATTGTTTTTCCCCGTCAGACACTAACAGTTGACTCTATGAGATTATCAGCTGATAGCTCTTTGATTTTTCTGTGACAGCTGTCAGACTGCAGGTTTTTGTTGGACTGGGGTTGTTTGTTGTTGTGTTGTTAGGTTCGTGTTTTTGTTTGTTTGTGTAACAGTGTGGACATATTTAATGTCCATCTCTGCACAAACCTCAGGTACAAGGCACAGTCTCACAGTTAGGATGTGGCCTCTATAAAGAGGCTGCATAAATAATCCATTTCACCATGTAGGCAAAGTGCATGCAATGGACGGTTTTCAACCACCACCCAAGGAAACAGAGCGCTGCACAATTTACAGGTGTGTCCCAAAATTGTAACACGTCGCTCTGATCACATGGGAGGTAATCTAATTACCGCGCTATCACATTTGTTTACTTGCTTTTCCTAAAATGGAAACTCAGTCAGACAGACAGACAGACAGAAGAGAGAGAGAGAGAGAGAGAGAGAGAGAGAGAGAGAGAGAGAGAGAGAGAGAGAGAGAGAGAGAGAGAGAGAGAATGTATGTGTGTGTTTTTATTTTTTTATTTTGAGGATAGTGGAATAAGCACTCATGTGCTTTTTTACATCCAGTCCCCGTGTGTATGCAGTTGTGTAAATTTTGTCATCTGTTCCCACCATGTGTGTGTGTGTGTGTTGTGTGTGTGTGACCCACATACATGTATGTGCCTGAGTATGAGAGAGAGAGAGAAAAAAAAAGACATACAGAAAGAGAGAAAGAGACATAGTATCAGACAGAGAGAATGTGTAAGCACACATTGAAATAATCCTCAAAACTTCCTGACTATATCCCGTTTGGACCTGAAACCTTTTCCCCATCCATTAGATCATGAGTAGTGGTCTGGGCGCTAGTCTTTCGGATGAGATGATAAACTGAGGTCCCATGTGTTGCTCATAATTATTGAGCACACGTAAAAGAATCCACAGCAACAAGAGAGTTGCCCTGGCAAAATTCTGTAGAAAAAAGCCACTCTGATAGGGAAACAAATACTGTTGCAGACAGGAAAAAAGAAAAAAAAGGGTGGCGCTGCTCTTGTGGTGACATGCTCTCCCCGGGGAGAGCAGCCCGAATTTCTCGCAGAGAAATCTGCCGTGACTTTAAAGTGGTATAAATAAATACATAAATATGCCTCCAATCAATTTTACAGGATGCCCATTGTTTTTAATTACAAGCAATGACATAAGATCTTATTGGCAAATGACAAAATGTATAATTTATTTGAAATAAGCTTTGAAGTTTTCATTTGTTGCAGTAAATTTCAAACAGTTATGAAAGAAAATGGAATAAAAAGACTAAATGCATTTTGGATACAAGAGACAAAAACATTGTTTTGATACATGAATTAATATATAAAATAACAACAGAATATGTTGATGAATTCCCAAAACAGAGAGACCAAAAGAATCTTTATAAAATCATGCTTGTTGTTCTGTGTGTTGCTGCCGTGTTGTTTTTGATAGAAATAAAATGTTGTTTAATCCAACCAAGACCAAAAGTGGGGCGTACACTAATCTGACAATGCAGGATTCAAAACTCTTCCCACTCACCCATCAAACATGATTCTTTCTAAAACATACCAGCCCGGCTTACCATATTTCCTAAAGCGACTGCGATGATTTCTGATGGACTTCTGGTGCACAGCTTTTACAGCTTTCGAGTTCTTGGAGTCATCGGAAGGGACACTGCCATAGTGATTACCATTGTGGTTCTGTACTAACGACTCCTGGCTGCCATCCACTCTGTGTACGGGAAGAGCAGTTTTCATTGGAATTTCGTTCCCCTCTTCCATTTTGAATATCTTTTGTTAAACGTTCTCTGTCTTTTAGAGGATCTGAATGATGAAGTGGTTGGACTTTTTACAAGATTGGGGATATTTGGTCGTTGTTTCGATTTCCTTCACTGCTGGATAAGTTGTTGGGATACTGCACTGATTTTTCTTTTTTTGGCAGAAAAACACAGTTTAAGGATCTGTGGTTATTGTTTGTTTACGCTGAAGGACTACTTTCTTTAGTTTGACAATGCTGCTAACAGAAACGAAGAGGTTCTCCATTTTCAGGACAAGAACCAAGCTTTTTTTTCAAGTTTGGCGGTTCTGGTAACTCCATCCGTGACTGCATTCCTCTTGCTATCTGTATGAAAAATCCTGGATAATACTTTGGTCTGGACACCCCAACAAGCAACAAACAAAAAAATAAAACCACTTTGATATATTCCCAAGACAGACACATTCACAACACTGATGCATATCCATCACTTTGTATCCTGTTTTCAGTTGACTCTGGCACTGCAATAACTTTTTGATAGGTGAATGCTTTTCTGCTTTGTTTCAACTGATATACATGACTGTAAGATTCTTGTACTGGTTTTTGTTGTTGTTTTGGTTGCTTTCTGAAGCTAGATCACTTTTTTACTTTGTACCATTGGCTATACATAATGATTAAATACTAGAATTAGTGTATTATTGTTGCCATATTTTTGGGTGCTAGATTATAAATTTTCTATTCTGTTCAAAATGACATGATACATAAGGCTACTAATAAAATACTGGATTGATTTGATTGTTTTTTTGTTTTTGTTTTTTTGCTAGATAAATTTTGATGTTATTTTTTCTTAATCATCATTATATTTTTTAGATTAGTTACTTTTCTACTCTGTTCCCTCTGAACCTTAAAACCTCTGAACCTGTTCCCTCTGAAACTTTTAGATTCTTTGTGACACATAGGAACCCGTCACTCTGGTTTCATCACACTGTCCGCTTTGTTAATGTTGATATATCAATTTCCAAATGAATAAAGCGTTTTTTTGAGTGTGTGTGTGTGTGTGTGTGTGTCTACAACCCCAACCTTCACAAGCTGATACCTGGAAGCAACAGCTCACAAATAGTTTCTTCTTTTTCTTCTCGAATAATGTATTCCTGTCACAAAATATCAGCACCATAAACATACACACGCAAGCACTTTGTTCCCCCCTACATCGACCTTCACACGCAACATCTGACTGCTACATATCTCCATTCTGCCAGTGACAGTCTCACTCCTTTCAACTAAAAAAAAAAAAAAAAATGTAGGAACTCCTCTGTATCATTGTGAAGCCATGCGAATCATACCCAACAACTCAGACTATAACAAAAATCCCCCCCCCCCCCCCCCCTCCACCTATGGCCTTGAAGCTGCACACAACAACTCGTGAGTGGCCTCACCGCCACTTTCACCCACATTGAGCACTCACTCCACGACACTGCCCTTCCACAGCTTACAAGAAAGACAGGCCACCACGTTAGCTGCGCTTATTGAACAACAGGATTCTACATTCACAGCAAAACTCTGCCAACTTTAACAACATTTCGGTCAGCTGGATACCACAAGGGCTAGACTACGTCTGATCACAAAATGCAAACAGCATTGTGTGGAAACAATACTGCAACCAGTAGGCAGAGTGACCGAGGGACAGATGTGGGAGTGCAGGAAGGAGGGAAAAGGGGGAGGAAGGGGGGAGAGGGGGATCACTAGGGTCTAGAGGTTCAAGCTTGACTAAGCATGTGTGAAAAAAGAAGGGGGAGGTGGAGGGAGGGGACAGGGTAGGAGAGAGAGGGTAATGACATTTGTGTGTGTGTGTGTGTGTGTGTGTGTGTATGGTGTGTGTGCATGGTTGTGTGTATGTGTGTTTTTGCGTGTGTGTGGTGTGGTGTAGTGTGTGTGTGAGTGTGTGTGCATACGAGTGTGTGTGTGTGCATGTGTGTGTGCATACGAGCGTGTGTGTGTATGTGTGTGTGTTGTGTATGTGTGTGAGTGAGAGTGTGTGTGTGTGTGTGTGTGCATGCACGTGTGCGTGCATGTGTGCGTGCATGGTTGTGTGTTGTATGTGTGTGTGTCTGTGTATGTGTGTGTGAAGTGTGTATGTAACTGTGTGTGTGTGCCTGCATGTGTGTGCGTTTGTATGTGTGTTGTGTGTATGTTGTATCCATGCACATGCGTATGCATGCAGGTTTACATGCCTGTCTGCATGCAAGCATAAACAGGAGTGTCCTAGCCGCAGAAAAACAAACTGGACACTATTAATGCAGATGCATGAAACACCCACAACTCCCATCTTTTCTTCCCCATCCAGATTCATTTACCCTTCCCACCCCTATACTCTGTCATGGGGGAGCTCACGTTTCAAGTCACATGTCCTTTTCCCCACCCGACCTAGTTTTGCCCTTACACGTGACTAGCCCCCTACCTGTTGAATAAGACTTTACCTGGACTGACCTGTGACCACCTGCCCCTGCGATACCATAATTCAAATCATTTTCTTGTTGAGTGCCACTGGAAGCACTAGGCTGTGTACTGCTTGCAGTAGTAGGATGCATGTATCACATGAACTGTAGGTTTGTTATCATGATTCTTGTGAGGCAGCTTGATAACTATTGGGGCTATAGTTGTAGCTTTAATTTTAAAGCTTCGCGTGAGGCAGTTTGACAGCTTTTGGAACTATAGTTGTATCTTTAATTAAGCTTCTGTGAGGCAGTTTGATAACTATTGGGGCTATAGTTGTATCTTTAATTAAGCTTCTTGTGAGGCAGTTTGATAACTATTGGGGCTATAGCTGTATCTTTAATTAAGCTTCTTGGAGGTAGTTTGATAACTATTGGGGCTATAGCTGTATCTTTTATTAAGATTCTTGTGAGGTAGTTTGATAACTATTGGGGCTATAGTTGTATCTTTTATTAAGATTCTTGTGAGGTAGTTTGATAACTATTGGGGCTATAGTTGTATCTTTTATTAAGATTCTTGTGAGGTAGTTTGATAACTATTGGGGCTATAGTTGTATCTTTTATTAAGATTCTTGTGAGGTAGTTTGATAACTATTGGGGCTATGGTTGTATCTTTTATTAAGATTCTTGAGGTAAATCAATAACTATTGGGTCTATAGTTGTATCTTAAAATAAACTTCTTGTGAGGCAGTTTGATAACTATCAGGGCTATAGTTGTATCTTCAAAGCTTTTTTGTGAAGCAGCTTGATAACTATAGGAGCTATAGTTGAATCTCTAATTAAACTTCTTGTGAGGCAGTCTGATTACTATTGGTGCTATTGTTGTATCTTTAAACTTCTTGAGAGGTAGTCTGATAACTATTGGGGCTATAATTATATCTACAATTACGCTTCTTGTGAGGCAGTCTGATAACTATTGGGACCATAGTTGTATCTTTGACCTTTGAGGAGCAGGTCATTTTCTGAAAGCTGAGAAACAGGAACCCTTGTAAAACAAGTACATTATTTGACAGGGAGTAAGGAAGCATGAATGATGAGAGTATGCTGGGTACAATACAAAATTTCCTTGAGATGTCCGTTTCTTTTTGTAACTCCATTTATCTTTAGAGTGGTACGGGCTTGGGAGAAGACTGTAAGAAAGTTTACTGGAGATAAGCGTGATGTATACGACTGTGAGAGTGAGTTAATGTTTTGTTTCGCAGCTTCTTGCGTTCATGGGGAGGTTTGCAAAGTGGTAGCTCTCTCTCTTTTTCAATCCAGACCTCTCAAAACCGACAACATGCTGGTCCATCCTCTAACCTCCCATAAGCAGCTATGAATGGGATATGGTATGAATAACAATAAATGACCCAGGGATATGAATTAGCATTCACCGTAGCAACTGATCTCCCCATAAAGTATGCTCCGCCCTGAAAGGCTGATCTGAATATTGTTCGGTCAACTTATACAACAATATGTATGGCTCCCATCAGGCTTCAGAACATAATCATTTTATTTTTATCTATATATATATGTTTTTTTATTTTTTTAAATTCTTTTATATCGAGGATAATGGAATAAGGACTTATGTGCTTTTTTTTAAACATCCAGTCCCCGTGTGTATGCAGTTTTGTAAATTCTGTCATCTGTTCCCACCGGCACACAGTGGCCTACTCTTACGAAAAGCGGAACAGGATTTAACGTGTGCGCAAGATGTTCTGTGTACGTTTGCACACGGGGCCTCGGTTTATAATTATAGTCTCCTCCGAAGGACTTTTAGGGAGAGTGGAGTCTGCACTGATGTTAACTCCAGGGGAAAATATCCCCCTTGAACGGGAATCAAAGCCAGGTCGTCAGATTGCGAGCACAATGTTCTGACCACTAGGCTATCCCGCCGCCGTGTGTGTGTGTGTGTGTGTGTGTGTTCCATGATGTGAATAATATTCACCCTCTCCCCCCTCCCCTCCTCTCTCCTCAACTCCTTGAATAAAGTTAAGATGGTTTGACACACGCAAAGGCAAAAGCAAGCATCAGCAGTGGAACATGTTGCTGTTTACATGTGTGTACACACATGCACACGCACAAACACACACACAGACACACACACCAATACTATGCCTGTGAGTAGGTACACGCAATTTTTCCCTCAAAATCATCAAAGCCACATTTCAAAAGGGTAACTGAACAAATGGATAAATAATTGTCTTAAAAAAACCCAAAACTCGCACGATATTCTACTAACAAGAAAATAATACGCCGCTCATAACCATCTCATACACAATCAAATGCTGTTCTCTCTTCAGTTTTTGTTGTTGTTGTTTGTTTGTTGTATCATGCCTTTCTTTAGTTTTTTTCTCCTAATTTTTTCTTTGCCTCTAGTTATTACAATATCTCAAATATTAACCACCATGCTCCATCAGAATATTCAACTGTTATTACTGGTGACTATGGGTAAATTCATCAGAGGCCTATGGTCAACAAATGCTGACACACGTCAAGAGAGAATCAACAGTAATCTGCGAATATTTCCTTTTATGATTCAAGGCCATTGCGACCATGGGCAGGCAATTATTTCCTTTGACAAAATGTCAAAAGTTAGTTGGGGGGGGGGGGGGGGGGGGGGGGGAAGGGGGGAGGGGGGGAGGGTGCAAGGAGGCAAGAGGCGAGAACAGGAGTAGGGTGGCTGTGGTGATAGTGATAGTCATTGCAGTTGGTGTAGAGGTGGTAATTATCACTGTGATGTGGTGGTGTCGGATTTAACAGTGTGTGTGTGTGTGTGTGGTGATAGTGATAGTCTTGGACCTTTATTTCCTTCCATGCTTGCATGCACACATGGTGTGTGTGTGTGTGCGTCTGTGTGTGCATGCATGTGCTGGGGGTGCACATGATATAATCTTCATGCAAATTGCGAACATATATTTCTATTCAAATATTTATTTAGAAATCACGATTGCCTACTACAGCTTTAGCAGCAACAGCATTTTTTTTTTTTAGCATATCTGTACCATCCAAAAATGTCAATACCACAGGCTGGTTACAAAGCAAGGTAGACAACCAGAATGGGGAACTGAAACAATCAGGCTTCACTTACTTCCCCTCCATAAACAGACCATCTACATGAGTTTGCCGGAGACAACTAAGGCCATTCCAATCCTACTGCTCCGGTTACAGCCTATGTCACTTTGGTGGCAGATGAAGCAGCCAAGGTATGTAAACTGCTAATCATTTTCAATCTTTTGTTGCCCTGATTTACACAAGAATGGTGGATTAATCCTGTCCCCATGTTCTCAGTTATGTTACGTTGCAATGACGGAGAGACCCAGGGCATTTCTCATATAGTCTAAATCAAACTCATTACTCCCTTCTCATTTTGTTTTCCTCAGAAGATGTCACTCCATGCATAACAAGACATCCTATACATACTTTTGTATATATATATATAAATGCAGGATCTTTAACATCTGATCTTCTGCATGGATGTAATTGTATATATGTGAAAGAGAGTCTAACATAGCAGGCTTGCACTGAAGTGGATGATCAATAAAACCCCCCACATTAAAACCTGGAAGATCATAAAAATTCCCAACCTTTCAATCCATCAGGCTCATTTGAGATTTAAACTTGCCACTTGAAGTACAGACCATCATGAGTGTTGTCTCATCCACTCAGCTTAACCAATCATTTCTGAACACATGATCAATTATTTAAAAAAACCCAAACAACCAAAAGCTTCTTCTATGGCTACTCATTTATCATAGACACATATAAACACACAGATGAGGCTCAAAACCAATACACGAATATTCACCTATGACACTTACCCTGAGATCTGTCCGGAAGGTCACTGATGCTCTGTGCATCACGCCCGTCAATGGCAATGTTCAGCATGTCATCGTCATCCGACACCCGGTGCCTCCCATGCTGAGGGTTGCCCTCACTGGACCAGCCGCCCTCGACCGACCCTCCACACGCCCATTGGTCTCCAGGGGCAGCTGAGCGATGCGGTCGGCCTCTTCCCTTTGCCTCACTGTGCGGTAGAATGTGGCGGAGGGATCCATGTACTCTACCAGCAGGGCATCCGTCTCCTGCGGATCCATCCAGGTGTCAGATCCAATGGTTTTTGTCAGTGGGGAGGGCAAGATAGGACAGGTAGCAAAGGATACACAGAGTCTCCAGCTTTTTTTTTTTTTTTCAACTTCTTTTTAACGGCTGATTTTTTTGTTTCTTTGTTTGTTTCTTTCTTTTCAGGAAGAGGGTAGAGGGATAGTATTATCTATGATTTTTGTTGAATTAAAGTATTCTTCATTGGTGGTTTTTGTTTTGTTTGTGCTGTTTTTGGGGTTTGTTGTTTTTTCAAAAAAGGAGGGAGGGGGTGGGGGTAGGGGGGTTAGAGAACTACTATTTGACTTGTTTGTTACTGAGACTGAATTGTACTAAAAAGATGTTTGAGAGTAACATCTGACAATGACATATTTTCTTGTCTGTCAGGGGGGGGGGGGGGGGGGTGTTGTTTAGTTAGTATTTCTCTGCTAAAGCTTTGAACAGAAGGTGCAACTTGTGCAGCTGTGTTATTTAATCATTACACATCAAAAGGCAAGGGGATAAAAGCAGACAGCGAAAGTTACATGTCAATGACAGAACAGTCTGAGACGAGAGGATCAGTCTGAATTAAATGTCATCAACACCAATCAAGGGGCCCTGAAACAAAAACCATAACATAACGGTAAATATTCTGTGAAAAATTGACAAAAATAAACAAAAATGCTAACATAACATAACATACCATACCAGTAAAACATTATCATATATGTGAACAATTTTATGAGACTGATTACAAGACTACAGGGTATGGTGTTTTCTCTAGTAGTGCTTCATGCCATTCTGGATAAATTACTGAATTAAGCCAGTCATAATTTATCAGAAATTATCAATTTTAGATATCACTTTTTGCTAAGTTGTCTTCCACATGTGTAAAAAATCAGGAAAGAACAGCCAGTACAACAGAGCATAATCTCCTTCTTCATTGAATGATCAGACAGCAACTATTGTTGTCTGTCATACGTGTGAAAATAAGCTGCACTGCCGTCAACCACCTGACAAGTTAGACCTAGCATATCTGACTTCAGCATGGGAGAGAATCATTATCTTCTATGCCTTTATGGAAAAAAGGCAGGAGAATGGACCAAGAAGGCAGAAAGTAGCCAAGAAGGAGGTGATAGAAAGAAAAAGAACAAGGCAGAAACAAAGAGAGGGACAGAAAAGAGGGAAATCCTGGTGCATAATTTGAGGTCAGAATGCTATTTATACTGACAGCCCTGGCATCCAAACGGGAGAGATCACAATCTAAACACCAACATTTGGCCATGAAAGCTATGAGCCAAGGCCTACATTCAGATGTTGTTATGCTTTAAAATGTTACAGTGATAAAGTTTCAGAATAAAATCCTGTAATCACTTGAATTCAGAATAAAACTGCCTCTAAGGCGTGGTTCTTGAACAGAGTCATACTCAAAAACAATACCCCCAGTATGCCCTTACTATCTTACAGAGATTCCCAGATGGGATGAGTGAGTCAGAGTACATATTCTGGGTGACCCACAGGGTGTTAAGCTGGGAAACATTCAACAACAACAACGACAAATACCACTATTACAAGTCTGGCACACCAAGAAACAAAGAAAAGTCACCAACAATAGAAAAATCATGTGTATTCTGTGCAGCCATGGAATTTGAATTCTGATTCTAAAATGTTAGTGAAGATTTAACCAGCTCTACAAAATGCACATGTGAGGACAATGCTCTCTGATACACTACTGTTGTTTCCACCAACTTTGCCAGGTGTAGCCCCATATACATATAAAACATCGTGTGCTGATTCTTAGCAGCCTATAAAGGTGAATCAGTTCTGAATTATTCCATCTTACATGGCTGCACAGAGTATATCCAAGAAGTACTATGCAGATCAAGAACAAGGGAAAAGACAATGCATGATTAAAAAACAAAATACACATCACTGCTGAATACACAGCATGCAGCTTCACAAACAAAACAGAAACTTACAATAAATGACAAGCACTGTGTACTGCATGAAAGGCACTGTCAGATCTACTTCATGACACTCCTCTCCTCCTTTTGTGGATTATTTCCATTATTATTTTTATAATCATGACTTCGCAGATGTGGTATGTGCATGTATGATATATGCAATATCAGTAAACAGCATACATTGGGCTAGAGCCAAGCAAAACTAATGTAGCCCTCTACAATATGATAAATTGAAATATTTCTCCCAAGGATTGTATTAGTTTTTGAATTCGCACATTCCACTTTCTAAGCAGGTGCATTACCTCTAGACTAGTGGTCCAGCGAATCCATCTTCTGATGTTTCAACTACTATGTCCTCTGAGCACACACAGTACAGTGGTGCGACTGGCATGACAGTGCCCCTGCCCTCCCCCCAGCCATTTTTTGGTATACCCAACTTCAGTTTACTGTATCTATTCTGTTCACAGATATTTTCCTTTACTTACTATCCAGCATAACATGAATTAATGTTCTGAATGAAGAAAAGAACTTTTTAGATAAAGTGTACAATGATGATACTAAGTTGGGGAAAAAGAGACAATAACAACAATTTAACAGATAACTGCAAGCCAGAAGGGATACAACATTTATACACCAACAGCTGATACTATCAACTAGTATCAAGGCACATTTTGTGACACAGCCACACTTAATCAATATCAGAATGCCAGTTAATATCACACATAACCTACACATCTTTTATAATTTACTTCTGTAACTTGAACAGCACATTTAGTTTTGAGGCAAAATTTTGCTGATCTGTTCTGAATGTGATCATTATGTTAATTATCTATTATGAAACTGTCTTATATAACTTTGTCAAAACAACAACACAACCACTCACAAAAAACTAATAAAAGTCCACTGTTTCTGCATACATCAGGTGTCAGTGTACATTTATATGTATACACAAGCATGCATACATGCATGAAAGAAAGTATATAAAACACCTAAGAGTAGGTGTGCAAAGTTGTATGCGTGCACAGGCATATGATTGTATTAACTATTAAGATAGATAAACAGACAGAGATAGAGAACCACAGACAGACAAAAAGACAGACAGACAGACAGAAAGACAGAGAGGAGAGAGAGAGAGAGAGAGAGAGAGAGAGAGAGAGAGAGAGAGAGAGAGAGAAGAGAGAGAGAGAGAGAGAGAGAGATGATCATATTATGGGAGATGAACAGACAGTGACAGGGAAACACAGACACAAACACAGAGAGAGAGAGAGAGAGAGAGAGAGAGAGAGAGAGAGAGGAGGAGAGAGAGGAGAGAGAGAGAGAGAGAGAGAGAGGTGCATGCATATTATGTTCAGCACATCATATGTAAACACTATTTCTACACAAATGAAGGCACATGTTTTTGCACTGCAACATATGACTACCATTCCATGACACATGTTTTCAAACATACACCATAGCAGATCAACACAAAATAACTGACGAACACCAAACAAAACACTCCATGCGCATATGATCTCAGGCATTTCCTTTCTCTTTTTTCTGTTTGATAAACAACATGAAGTTGTAACTGAAAGCTCTGCTCACCTGTTCTTACTTACAAGTTGTCCTGTTATGTTTGTCATGATTCATGGGGGCTCGGCAAAAAAAAAGCATACAAAATGAAAGCACAATGCACAAGACCCTGCAAGAAACTTCTAATACATATTCATCCTTGCTGGCATACAACTGGCGAAAAGGGTCTTTCCTCATTAAGATAGCCTTAGTTAATGAATTATATGAGTTTTACTACCAACCCTCCACTACCCCCCCCCCTCCCACACCAAATCAGTATGAAAAATATCCCTAAAGTTGGAATGCTTCTACCTTAATGGCAGGTAAAAATGGTCCCATATATATAGGCAAAATTTTACCATAGGTGAACCTCAGAGCTCAAGCTGAGGAATAAGAAAAATAAAAAAAGCAGAAAGAATTCAATGCCTGCTACTTTTGGAAAAGTTCATTCCTTTATAAAATTATAAGTTAGTTCTATTAAATGAGTGAGGCAACTCATACCACTATCACCATGTAGCCAAGATCTATGTATAGATATTAGACAGAAAAGGATAACGAAAACCACGCAAGACTAACAGACACATATACATGAAAAGCGTTTACCATAAAATGCATACATGATAATGCTGCTAATCAATCAATCATTATTTGTGATTGCACTTCTAGCAGATGAAAGAAAAGAAAACTAAAGGAAGAAGGAAATTAAAACAGTATAAACTTATAAGTATGTCAAGTAATATAGCATAATGATATTAAACTAATATGTAAGTCACAACACTTTCTTTTAAAAACATTTTTTTTATATATATTGGATCTTTGATCAATCATTTTCAAACTGATGAAGAAGATGTAACTGGTCACTTGCACTTGTTTTGCTCCACTAATATTTTCTGAATAATACAGTCAAGTGGGGAATTGTATCTCTTGTGGATCCAAGTGTGTGCTATCTAATTCTTTTTTTCTCTGATTTCTCTTGCTTGTGTTTGCTCGATACTGAATAAGTGTAAGGCAATGTTTGGGTTATCATCTAGCTAAGACTGACCACGTGGCTGAATACAAAAACCTTATGAACTCCCTTGCAGCTGCATCCTTTAAATAGAATCTCCAAACATGAGGCACAAAGATTCACTAGGTGCTTATTTTCTCCTATTTATATCTGTTGGGTGTTTGTGCGCAACATATATTTTGAGCATATTTTCTTTCTTTTTTAAAGTTTTTATAAATCATGTTTTGATGGCAGCTTGAATAGGCTGCAAGAGTGTCAAATATTCGTGTGAATGTTATAGACACTTCTAAATTATGGAAAGTGTCTGGCAGTAAGGTATCACCGAGGACAAAAGATGTTTTTACTGTTGAAGCCTCTGATAGGCCTAAAAGCTCACCCAGGAGCTAAAGCTTGAGGCAAGTCAGCCCAAAGGCCTTAGTCAAGATTGCCTAAAATGCTATTGTTAGAAAGCATTATTCCCTATAGGGATACTTTTGAATATTACTTTTTACAAATTAAATGTCACTAAAAAATCAGAAGGAAAAACATCATTATAATAAAAAGTGGATGGTGATTTGCAATATATATATATAAGTGTGTGTGTGTATGATTAAAAAAAAGTACCTCGTTGACAGTTTAATGGTATGTTTTCACATTGTAAACTGTGTAAAGGTTTGATATAATTTTACCCATAATCTGTGATAACAAAAAAACCTCCTGTGTCATTTAATTAATGATCTAACCTTGGCCCCCCCCCCCCTCCCTGATCACGAGCTTATGATGAAGACTGGGTAGGGTTTTCATTGGCTGCTTGCCAAAGAACGATTACTTAACTTATTCTTATGGACAAACAATCCAATTATACCATATTTGATAATCACGACATCATGAAATGACAAAAATATTTATTCACTGACCAGTGTACTATTGCTAGACCAAAATTTTCTGTGTACAGAATTCACAGACAGGAGGGGAAAAATCGTCTGCTACTCAATGCAAGTTGTGATTATAACAAATCTAATCTTGCTATTTCTGGGTTCCAGTTTATTTATTTAGGTATCCTGCTGAACTTGTTACACGATATTATAGTTAAATACTCAGGACAATCAGTCTGTAGCTCCTATGATCGTGCGATTATTGTGTCATATTGTATGCATAAAAGATCAAGCCAAACCTTGTGTTGGTTCTCTTCCTTGGAGCTAGTTCCGGTTTGGGCTAGCCTATCAGTTTCTGGCAGAGTACAACCCCTTGGAGTTTGGGTGTAACTGGCTCGAATGGTCCCTACACTACATTTTTGGCCAGGCCAGTCTCAGCATCTGTTTAACAGTGCTCGGTCTGTATGTATGTACTTCCACCACGCCAGACTGGTCTATGAGCATGCTACCATGCTCAAAATAGTTAACAAAAGATGAGTTTATACGTCAGCACGTGCACCGATGTGTGTGTGTGTGTGTGTGTGTGTGTGTGATTTATTTTATTCGTTTATATCGAGAATAATGGAATGAACACTTATGTGCTTTTTTACATCTAGTCCCCGTGTGTATGCAGATTTGTAAATTCTGTCATCTGTTCCCACCGGCACACAATGGCCTACTCGTACGAAAAGCGGAACAGGATTTAATGTGTGCCCAAGATGTTCTGCGTGCGTTCGCACATGGAGCCTTGGTTTATAGTCTCATCCGAAGGACTTATGGAAGAGAGAGAGAGAGAGAGAGAGAGAGAGAGAGAGAGAGAGAGAGAGAGAGAGAGAGAGAGAGAGAGAGAGAGAATGTGTGTGTGCGCGTGTGTGTTTCCCCCCTCCGCCCCCTTTTTTTTAATTTCAAGGATAATAGAGTAAACACTCCTACTGGTCTCAGACGCAATTTATTCACCCCAAAAGGTATAGAGAGAATAGGACAGAGGTTAGAAAACCAAACATTGTGATGGAATACCTAGCTTCATCTTGTTTTTTAATAGGCTTCAAGCATACATGTTTGACCAGATTATAACTCTCCACGACAAACATTGGTATATTCAATATATCAGCACAAATGAAATGCATTGTCCCATTTTTCGCAGCTCTGTCAAACTTTTCATTATTCATTATATAATTATTGCAATGAGGGAAGTGTGTGTGTGTGTGTGTGTGTGTGTGTGTGTGTGTGTGTGTGTGTGTGTGTGTGTGAGCACGTGCGTGCGTACGTGTGTGTATGTGTTTGTGTGTGTGCTTGTGTGTAGGGGGAAGGGGGGTGTTCCTGTACGCCCAAACCGTAAACTTTAAGTAGTTTAAGTTTATAATTATTCTCAAAGCGTGAAACCTCCTGACCAAGTTGACTTTTTTCTAAAGAAATTTGTCAGGGACCATTTTTAATTTTTTTTTTTTTTTACATCTCTGCATTTGAAAGACTAGCAAATAGACCACACCACTCAAAGGTCTAGCACCGGGATGGGAGGAAAAGCACATGTTCATATGAAAATCAAACCTGCCGCCTGTGGCTTGTTTTTGTTTTCGTGTTACAGTTGTATTACTGCTACACAACTGATCTACCCAAAAGCTAACGAGCTGCCCAGCCCACTGAGCTCAGCTGACAGGGCACTACATCACTGATCAATATGCGACTGCAGACTTCAGTGGCTGTAATATCTAGTGGGCCTATAATACTCTTCCTAATTAGAACTATATGTCATTCTATGTTTGTTATCATCATAGTATTCCATCGTATATCCTCGTAAGAGTTGCAGAGACAGCTCATAGGCCTGTGTAGGATGAAGTTTCCAGGCAGAGCAGGTAAGATAGGATTGTGATGATAAATTGGGACCTGCCCTATTGTCAGTGGCACGTGTGCAATACTTCAATAAAATCCTGACAGCCAGATGAGGTGACCAGGGATAATAGTGACCAGATCGGCTCACAGGTTTAACTATCAATGATATCGATGATGATGATGATGTCAATGATGATAAGGGTGACGATGCTGCTGCTGCTGCTGCTGCTGATGATGATGATGATGATGTGGAGGAGGTGGAAGAGGAGGAGGAGGCTTAGGAGGATCTGTGAGGTTGGCGACCGACAATTTGGATTGGTGGTCTAGAGGTAAGGCACCAATTTAGAAACCCAGAGGTAGCGGGTTCGAACATCACTGTCTCAATCCTAACTTTTCTCCCATTGCCAGAACACGTAGCACGAAAGAGAAAGTTATCTGTTTTGATTCCTTCCTCGACAGGAAGCCAGTGGCAGATAGAATGGTTGACGAAGACTAGTAACACGGGTCAATATAGAGCAGCTGACAAAACTAAGTCGCCCAGCATGATTCTGAATCTTGGGGAGTAAAACAAAACGGTAGATAGGACACCCAAAAACGTGAGATCGTGTTGCAATAGTTCAGTCGATGATGTACAGGAGCACAGATGAAAAAAAGTTGGGGGGGGGGGGGGGGGGGGGTGTTTGTTTTGGTTTCTTGTTGCTTCATCTTCTGTAATTTTTTTAATATGATTTTTTATGTTTTGTTTTGTTTTTGTCTTGTTTTGCTGCCTCGCCTTCTGTGATGTTTCTGTCTTTCCGATCCCATGTCGTTCATTTCACTCTCCCCGCCACAGCCATACCCAGATTCGTTAAGTCGCATCCTCATGGTCGGAAGTCCATAGGGGGCCTATTAGTATTAGGCCGCCGTAGGGTAACCAGCCAGAGGGGCCCTGTACTGCTGCTGGGTCACTTTGGTGGTGTTCAGTGGTGCCTGTTCTGAGCTAAATTACGCAGGACACCACCTACTAAGCCCCCCTATTAGAGATATTATTAGCTCTGTCGCGGAGCCAGACTGAGTCGCCCACCCGAGGTGGCAACCATCACAACATCTCTCCAACAACCATCCCCTGTGAACCCCCAGCCCCTAAGGATTTGACACAAACTTACCACAGGCACAGAAGTGTATGGGCAAACCGAATCTGAAGTAACCATGAGACCAGAGCAACTGGGGCCACAGAATCAGAGGTTTTTTAAAAAAAATATTTTATTTTGAATTGCATGATAATCAATGATAATGAGGATGACGTAATGCTGCTGCTATAGAAGTACATAATTATGCTTTGAGACTACTTGACAGGGTTGTACTCTATGCTTACTATCTGCGGGAGTCTGAAAAATCCTTATGACATATGGGGTTCGAAACTGCGACCTTCCAGTCCGAAACCCAAGGCGTTAACACTGCGTCATGTGAAGTTTCTGTCCCAATGTTCCCTGGCCGCTCATTTCAACTTCCCTATCCCAGCCACCTTCAGATTCTTTTGTCAGGGTCAGAAGTCCACGGGGAGCCCATCAATGTCAGGCCGCCACAGGGCTACCACCCAGAGGGGCCATGCACTGCTGCTGGGTCACTTTGAGGGTGTGACTGGGGCAACTGGGCCCATGAATCAGTGACAATCTTTTTTCTATTGCATGATGATCAATGACGATGAAGATGATGTAATGATGTTGCAATGGACGTGCATGTACTTTGAGACTGCTTGACTGGACCCTATTCCATGCTTCCAATGATAGCATTATCCTGGCATCAACCGGAACTGAGAGATACAGGAACTTGCAGTGTTGATCAGGTAATTGAGTAACACTCTCAAAATCACGTCTGTAAAGTTGATGAAGCTCGACTGTGTGTGGTCCCAGTCTTCCCAATGAGCCCATAGCAAACAGACAGTGGGTAGGAGCCAGCCAGAGTAAAACATATCCCTATGCTTTTTTGTGTGAATGAACCAGCGACCTTCCAGTCCGTATCCCAAAGCGCTAACAACTGCGCCAAGGCGGCTGGTCAGCACAGATGAGAGTTGATAGCACCCTTGGTGAATAAGTCGGATAGAGCTGATTTTTTTTGATTGTTCAAAATAATAGGTTTGATAGAAGGAGGAACTCTGACATCCAGAAGAAAAAAGATCTGAAGAAAAAACTACAAGTGGCCACGAATATTAAAAAAAAAAAAAAGCAATGGCGGTTTTATTCTGCATTTGACACCGAGTCTATTAGACAATTGGGGACAGAAAAAGATCACTAGTTTTGTTCGTTAGCTCCTATAACTTAAGTGTAGTTTTGGTGCTTATAATTCTATGTCTGTGTCGCACTATACAAGGTGACACCACCATTTCTACATGATCAGAAACGCTAGATCCAAAGTAAACAGTTTAAGAGACGGAGGAAAGCAGTCTGGTGACAGAGAACGGTGAAACCATTTCGGATACAGGTCATGTTTACAGTATACACTGACAATGAGCCCTGGGCTAGACCCTTTAAAAACACACCAGAACAAACGGCTACCAGTCAACTGCTGTGGTCAGAGAGATAACACCAAAACTCAATCAGAGCCTTGCCCACGACATCGTTAGTATGATTCAGAGTGGAGTGGCCACAGGCCAACAGTATCAAAGAGGCAGCAAGCAGAGAGAGCAAGCATACAAAGGAGCGATAGATTAGTGCTATCAATGGTTGTACGAAGGTTAGGGACAATTTTCAGATGTGTGGGTGGACTGACGCGGTCACTGTCGTGCCCTTTCCATGGGAAAAGAGGAAGTGTAGGGCTGTTTGTTGCTTTTTTTCAGGAGATGGGGTGGAATGGCTCTGTGGCCAGTAAAGCGTTGGACTTGTGATCAGGAGGGCGCAGGTTCAAATCTGTATTGAGATGTTCAGAACAGATGGGACTTTGTCCTGGTGTGTGCCAATGGTTTTGAGTCCATTCCACTGTACATGTTTGTGATGACACTATCAACAGAGCTCATCTGTGTGTGCAAATGCACCCATATCATGCAGACACATTAAACCTAAAAATCCATCACTATTTTTGGATTGACAATGTACTTAATTTATCCCTGTTTCAGTCCCCTTCAGTACATCAAAATATCAGTTTGTTCAGCTCCATTCTGACCCTTGCTTTTAAAATATTGTACATAGTTTTGAGTGACATGTACAGTTTTCCTTGATACCATTTTTCTGAGTAAGGACCACAAGCAATACCTATCAACCAAATCGAATCCTTCTTAAAATCTCTAAAGGCACAGTAAAACTTTTCATGATTAGAAAAGGGGTAAGTATATGGTCAACTATGGTATAATTACATCTAAATTGTGCCTGTGCTTTGTTTAGTCCTTTCTTTTATTCTGTCCATAAAGACACACACTTATTTATGAGTAGCTATGAAGTTTTCCACATACATTTAATAAGGTGATGCCTCTATAGCTGTCTGAAGAGTGTAAGTCATCTTTCTTATAATTTTATTGGCTGAATGACTGCTTCTGATCTCTGAAGTGGAAAACTACCAGAAGTGAACATTTTGTTGAAATATTTAGTTAGAAATGATGCAGCCTCTGGGCCTGCGTATTTATAACATTATCCAGAGAATCAGTCTGGGCCCGCTGCTTATTGCTTTTTTAATACAGAAATAGCCTGCAATTCTTCTTGATGTTTAATTTCTTGCTTATGTATTGTATTATCTACTTTTAAGTTAGGCACAACATCATAATGGTATTAACAGTTGAATATCTCCTCTGTATCTAACCCTGGAACAACTTTGATTAAATACAGAACCCCCCCCCCCCCCCCCCCCCAGTGTAGTTAAAGAGGGCGGAATAGCCTAATTGTGACATCTTGGCTTTGAAGTCTACGCTGAATTAAAAACTGAATCTATTAACAGGGACACCGCGTTAGAACGCACGAAGAACGTTCCACGCACACGTAAAAAACAACAACACCCCAAGACCATTCAAGTTTTCATAGCAGATTACGCCAGTTATGGCGGGTGGAATGGATGACAGAATATACCCAGCAAACATCCTGCTACATGGAGAGGGACAGGCTCAGGCAGGTTTAACTTCCCCAACATACAGGGTCAGAAAAACCCAGAGCTAGTGCAGTACCCTAACGACTTCTTCGACAATTCAGCTCAAAGAGAAGTCAAACCAGTTTAAGGTAGCTATGGACAAGTGGTATGAAATGTGCCCAGGATGCACCTAAGATTCTGCTAGTGCATGTAGTAGAGTTATACAGTTAGTAAGGTATTATATTGTCCTTGGCTAGGGCAATGTAGCAATATTATGGAATGTTCAGTTTGCTGTTAAACATCCTTGTAAAAACTCAAGCTATGAGTCTCAAGACGTAACGTTACTCAGAGTTGCTGGACTGCTATGGTTTAAATTATCTTGGAAAGAAAAAAAAAGTCAAGTCGGAAACAGGTCTGTCATTGTTTGGTATTTCTCTTTGAAGAGATTTGTCTAGTTTCGAGTGTGGTGCGACGACTGAGAATTTAAGCTTAAATTCAAACAGAAATGTACAAGACCCAAGGAATCATTTATAGAGAGGTTAAGTGTGGAAGAAAAGCTTTCTCGAAGCTAATAAGGTAATTATTATATAAAAAATAAAGTTGGGGTGGAGAGAGTGCACGTCGCACGGTCCTGTTTTCAAACGTTTACAATGATTTTTGGTAAGGTCACATGAAGCTGCAGTAGGTCTCCCAAGGTTCTCCAAGTATCCAGAGAATAGTCCCCTGTGTAGGATTCCCCATTGTCTCCCAGTTATACAGAAAATTTATAGTGAACAAGAGTTGGAGGAATATCTAGTAGGAATCCTATTGATTTTGCGGGCAGAGAAATCTGAGAAAGCCACAGAAACAGCTTAAACTGTGATTTACGAGCAATATGTGCCAGTCATATTGTGATCAACTAGTAGTCACATGTCCAAAGCTGAAGTTCAAAGTGGGTCCCTCTTGTGTGGCCAAGAGGCAGAGAGTGAGAAGACTGGAGATAAGGCATCCCTCGCCAATATTGAAACTCTTGGAAACGTGATACGTGCGGCGCTTGCTTTGCTTATGGTCACTCAACACAGAGAAGGGTCAAGTGTTCTTGACGTCATACAGAAAATTTATCATTCCTAGAACACTTTACGGATGTTGACAACTGGTTGAAATGATTGACATCTGTTTGAAAATACGCCCCTTTTTTGTTTGACCCTACAGATTGGATATAGTAGGAAGAAAAAGAAACAGGTGAGAAGGGGGGGGGGGGGGGGGGGGGGGGGGGGGGGGGGGGGAAGAACCACAAGGTAATTAAATTTTAAGGTTGCTGACTTCTTTGTTAATAACATCTCTTTCACATCTTTTGGCTAATTGCTCAATTAATGTAAAAGTATTTAACAAAACATTAGGTCCTTTGTGGTGAGTGATAGGTTTTCCTTTAGTCAAGAACACTATCTGTTTTCATGCACAGAACATTTAAGTTTAAAAAAAAACCTTATCTTTTTGCTTGATCTTTTGAATATTTTTGCGTTCTCCTGTTTGGTTATATGATTGCACTTTGTGAATTCTTACGAACCATTTTTCTCCCTACCTCTTTTACTAGAGGGGTATGGTATATTGAGTAAATGATCTAAATCTTAATTCCAGTATGTCCTAGGTTCTCTTCAATAGTCTTCAATATGTTCATGTTATATACATTACCTCTAGCCTCTTTCACTGCCCCCTTTCCCCCACTTTTTTCCTTCTTTGAGGATTCCATGTTAGGATTCACCTGGCAAAATTGTTGGAGTGTTTTGTAAGATGCCATAAAACTGTGGCTATATCCCTTAAAGGTTATTTCGTCTCAACTAATTTTAAAGTAGAAGATTCAATGAGGATTTCTTGTGAGGGAAAGCGTTCACTTATCTATCATTTTGTCATTGAGTTTCAATGAGTATTCTTGTTGGTGGGGTATATTTTTGATTAATTAATTAATCTATTTCTTTTCTCTTTTCCCTTTTCTTCGTTTCTTCCTCACTTTTAGCATGAAAAGTAAGGGTTTTTAAAATATATAAATTTCCAGATAACAGAAGCACCTAATAATCTTTGATCTCAAATTCATCATAAACAGCTTCACTCCGGTTCGTTCTGTAAGAAGTTTCATCAGATTTTTCACAAGGACCTATCTTTGTAAAGCTGCCGTGAAGCCACCAACCAGAGAAGACTCTGCAGTACACGTTGCTCAGTCACTTCAGTGGTTTGAACATGATGCTGAAATACATAGCTCCACCATTAACCGAGTCTTTGACTCATAATACTCCCCGTCGGTCAGACTTTATACCTTTGCCTTCTTCTGATTCAGTCCACTTCAACAGCCGGCATTTTTGCAGTGCATCTTGAGTGTCAGTATGTTTTAAAACAGTTTCAGACTTTTAACAACTGCAGGACAGAATCCCCCGTGGGGATATACCCGGGGGCCAGTCAGTATAAATGGCATCCCCACCTTCTGCAGGTTCGTGGTCAGGGTGGGCGTCTTATTCGTACTGCGCTGACCCCGCGATTTTAGTGGCTGTTGTCCGTTTGGGGGCTTAACAGGCAATGTCCTACCGCAGGACCATTTCAATAGCAATGAAACCAACCAACCAATCAGGAAAAGTATTAAATACCGGATTAAGATAGAAAAAAAATCAGTAGACAAGAATTTAAGGAAAGGGGAAAAATCCTGTTATGAATATCTGTTCGTTCATGTGTAGTGTTGGTATAATTATACCAGCCAACCAGCCAGCCAACCGACCAACCAAATCACCAACCAACCAACCAAACAAATAATCAACCAACCAAACAAAAAGGAAAAGTACTAATGCCAGATTCAGATAAAGAAACTGGAATGGGCTACAATAATTTACTGTGATGGGGGAAATTCTCACTGTAGGCCCTATCTGTTTGTTCATGTATCGTTGCTGATTCTGTCAGTTGTTTTTTTGTGGTAACACTCACTCTCATGAAACATAATGATTTGAGTATTGAATTCTTTAAGGAAAACCTGCATCTTGAGTTACACATCGTGACAGAGTATTTTCTTTATCAATGAGAAAATGACAGCTAGAAATAATAAGATTATGAAAAAAACATGTATGAAGTCTTTGAATATAGTTATTTGGTATGCACTGTGCTTATAGAGAAAGGAACGGTAGAAGGTAGCCATCTCTATTCTTACATGATATCTTTTTATATTCCACACACACACACACACACACACACACACACACACACACACACACAACACACACACACACACACACGCACGCACACACACACACACACACACACACACACACACGAACCGAACAATCGTCATCAACTACAAACAGCATGTCCATTGTTCCCCTTCTGATCTAAATACGCAGATGTCCAGGAAATGAAGCTCCGTGCAAGTCACAACAAGCCAGCAACTTTTCTCTTTATTGCATGGATGGTGGATCTTCATTAATTTTCTGAACTGGCTGTCTATGAGCATTGGCACGTAGGCTTGCGATATTGCAACAGGGCTGTGGATGAGCAGATAGTCTTGTCTTAATCTTTCTGGTTAATACATTTTCGTTTGGCGGCTGTTAACTGAAATAATTACGTTGTAAAAAAAGCAATCTCATTGCTTACCCCCCCTTTTTTTTTGTTAATATGCAAATCGAACATTCTTTTTTTCAGAATGTAAATTTGTTATTCCTCCTTCACTTTCACCTATCTCGTAGTCTCGTGAACCGTGGGGGCTCCAATGAAGATTTTGCAACCAGCTTCCTCCACTCCCCCGCGGTCCTCTGCTTTCCTTAGCAGATCGTTCCACCCAAGGCCGGTCCTCTCTGATGTTGTCTTCCATCATTTTCTCTGTCTGCCTCTTCGTCTCTTTCCTTGTACTGCGCCCTGTAGGACAATCTTGGCTAGTCCAGATGTTCGTGTGATGTGCCTGTACCACTTCAGTTTGCGTATTTCCCCCACTGTGACTGAAAGAGCTAACGACATCCTTGTTATTCTGTATTTTACAAAAGCCAGGTCATTGATGTTAATGATCTCAAAATAGCAAGTAATGGAAATCTGACAATGCCAAAGTACACCATGGTTTTGTTTTCTTGCCTTGCCTTGCCTTTTTCCCAAGCTTGTCCATGAGTCATGGGGACAGGACACTGACTTCCTTAGGCAGAGTCTTGTGAGCAGGGTGAACAGGGTGGAGCCCACCCGTATCAAATGACCATCACCACCACCAAGCAGCTCCCTGAGAGATTCTATGTAGTAAACTTCTCACTGACCGGAAGACCGTACGCAGAACATCTTGCGCACACGTTTAATCCTGTTCCGCTTTTCGTAAGAGTAGGCCATTGTGCGCCGGTGGGAACAGATGACAAAATTCACAAAACTGCATACACATGGGGACTGGTTGTAAAAAAGCACATGAGTGCTTATTCCATTATCCTCGATATCAAAGAATTAAAAAAAAATAATTAATTAAAGAAGCAGAGCGTGCGTTAGATAGATTAGTAACATTTGAAGGACTTTCAGGAGAGTGAAGTCTAGATGAATTCTCAAGGGGATGGGTTGGTCCTTCAAAACACGACATAGTAGAGACTTACACATAAACCCTCTAGTGGCGACCGGATCATGAATGGGTTCCATGCTGTAACCACAACGCTGTGACATTCCCATATCTGTTTTGAAACTTTTTCTTCTTTTTTTTTTTGGGGGGGGGGGGGGGGTGTTTACCCAATTGGCACGTTTTGTGCATGTGTGCCTGTGTCAATAGTGCCAGAGATTTATTTCCATGTTTATGTTTGGTGTATAAGTGTTTCCACCTCAGTCTTTCTTGACATGTCTCGTGTTCTGTTTCTGGCCCATCCACCTGGAATGACCTCCCTCTTTCACTTCGCCAAAAACCCTCACTTGATACTTTCAAATCCAGCCTCAAAACGCACTTATTTCCTACCTGACATTTTCCCCTCATATCTGTTCCTACTTTTCAACAGCATCTTTCATCTCCCTCATCACCACCTAAGTGTGTGTGTGTGTGTGTGTGTGTGTGTGTGTGTGTGTGTGTGATGTGTGTGTGTGTGTGTGTGTATGTGTGTGTACATAAATTTGAAATATCTTATGTTATTTGAGAAAAGTTGCATGCGTGTAACTGATTTGAGTGCAAGCGCTTCGATTTGTTTGTTTTACAAGATTCGGCGCTGTATAAATTCCATATATTATTATTATTATTTGTCAATTTGTATTGCAGTGTGTAGTGTATACTACTTTTAGTGGCAGTTGATTTCTCTGATTGAAAATCGAGCTTCTCTCTTCAGGGAGAACGCGTCACCACAAGAACAGCCCCACCCTTTTTTTATTTTCGTATCTCTGAGTGTATTTGTTTCCCAATATATATTTGTCACTCTTTCATTTTGTTTGTTTAACTTAGTGCAGAAGCTGAGGGCTGATTCCTCTTACTCATTCAGTGGGTGTTATAATTATCACCGCCTATCTGTCCATCCTGTGTCCATCACATTTTTGTGGGTGTATCTACTCCCAGTCAAAGATTAGGGAAAGAGCAAACACGAGTCAGTTCTTTCATCCTACGTAACCTATACTCAATCAGCAAAACAGTGATGATTCATCAACATCAATGACTTTATTTCTGGTGGCGACTCCCTTTGAATGAGACAGAGGGTGAGGGCAGTCATAAATGGGTCAGTTAACAACAACAACAGAAAAAAAAGGCCACCGCACCGGTAGACCTACCACGTACGACAAACGGGAAAAACATCACGTTATCTCCCCCTTCAGAAAGATCGGCCACACTCCGCTTACAATTACCCAGTCACCACCAGCTTCCTTTTCTGACGTAGGCGCCACTTGAGTCAAGTCGGCCATCTTGTTGAGCAATGACGTAGATACTCCACGCATGCGCAGACGGAGATAACAACAAAGGAGGGGGGGTTGGGTGAGTGTGTGTGGTGAGGAAGGAAATAAAAGGCAGAGCAATGCTAGAGCCTTCGTCAAAGGCTTGGACATACAAACATATTCATATTGCTCTGCGAAGCCCCCGTGTCGTTTGAACTATTTTGTCTCTGTGATATCTTCTTGTTTTTTCCGCCTCCCCCCAAACTGTTGTGATCCAGGGTTGATTGTAATCATGCTTTTGTTGGGACTCTTGTGCTGTTGTGCTGCTTCTTTGATGGTACGTAATTTCTGCTTTGAATTATGATGTTATTAAGAATGAATCTTTTTTTGTTTTTGTTTTACAATGATTCATGTCCATTTCTAATGCTTGCTTTCCTCTTGTATTATAATGGTTGTTACATTTTTACATTATCCGGAACAGTAATTGGTACTACAGGTTTTTAAAATGTGGAAGTAGCTGCTATCATACAGTAGTTAGTTGTCCTTTCTTCTTCTTCTTCTTCTTTTGCATTCTTCTTCTTCTTCTTCTTTCTTCTTCTTCTTCTTCTTCTTCTTTGCATTCGTCTTCTTCTTCTGTTAACTAAGGTGTGTAGAACAGGAAAAGAAAAAAAAGAAGAGAAAACTCAAAAACAGAAAAGGAAAAATAAGACAAACCTAAAAGCACTCCTAAAGCAACAAAATCAGATTCTATAGCAAATACAAGAAAACAATAAAACATGTAAAAAGCGAATAATCAACAAAACAAACCGACGAACCTAATTAAGTTAAACTGAACAACTAACCAAGAAAGCTGAAAGAGAGAGAGAGAGAGAGAGAGAGAGAGAGAGAGAGAGAGAGAGAGAGAGAGAGAGAGAGAGAGAGAGAATTTTCTGTTATCATAGGAAAACATATTTTGCAGACAAAAGATTTAAAACCTGGAAGTCCCAACGGCATTATTCACCATCACCAAATAATAATAATAATGATAATAATAATAAAGCCTTTAAGTAGCAACAGAAAACATTTTCTTTCGGAAAAGATTATAACAAAAACAACAACACTAAACAACAATGTCACCAACAACAATAATAACAACGGCTGCTGCTGCAGCGGTTAATGACAACAGCAGCAACAAAAACAATACTAACTAGGGACATAATTATTCAACGTATATCATTTTTGAAAACGTCGTACTAAATTCTTTTCATTACCGGAGTCATCTTTCTCAAACCAAAAAAAGATCAGTAAAAGATTTTTCTGTGAAAAATAAAAGAGTGGAGTCAATCCTATGTATGATTTTAATTCCCTGCACGTGATGCTAATCTGTTGATCCTGACACAGATGACAGTAGGAGCGAGACAGCGCATTATTTTGTGCAACAGCATGCGTAACATGTTGAATGCCTTTAAGTTCTGGCATACGATCTATCCCATGCACTGTTGTTTCCATGTATATGACACAAATAGTAAGAATGTTAGTTATCTTAGCTTTCTTGTGAGGGTTTTGTTTGTTGTTACTGTTGTTGTTGTTGTTTTTCTTGTTGGCTGCGAAGTTGTAGTTCATAGGGAATGCGCAACGTGTTACTTCTTTCTGTGTGTCTGTCAACGTCCCTGTCTCTATGCATCTCTGTCTGTGTCTCTTGTCTGTCTGTCTGTCATTGCATGTCTCTGTTTCAGTCTCTGGCTCGTGCCATGTCAGGGTGGTGTTGTTGTTGTGTGTGTGTGTGTGTGTGTGTGTGTGTGTTGCGCGCGGCGCGCGCGCGTATGTGTGTGTGTGCGTGTGTGTGGTTCTCTTTTTTCCTTTTTTTAATACTTCTTTTTTGTCGAGGTTTTTTGCTTGTCAGTGATCTATCTATCTATCTATCTATCTATCTATCTATCTATCTATCTATCTATCTATCTATCTATCTATCTATCTATCTATCTATCTGTCCGTTGTCTGTCTGTCTGTCTGTCTATCTATCTAGCTTAGCTATCTGTTTGCCTGTTTTATTCTGTCTCTCAGCATGTAAATCAGCTGAATCAAACTGCTGCTGCTGATCTTTAGTGAAAGGACAAGAGATAAGCATAGCTTAGGCATACATTTTCCCATCTTTGAGATGAGAAGAGAAAATAAAATAGAATATAGAATAGAATAGAACAGAGTAGAGAGAGAGAGAGAGAGAGAGAGAGAGAGAGAGAGAGAGAGAGAGAGAGAGAGAGAGAGAGAGAGAATGGCAATGGCAATGACAAAGACAAATGGTTTTAATGTGTAATCATTTTGGCCCATTCACAGAGGGAAGGATATCAAAAATTAAAAAAATTCAAGTGTTCACTAGTTGTATGTATCATCATGACACTCACAAGGAAGCAACACTGAACACACTGTCATTGTCATCACTCCTGATCATTATTATCTGTGCGGCAGAGGTGTCTGTTGTGCTATAGATTTGTCAAAATCATTTTCAGTCTCAACCCGTTTTGCTAAAATGTCCGTCTTTCTTCTGTGCTTTCGAACCGTCACTGAATTTTATTTTTATTTATTTATTTTAATTTTATTTTATTATGTTATATCGAGGATAATGGAATAAGCTCGTATGTGCTTTTTAAAATTTTTTTACATCCAGTCCCCCTGTGTATGTGTTTTTGTAAATTCTGTCATCTGCTCCCACCGGCACACAATGGTCTACTCTTACGAAAAGCGTTCCCATCTAACTGCCCCAAACGTTCCAGGGTTTTTCTGCAATATTCATCTGACAAAGGAGCGCGGCTTGAGATAGTTGAGCAGATGAAGTTACACTGTCTTCTCTGTCAGTGTTCTGTTCCGTCTTCCTCTGTCCCCACTGCCTCCGTTTCGTTTTCCTCTGTCCTGTCTTCCGCCAGTGTCGCAAACGATGTGGCAGGTTTCGTCATCACCTTCATCAGAACAAGTGTCGTCCCTTTCGCCCACTTTCGCTGTGTTGGTTAACTAGCCTCAAGTCTGTCCATCTAGCGTCAATTCGCTGTGTGTACAGTACTGTCTGCCGTCAGCGCCTGGGCTTTATCACAGTTCTTGATTAAACCATTGACGCTGGGGGCAACAAGAAGGTGAGAGGCTGTATGACCAGTGGCTTTCCCACTCATGGAAATTCCACTTTACAGCTTAGTCTTTAGTGATCGACTATGACTCTCTGACTAGGAGGCTTGACTCGCACAGTCCTTATGTGCTGCAGCCCTGGGGGCTGGTTGGCATTTGGAGAGCATCTCCAACGCTGACCGTCCTTATGCCCACTTGGCCGAGAGAGTGGGGATGTGCTGTGGGCAAGGCATCTCCACTATAATCAAAATTCTGCCCAGTTTCCAAAAAACAGCAGCTGCCTCCTCTTCTGTTTTGGAGGTCATCGTTGGACACGACGGACAAACATACATACAGTGGGGGTAACGTCAGCCGGAGTGGTCACGACCTGTTGGGCAGAATGCACTGCACGTGCAGACTGGCCCTCACAACAAGGAATGTCAACAGGCTTGGCGAGCATGTCGGGGCTAGCGGTATTTTCTGTTTTATGAAACATACTGCACTGGGAGGTGTAGGGAGAAACAGGCCAGATGAGGGAGAAACATTTACCTGCTGTCTTTGCCCTCCTGAGGCATTGTAAGTCTCTGTTCTTCTTGTTCTTCTTGTTCTTGTTCTTGTTCTTGTTCTTCTTCTTCTTCTTCTTCTGTCCCTGGTCATTTGTGCTGGGCTTTTCTTCCTGTACAGGACACTGTCATTTTGAACAGGCTGACTGTGTGTGTGTGTTGCTGGGGGGTTGACAGGTTGTTGTTTTTTACAAGCGCAGAACTACCGCCGTCTGTCTCCCCCTACCGTCAATTTTAAACGTGGAAAGGCACATATCTTGCAGGAGGACATTCAGAATATGCTCCAGACGAAGAGGCAAACCTACGACAGGCATACTGTCTACTGTTTTTGTACAAAACTTGTAAATTTATGAACTCGCTGTTGAAATTCCGTCCTGCTAGAAGGCAAACTAGGCAAGAGAGATAGTAGATAGATAGATAGAGTGAGAGAGAGAGAGAGAGAGAGAGAGAGAGAGAGAAGAGAGAGAGAGAGAGAGAGAAGAGAGGAGAGAGAGAGAGAGAGAACTCAAAACCCAAATGTTTTATTGCGGGTAATTGGATAAGTCAGAGGCTTCTTTACACCAGGCCCTCATGAAAAAAAGGAGAAAACAAACATGAAGGAATCTGTAACTTATACGCACAACATTGAGAGAGAGAGAGAGAGAGAGAGAGAGAGAGAGAGAGAGAGAGAGAGAGAGAGAGAGGCAGACAGACAGACAGACAGACACACACACACACACACACACACTTCTCTGGTTCCTTTCATTCATTGCATATCACGCACTTCCCAGGTCATTTTCCACTTCTCTCGACCACGGGACCGTTTACAAAGGACAATTCATTTGACAGCCCCAGACGACCGAACCAGCGTACAACTTGTATCCAGCTTTTGCAGAGAAGCCACAAAGGCATGCTTGTTGTCACCACCACAAGCAGCATCCGTGGGCAGAAGTTCAACAGGAATCACCCACTTGTTTTTGAGGCCTCACACAATAAGGCAAGAGACGAGTTTCATGTTCGCGAGTACTGTTGCGTTTATGGCCAGATAAGGAGCGGCGAGGTCTAGAAACGTAAATTTATGTAGAGGGACAGGGAGAAAGAGAAGCAGAAGGAGAGGGTGGCGAGACGAAAGTCATTCAAGGTTTTTAGTTGTGCAACCAAGCACTGTTCTTCATCAGGTTTACGTCGACTGCTAGATGACTGATAATGTACCAAAACAGGATACAATTATCGTCATAGTGTAGGATGAGCTAGTTTCCGACCTCAAACAGATCATTATCATTTCAATCCTTCTCCCAGTCAGGTTCTATATAGATATGATTGCAGTTTAACTCTTTTATGTGTGTACACACGCAGACAAACAAATAAGTATAAGCATATCATCATCTATTACTCCACAATTTATGCCAGGGGCAAGCACAGTGAGTTGCACAAACCCAGATGTAATAGGTACATTGGGTAATAATGTCTTGCAAGGTGGATTCATTATGTTTGCGAATGTAGTAAGCGTGTCTGGATTATTCCCAAAGCGATGACAACTTCTTGGAAGAACTGAAAACCAAAAATGAAATCATAATTTTTTTCATCACGATTATCTCCGTAACTTACCCTTTTGCAGATGCTTCAAACAAGCATTTATTCCACTATTGTAAAATAAAAACATTTCCCTTGTGACACACTATCACCTACCTAGATGTGGAATGCCTCTATGTTTTACATTGACAATAATACCGTTATTTTGACTTCTTCCCTCGCCCCTCTTGGTGGACAGTTATGCAAAGATACAGTGTATTGCCCGAGGTTCTTGCTAATCTGATGTAACAGAAACGGCATCTGGAGAATACATTCCCTAATTTGCTGATAATTATCATTCACTAAACAGAAACATGCCCTATGCAGATCACTTTACAATGTTGTGTGTCGACCAGTGTCTAGTTAAGTTCCTCCAATTTTCATATTCAGATTTTCAGTTGTCTCTCTCTCTCTCTCTCTCTCTCTCTCCTCATCTCTCTCTCTCTCTCTCTCTCTCTCTCTCTCTCTCTCTCTCTCTCTCTCTCTCCTCTCTCTCTGGCTCTCAGAAATCCTAATTGCAGTCAAAACTGTATATAGATGGAGTAAACTGTACTGAAATGACATATCTGCACAGCTCAAAGCTATGTCTGGAAAGATAATACAGAAAGAACACACTTGATATGACAGCAATGGCAAGCAGCAGCTGCAGCAGCAACAACACTAAAAAGAGCAACAACAACAGCAATAACAATTATGCTGACAATGATGATAATAAAAATAATAATGATGAAGATACTACTACTACTACTACTACTACTACTACTACTACTACTACTACTACTACTTATCACGCCTCTTCCTACTCTTCTTTATCCCCTTCTTCGTATAATCAATACAAGTTTTTAGCATAGAATGCTTTTTGTTGAATTGCTTCTTTAGGGAAAATCTAACTGGAATTTTTCATCACGGGAGAATTAAGGTGCTATAAGAGGAAAACAAAGTTTAAACGTTTTTTTTCTATTCGCTTACAACTGTGTAACTTTTTCCATCAGTAAGCGTTTAATCATTGTTAATACATCTATTTTACAAAGGATACATTCTTGACAAGACAGTATCTTGAGAATGGCACATTATGCTTTATTATGTGAAGAAAAGGATAAGTGTAGGTTAAATCAAACAGATGATATGGAGACACCTTCATTTCAAACAGTATAATGCCTATTGGTAAAAAGAAAAAACCCATTAATTTGATATAAAAACACGATATACTTTCTGGCAAATATAGGTATTTTTTGCTTAAAAATAAATGAATACAATCTATCTATCTATCTATCTATCTATCTATCTATCTATCTATCTATCTATCTATCTATCTATCTCATCCATCCATCCATCCATCACCATCTATCTATCCATCATCTATCTATCTATCTATCTATCTATCTATCTATCTATCTATCTATCTATCTATCTATCTATCTATCTATCTATCTATCTCTCCGTCTCTCTGTCTCTCTGTTTGTCTCTATCGTTTTATCTTTGATATTTCTCTATTTTCCTTTTTGGAGTAAACAAACCTATTGTATCAAAACAACTGAAGTACTTGTATAGGTCAAAAGAAAGGTTTGTATTTGAAACGTCTCTTTTACGTTCCCTCTAAGATACTGTTTTTGTAAATGTGAATTATTCGGTGCATAAACCAAAGAGACATCTACTTTCTTCATTTGTTCTTCTGATGAAGTCAACAGACAGATATGTCAGGAATCGTTATGAGTGTTGGCGATGGTGTCATGGTAAATTTTTATAATTTGAAAATTTTATTTCTTCTTCTTCTTCTTCTTCTTCTTCTTCTTCTTCTTCTTCGTCGTCGTCGTCGTCGTCGTCGAAAAATCAGATAAAAGAAAGTCTTATCTAAAATTGTTTGTTTGGTGGTTTAACCCAGCAATATTGTCTTCATATTGGATGATCTGACTTTGGTGTTCATGTTTGCATAACTGTTACAACAGTCACCTCCCCTGAAACACATTTTACCTATGTTTCCATAACTGAAAAAAAAAGATTGTAAGAGAATGAAATACCGTAGTAATAAAACAAATGGCGTCTTTTTTCAAAACCCGCTTTGATAAAATCACTAGGTACCTACTTGCATACATAAAACAGGCGAGCTTCTCGTTACTCTCATTCTCTGATACATAGCTGTCCCTTAAATCACATTCGTTTTCTTCCCCATGGAATTTCCAGTCAGAACTTGTGTTGTTTTCGTTTCCAGATCACTTAGTCATTAACCCTCCTCCTCTCACACCCCCCCCCCCCACCCCCTCTACACACAAACGCCTACCCATTCACAGTGAAAACTTGGCCCCAATTATCCAAACTCTGTGTATACACAGAAATGACAGTTACACAAGACTTTCTTGTCCTGACAGAATATTGACGACAACTATTTGTCTATGGACACACCTGAATGAGATTACTGAACTTGATAAGACGGTGACGAGGCTGGAAATCCCCCCCCCCCCCCCCCCCCCCCTTTTGAAAAGTAAGACATAAACAGGTTACTGCTGCCCTGACTCAGACGGACTGTAGGGCAAATTCTGACGAAAACCCAGATATAGGGAAGTAGAGAGAGAGGGAGGTAGGTAGGTAGGTAAGCGTAGCGTTATTTGTTGCTGTAACAGTTCAAGGTCGAGTCTTCACTGTTATCGGTTACGATCGGAAAAACAAAAATGACCAAGTATCCCTTTAGATATGACTAACCAGCTGACTGACTGACTGACTGACTGACAGGTCCTTCGGATGAGACTATGAACCGAGGCCCCGTGAATGAACGCACGCAGAACATCTTTGCGCACACGTTAAATCCTGTTCCGTTTTTCGTAAGAGTAGGACATTGTGTACCGGTGGGAACAGATGACAAATTTGACAAAACCGCATACACACGGGGACTTGATGTAAAGAAGCACATAAGTGCTTATTCCATTATCCTCGATATAAAAGAATTTTAAAAAAAGGACTATCTATCTATCTATCTATCTATCTATCTATCTATCTATCTATCTATCTATCTATCTATCTATCTATCTGTCTGTCTGTCTGTCTGTCTGTCTGTCTTAGTAAACCATTTACTTAACCGGCCAATCAGTGAACATCTTGGAAGCACGCACTTCATCACCCCCCCCCCCCCCACTTCCCCCAACGCATGTACACATATTCGTCATCGTCATCAACAACATCACCAATCATTCTTATCATCATCCTCATTACTGCTGCTGCTGCTGCTGCTGCTGCTGCTGCTGCTGCTGCTGCTGCTGCTGTTGCTGCTACTACTACTACTACTATTACTTGTTAGTATCATCATCTTCCACCCTCCTCCTCCTCCTCCTCCTTCTTCTTCTTCTTCTTCTTCTTCTCTCTTCTTCTTCTTCTCTTCTTCTTCTTCTTCTTCTTCTTCTTCTTCTCTTCTCCTCCTCCTCCTCCTCCTCCTCCTCCTCCTCCTCCTCTTGTTCTTCTTGTTCTTCTTGTTCTTCTTGTTCTTCTTCTTCTTCTTCTTCTTCTTCTTTCTTCTTCTTCTTCTTCTTCTTCTCTCCTCCAAGGTCGGAATGCGGCTACCTATTTAATGGCGTAGAGAAAAACGGTCGTACACGCAAAAATCTCAACAGTGATAAACCTTGGAGCTCTAGCCGGGGAACAATACAACAGAAGATATCATCATCATCATCATCATCATCATCATCATCATCATCATCATCATCATCATCATCATCATCATCATCATCACATCGTCATCATCGTCATCATCGTCATCATCATCGTTACTACTACCTTACTACTACTACTACTACTACTACTACTACTACTACTACTACTACTACTACTACTACTACTCATCCTGCCGCTAATATTATATACCGTCATCTTCGTTATCATCATTATCATCACAACCACCATCATCATTTTGGATAGATGGTCTAGAGGAAACGCGCCTGCCTAGAAAGCGAACAGTCTGGGCCGGAGTTGTGCGGTGGTTCAATCCCCGTTTGGGCCCAAAACTGCCACCCCTCCCCCTCCTTTCCCATCCATTAGACCACGACTAATAGTCTGGGTGCTAGCCTTTCGGATAAGACGATAAACCGAGGTCCCGTGCGTGACACAAAATTATTTAGCCCATGTAAAAAACAACAACAAATCAACACAACAATAAGAGAGTTGTCCCTGGCAAAATTCTGTAGCAAAAAAGCCACTCTGATAGTGAAACAAATAGGTAAAGAAAAAGACAGGAAAAGAGAAAAAAAAGTAGTGTGTGGCCCTGCTCTTGTAGCGACGCGCTCTTCCCGGGGAGAGCAGCCCGAATTTCACGCAGAGAAATCTGCCGTGACTTAAAGTGGTATGAAATAAAGAAAATAGAAATAATGAAATTACCGTTGTGTGCAGGTGGAGGGACAGGAGCACACCCTGAGGTCACGTCCACGATGGGCCATGCCACGAAGGCTGAGAGCCATGCCGCGAAATGCCATGCCCATGTCTAATGTACGTGTGTGTGTGTGTGTGTGTGTGTGTGTGTGTGTGTGTGTGTTGTGTGTGTGTGTGTGTGTTGTGTGTGTGTTGTGTGTGTGTGTGTAGTGTGTGTTGTGTGTGTGTTGTTTGTGTGTGTGTTGTGTGTGTGTGTGTTGTGTGTGTGTGTGTGTGTGTGTGTGTGTGTGTTTCTGTGTGTTGTGTGTGTGTGTTGTTGTGTGTGTGTGTTGTGGTGTGTTGTGTGGTGTGAGTGTGTGTGTTGTGTGTGTGTGTGAGAGAGTGTGAATTTGTGTGTAGGGTGGGGGGGGGGGGGGGGGGGGGGGGGGGGGGGGGGGGGGGGGGGGGGGGGTTGGTGTGGCGTGTGTGTCACTGTGTGTGAGAGAGAATTTATGTCGGTGTGTGTGTGTGTGTGTGTGTGTGTGTGTGTGTGTGGTTGCGATTTTACGTCTGTTCACTCTCAGTGATATTAGCTCTGTGTGTGTGTGTGTGTGTGTGTGTGTGTGTGTGTGGTGTGTGTGTGTGTGTATTTGTGATTGTTTGATGTATTTGTGTGTGTGTATATATGTGTGTGTGTGTGTGTGTGTGTGTGTGTGTGTGTGTGTGTGTTGGTTCGATTTTTACGTCTGTTCACTCTCAGTGATATTAGATGTGTGTATGTGTGTGTTGGTGTATTTGTGTATGTGTGTTGGTGGATTTGTTTGTGTGTGTGTGTGTGTGTTTGTGTGTGTGTGTGTGTGTGTGCGTGCGTGTAAAAACATGGTACAATTATACGTTTTGTCATATCTATTTCCTTCAACTTCCATCTTTTTTCACTCACACCATATCTAAATACTCCTACTTCTTCTCCTACTGCTGCTACTGCTGCTGCTACTACTACTACTACTACTACTACTACTACTACTACTACTACTACTACTACTACTACTACTACTACTACTACTACTGCGTTTACAACTGCTACTTCCAACTCTCCTATCACCACCACCACTACTTCTACTAATGCCACCACCTCTTCTACTATTACCACACCACACCACCACCACCACCACCCCACCACCACACACACCACTACTACTACTACCACTACCACTACTACTACTACTACTACTACTACTACTACTGCGCTGCTGCTGCTTCTGCTGCTGCTGCTGCTGCTGCTACTACTACTACTACTCCTACTCCTCCTCCTCCTACTACTACTGCCACCCCCACCCCCACCACCACCAACACCTTTCCTCCTCTTCCTCCTACCACCACCACCACTACTACTCACTACTACTATACTACTACTACACTACTACTTACTACTACTACTACTACTACTACTCTACGCTGCTGCTGCTGCTGCTGCTGCTGCTGCTCGCTGCCTGCTGCTGCTGCTACTACTACTAACTACTCTACCAACACGAACACCAACACCAACCCAACTACTACTACTACTACTACTACTACTACTACCGCCACCACCATCACCACCCCTCCTCCTCCTCCTACTACTACCTCTACCATTACTACTACTTACTCCTCCTCTTCCTACCACAACCACTTCTGTTAACCCACTAAACTCCACTTAACGCAGATCACGTCGCGCGCGCACACGTAAAAAAAACCACACCACCGTTCCGCTTTTCGGGGAAAAAAGAGTAGGCCATTGCGTGCCGGTGGGAACGGACAACAAAATATTTTACAAAAGTGCATACACACGAGTACGGAGACTGGATGGAGAGAGAGAGAGAGAGAGAGAGAGAGAGAGAGAGAGAGAGAGAGAGAGAGAGAGAACTCGACCGAACTCGAACTCGAATGATTTATTCACAAAAAGGCCATTGGCCCTGAAGAGAGAGAGAGAGAGAGAGAGAGAGAGAGAGAGAGAGAGAGAGAAGAGAGAGGGAGAGATGAGAAGAAGAGAAAGAGGAGAAGGAGAGAGAGAAGAGAGAGAGAGAGAGAGGAGAGAGAGAGAGAGAGAGAAGAAAGATAGAAAAACAAACCCAGCACACGGAAGACTTATTCCACGATCCTCGAAAGAAAAGAAAAGAAATACTAGAAGAAAGAAACACAAACAAAAGGACAAATAAATGAATAAATAAATAAATAAACAAATAAGGAAAGGAAGGTAAAGGTAAAGGAGTCCCATAACCTATAAGGTCGTAGGGGAGCGAGGCGTCAGAGACCTCACTTCTCCAGGGGCCAGCATATTGAGGGCGGCGCCCAGCTCCTCTCCCTCGCTGCTTTACCTTCCCTGACCCTAAAGAGGGCAGGTACCCATTTACAGCTGGGTGAACTGGGGAACTGTACTGAAGCCAAGGCGCGCAAACGGTCACCCATCCAACTGGTAACCACCACGCTCGACGCTGCTTAACTTGGCTGGGGGGGAAAGCGAGTGCTCCGACCACTGAGCTATCCCGTCCCCAAACAAATAAACGAACCAATAAATAAAATACCTCTCTCTCTACCCAGGCGAACGGAGCTCGGCTGAACCGCCAGCAGATGCTGGGTGCCCGGGGGAGGCCCGGGGGTCAGCAGGAGGACCTGGACCCCGCGCTGCCTCAGGACTGGAGGGACCTGGTGCAGAGTAACGGAGGGGTGCACAGCGTGGACGACTTCATCTCCCTCCTGGTCACCGCTGACGGCAGACAAGTCAACGATAGCGACAGTAAGGTTTTGGTAGAGAAAGAGAGAGATGGAGGAGAGAGAGAGAGAGAGAGAGAGGAGATGGAGGAGAGAGAGAGGAGAGAGAGTGAGAGAGAGAGAGAGAGGAGGAGAGAGATGGAGAGAGAGAGGAGAGAGAGAGATGGAGGAGAGAGAGAGTGAGAGGAGATGGAGAGAGAGGAGGGAGGGAGAGAGAGAGATGGAGGGGGGGAGGGAGGGGGGGATGGGGGGAGGGAGGGGAGGGGGAGGTGAGGGTGGGGAGGGAGGGGGAAGGGATGGGTGTGAGGGGGGGGATAGGAGGGGGAGAGGGAGGGAGGGAGGGGGATGGATTGGGGGGGGGGGGAGAGGGGAGGAGGGAGGGGAGAGGGGGAGAGGGAGGGGGGGATGAGAGAGGGTGAGGAGGAGGGAGAGGGGGAGGGGAGGAGGAGGGAGGGTGGAGGAGAGAGAGGTGGGGGTTGGAGAGGATGAGAGAGGGAGGGGAGGTGGCAAGAGATTAGAAGGAGAGGAGAGAGAGGAGAGAGAGGGGGGGAGGGAGAGAGGGAGGGGAGGGAGGGAGAGGTGGGAGATGAGAGGGATATATATATATATATTATATATATATATATAATTATATATATATATATTATATATATTTTATATATACTATATATAGAACGATAACGAACGAAATTTTATTCTGAGGGTAATAGAATAAGTACAAGACTTTTTAATAATATAAAACATCAGCCCTAAATAAAGAGAGAGAGAGAGAATGAGCCCTCGAGAGAGAGAGGAGTTAGGAGAGAGAGTAGAGAGGTGTGTGTGTGTGTGTGTGGTGTGTTGTGTGAGAGAGAGATAGAGATTAATTAATAATTTTGATCCCCAAGGGTTACAGATAAGTATTAATATGCCTTTTTAATCCGGACCTTGCCCTGAGAAGGGACTATCCTTAATAGTTTCAAGTAAACGTAAAATAAAAATAAAAATTAAAAAAAATAAGAGGGAGAATGAATGAATGAATGAATAAATGAATGAATGAATGAGTGATCTTTATCTTTTAAGTGTTACAGATACGCATTCACATGTTTTTTTTAATCTGGCCATTGCCCTGATTAGGAAATATCATAACAGGAGGAAGAGAGAGAGAGAGAGATGAGGAGAGAGATGAGAGAGAGAGAGAGAGAATCTGAACTCTGAACGTGTTTAATATGTACATTGGCCTTAGGCCACAATGAGAGAGAGGGGGAGCGAGGAGAGAGAGAGAGAGAGGAGAGGAGAGAGAGAGGAGAGAGAGAGGAGAGGAGAGAGAGAGAGAGAGGAAGAATGAACGATTAAATGAATAAATGAATGAGTTTATCTTTATTTTTTAAGCATTCCCATAATTTTTTTTTATTCGGTCCTTGCCCTGATTATGGACTATCAAAACAAACAGTGAGAAAGAGAGAGGAGAGAGAGAGAGAGAGAGACAGAGAGAGAGAGAGAGAGAGAGAGAGAGAGAGAGAGAGAGAGAGAGAGAAAACACTGCATACTGGACAAATTTAACGTACTGTCTCCATCCCGCCCCCACCCCCCAAAAAAACCCCGAAACCCCACTGGATCATGAATGGTGGCCTGGGTACTAGTGTTTCGGATGAAACGATAAACCAAAGTCCTGTGTGGGATGAAACATTTTAAATATGTAGACCATGCGGCAAGATCATAGAGTTGTCCCTGCAATTTTTGTTCTTTAAAAAAAAAAGATTTATTTCTTAAGTTTTTTTTATTTTTACAAAAATGCCACACTCATATAGAAACAAATGAACATTCCCACTAAAAAATACAAACAAAATGCTTTGATTTTTTTGTTTTTTGCAAGATATAGCGCTATGTAAATTCCATTTATTATAATAATAATAATAATAATAATAATTATTATTATCATCATCATTATCATTATTTGTTGTTTTGTTTTTATTATTGTTATCATCATCATCATCATCATCGTCGTCGTCGTCGTCGTCGTCATTATTAAACAAACAAACAAAACCCCCGCATGTGCGTGTGTGTATAGTTTAGTGAACGAAATTGAATTGAAAGTGTTCAAAATTGGACATTTAACGATAATTATTTTTTGTTGTTGTTGCAGTTTTTAGTCCATACGAAAACGAGATGGAAAACGGGTAATAACAGGAGGTGAGTAGACAGAACTTTGTCAGTTTTGTCATCTGTTACAATACTGATTATCATTTATTTGTGTGAGACAAAATGTCTGGTTATATGTTATATATATGTAAGGTTATATGTAAGGTACATAGTTACGTAGGTCTTTTGGCTGTGTTTGTCTCTGCATGTATGCGTTACGATACGTACGAACTTATATATACATGCGCATTTAATGTCTGTCTGTCTGTCTGTATGTATGTATTATGTATGACAGAGAGTGTACACACGTACATATGTTTGCGTATGTGCATGTATGCGCGCGAGGTAGTCTTTTTTCGTCCTCTTTCTTAATCTCAGTTTTTATTTTTTATTTAAAAAAAATTCTTTTATATCGAGGATAATGGAATAAGCACCTGTGTGCTTTTTATTTTACATCCAGTCCCCGTGTGTCTGCAGTTTTGTCAATTTTGTCATCTGTTCCCACCGGCACACAATGGCCTACTCTTACGAAAAGCGGAACAGGATTTAACGTGTGCGCAAGATGTTCTGCGTGCGTTCGCACACGGTGCCTCGGTTTATAGTCTCATCCGAAGGTTTAGCATCACTAGCACTCTTCTTCAGCTGTTACTACTAACACTGCTACTACTTCATTTTGATTGCGTCGTTTGTTTGGTTTTCATTTGGATCCTTTGGCTATTTTGCCATGCGCTCTGTGCTTAATATCCGTTGCGTTTTCTTCGTTCATTTTAGGCTGTGTCCTTCGTTTAACGACTTTTGGTTATTTTCCATTGTATCCCTTTTCCCCGCCATTGCGTCTTCAGTTCTTTTTTCAAGTGTATTGTACGTTCTTTGTTTATTTTCCATCGCTTTCTTCCTTTCCCAGTGTGCTTTCAGTTCATTAGTATCAAGTACTGTCTTTGTTTACTTTTCAATGCGTGTTTTGTGCAGTTTTCATCGCGTCCATTGTTTTTTTCCCCCCTCTCTTCTAAAATGTCGTCCAATGTTTGATGAATTCCTAATGTGTCCTTTATTCCTCCCACTCATTTTTTCATTTTACACCAGTGTCCTTTGTTTCTTTAACAACCGTGTCCTTTTAATTATTTTTTCCACTGCGTTTTAAATTTTTTTTACTGTGTCCTTTATTGGTTTTCCAACTACGTCCTTTATTTTCGCAACTGTGTCTTTTGTTGGTAATTTCCTATAACGTCCCCTTATTTCCGCGGGGACGGGATAGCTCAGTGGTCAGAGCACTCGCTTTCCCCCCAGATAAGGTTAAGCAGCATCGAGCGTGGTTTTCACGTGGATGGGTGACCGTTTGTGCGCCTTGCCTTCAGTACAGTCCCCCAGTTCACCCAGCTTTAAATAGATACCTCCCTCTTTAGGGTCAGGGAAGGTAAACCAGCGAGAGAGAGAGAGGTGATGGGCGCCACCAGCAATATGCTGGCCCCTAGAGAAGCTGAGGTCTGTGATGCTTCGCTCCACCTACGACCACATAGGTTGCGAACAACTTTACCTTTTACCACTTATTTCCACCTTGTTCTTTGCTTATTTTCCATTGCATCCTTTGGATATTATTCTCATTGCATCCTGTTTATTTTCCCTGAGCATCCTTTGTTCATTTCCCCTACTTAAGTCCTGGGTCTATTGTTGCAGGTGGCATCATGGCGACGTCCGACGAGTGTTCGCCTCGTAACATGTCCGTTCAGCTGCCGTTGGATTTCTCGGACTTTCAGGTAGCCTACTACCCTGAATGTACGATGGTTCAGAGATGTGGGGGGTGCACCCCCACCCCCTTTCTCTCCTGTGAACCTCGCTATAAGGAGAAGATAGTACTCAAGGTAGGAAAGATTGAGATTTTGTGCTGTGTTGTGTTGTGTTGTTGTTGTAGTTGTGGTGTGGTGTGTTGTTGTTGTGGTGGTGGTGGTGGTGGTGGTGGTGTGGTGATGGGTTGTGTTGTGGTGTGATGTGGTGTGTGTGTGTGTGTGTGTGTGTGTGTGTGTGTGTGTGTGTGTGTGTGTGGTGTAGTGTGGTGTGTGTGTGTGTGTTTGTGTCTTCTTGTTCTTGTTCTTCTTCTTGTTCTTGTTCTTGTTCTTCTTCTTCTTCTTCTTGTTCTTCTTCTTCTCGTCTTCTTCTTCTTCTTCTTCTTCTTCTTCTTCTTCTTTCTTCTTCTTTCTTTTCTTCTTCTTCTTCTTCTTCTTCTTCTTCTTCAGATGCTCCTGCTCCCTCCATCTCTCCAAGTACTTGCTGTTTTATTTCCTTTTCTGTCTTCTTTCCCGTTCTTTTCTCTTTCTTCCTTTCTCTGCCTGTCTTTGTTTCTCTCTCTCCCATTCCCCATCCTTTTGTCTATTTTGCTTTCTCTTTTCTCTTGTCTGTCTCTTTTGTCTGTCTGTCCTTCTTCCTGGTTCATTTTGGCTTTCGTTCTTCATCTCTCTATCTTCGCCTATTTGTTTTTCTTTTCTCACCTTTGTGTCTTCCTGTCTATCCTCGTCTGCCCGTGTCTCCTTTCTTGGTTCTCTGTCTTTCAGTGTTTGGCTATCTAGTTGTGTTTATTTCTGTCTGTGTGTCTATCCGTACCTGTATCTGTAAATGAAAAAAAGTCATCTGAGCGCTTTGATTTGTTACTTTACAGGATTGATCACTATATAAATTCCATACATTATTATTATTACCTCTGTTTGTTTCTCCCAACCCGCACTTCTCTATCTCTTATTTTTCCTTTTTCACTCTGCCTGTCTGTCTCTCTTGTTTTTGACTCTGTTCATTCTCTCTGTCTCTTGTTTTTGACTCTGTTTATTCTCTCTCTCTCTCTCTCTCTCTCTCTCTCTCTCTCTCTCTCTCTCTCTCTCTCTCTTAATCTCTCTGTCTGTCTGTCTGTCTCTCACTCTCTTGTTTTTGACTCTGTTTATTCTCTCTCTCTCTCTCTCTCTCACTTAATCTGTCTGTATCTTGTTTTTGACTCTGTTTATTCTCTCTCTCTCTCTCTCTCTCTCTCTCTCTCTCCTCTCTCTCTCTCTCTCTCTTAATCTCTCTGTCTGTCTGTCTGTATCTTGTTTTTGACTCTGTTTATTATCTCTCTCTCTCTCTCTCTCTCTCCCCTCTCTCTCTCTCTCTCTCTTAATCTCTCTGTCTGTCTCTTGTTTTTGACTCTGTTTATTCTCTCTCTCTCTCTTAATCTCTCTGTCTGTCTGTCTGTCTCTTGTTTTTGACTCTGTTTATTCTCTCTCTCTCTTAATCTCCCTGTCTGTCTGTCTGTCTGTCTCTCACTCTCTCGTTTTTGACTCTTTTATTCTCTCTCTCTCTCTTCTCTCTCTCTCTTTTCTCTCTCTCTCTCTCTCTCTCTCTCTCTCTCTTCTCTCTCTCTCTCTCTCTCTCTCTCTCTCTCTCTCTCTCCTAATCTCCCTGCCCTGTCAGTCTGTCAGTCTTTCTGTGTGGTTGTCTTCCTGTCTGTCTTTTTCTCTTTTACATATTTTCTTTACATTTATACCTGATTCAGGTGCTGAGGGCACGATACCTGTACCCGGGAGCGCTCAGCATGCGTTGGGAGGGCTTCACCAGTGTGGAGGTGGAGCGACATTTGTCGTGCAGGGCCGTCTGCAACCTGCAGCCAGGCGACTGCAGCGCAGGCCAGAGGTGAGAAGCAAGCAAGAGCAGACAGATCAGAAGCCATAATATTTTTATTGGGTCGATCGAGGAAGAATCTACTTACTGTACAACTCAGTTGAAATAGATTGGGGAAAAAAAAGGAATAGAAGACCAAAAAAAGAACAGAGAACAACAAAAACATCAACAACAACAACAACAACAAGACCAGCAAAAACCAGCAGCCGCACCCACCACAAAACAACAAAGCAGCAGCAACAACAATAAGAGCAGCAGTAGCAGTAGCAGCAGCAGCAGCAGCAGCAACAGCAGCAGCAACAGCAACAACAACAACCACCACGTCCCTGCAATGGAGTTTTAAAGTAAAGCTCGTCTAGGTCAATCTTGCATTGCTTTGCCTTATGTCTAGCATCGATAACTTTGTCACTTTTAGTCTGTTTATGGTTTTTGCTTTTAGTAAACCCAGTATCAGTACAAAGTGTATTGCCTTGCTTTGTCTTGCCTTGTTGCCATTGATCCATGCGTTTATAATATATAACAATAATAATAATAATAATAACAATACATCATGGAATTTATACAGCGCTATATATTGCAAAAAACAAATCAAAGCGCTTTCATTCATCCTAGTCTTTCACATGCAGCCAGTTACAATTAATAGATTTTTATAAATTCAAATGTAAACACACACACACACACGTGCACAATTAATAGTTTTTACAAATTCAATTGTAAACACACACACGCCTCCCCCCCCCCCCTACACACACACACGCACACGCACGCACACACACACACACACCACACACACACACACCACACACACACCACACACACACACACACACACACACACACACACACACACACACACACACACATGGCGGGGGCGGGGGTTGTTGTTTTTGTTGTTGTCGTAGTTACAACTACTACGAATACAAATTGCTTGCCTTGCCTTGCCTTGCCTTGTTCTTGTCTTGCTTTCCCAATCATCCATACATATATAACATTTTATTTATTTATTTATTTATTTGTTTGTTTGTTTATGGTTGTTATCATTGCTGTTGCTGTTGTTGTTGCAGGTACAACCAGTATCAGTGCAAGTGCGTGTGCATGCATTTCGAGCACTGCTTCAACGGGAAATCCTGGGACCCTGAGGCCTGTCGCTGCCGCTGTCCTAACGAGGGCCCGTGTTGTGCCGAAGAGGGGGAGGAGGATGACAGGACCTGCACCTCTTACTTCGACAACGACTTCTGCGAGTGAGTGTTCTGGGAATATCTTGAGTCTTTATAGCGTTGGAGCTTTCGGTGTGTTGTGTTTGTGTTGGAGTGGTGGTGGGTGGTGGTGGTGGGTGGGTGGGTTGGTGGTGGGGGTGGGTGGGTTGGTGGGTGGTGGGTGGGGTGGGGGTGGGGGTGGGGGAAGGGTTGGTATTGGTGGGTGGGGTGGGTGTGGGTGGGTGGTGGGTGGGGGGAAGGGTGGTAGTGGTGGTGGTGGTGGTGTGGGTGTGGGGGGTGTGCGGGGTGTGTGGTGTGTTGTGTGGTGGTGGTGGTGATGATGATCATGGTGTGTGTGTATGTACAATGACGTTTTATATAAAAATAACACCCCAATGTATTCTTTGAGAATGATATTCAACAATAAGTGCCAGTGGATCGGTGGTCTAGAGGTAACGCGCCTGTCTAGAATGCGAAAAGTCCGGATCGGGTGTGTGCGCGGTTCGTACCCCGTTTGGGCCCGAAATTTTTCCCCATCCATTAGACCATGAGTGGTGGTCTGGGC
>CM054144.1:31837706-31850206 GCA_028751875.1 Rapana venosa
GCAACAGCTACAGGAGCAGCTATAGTAGAAGCTAGTAGTAGAAGTAGTAGTAGCAACAGTAGCAGCAAAAGTGGTAGTAGTAGTGGTAGTGGTAGTAGTCGTCGTAGTGGTAGTGGTGGTAGTGGTAGTAGTAGTAGTAGTAGTAGTGGTAGTGGTGGTAGTAGTAGTAGTAGTAGTAGCAGCAGCAGCAGCAGCAGCAGCAGCAGCAGCAGCAGCTAGTAGTAGTAGTAGTAGTAGTAGTAGTAGTAGTAGTAGCAGCAGCAGCAGCAGCAGTGGTAGTAGTAGTGGTAGTAGTCGTCGAATTCGTAGCGGTAGTAGTAGTAGCAGTTGTAGTAGTAGTGGTAGTAGAAGTAGTAGTAGGGTAATGTGGTAGTAGTAGTAGTGGTAGTAGTAGTAGGGGTAGTAGTAGGGTAGTAGTGGAAGTAGTAGAGGGGCTAGTAGTAGGGTAGTAGTGGCAGTAGAAGTAGGGGTAGCAGAAGTAGGGTTAGTAGTAGTAGTAGTAGTAGTACGGATAGTAGTATGGTAGGGTGGTAGTAATAGTAGTAGTTGTAGTAGTAATAGCAGCAGCAGCAGAAGCAGCAGCAGTTCTAATGCGCTGTAGTAACTGTAGGAATGACAGAAGCAGTGGCAATATATATTACATTACGATGAGGATGGTTACAATAATATCATCATCATCCTCACTGTCAGCTTTGTAAGGAAACAAACACGCCCCGCGGAATTGTTTTTAAAAAAATTAGACAGTTTTTGTTTTTCGTTGCAACAGTTGTTGTCAATCAGGAAATTTCTGGAACAAGGCTGTTGCCCTCTAAGGAGAACAATTACTTGGAACAAAAGTAAGTCACAGTAATGAATAGGTCAAGTGCAGTGAGGGTCTGTGTGTGTGTAAGTAGATCCTTGACAAGTTAAAGCATCCCCCCCTCTTCTCTCTCCCTCTCTCTCTCCCTCTCTCTCTCACTCACTCACTCACTCACTCTCTCTCTCTCTCTCTCTCTCTCTCTCTCTCTCTCTCTCTCTCTCTCTCTCTCTCTCTCTCTCTCTCTCTCTCTCTCTCTTAGGCAAAATCAGCACTAAGTTCAGCCCCCAAAATTCACGGTAAAGAGGTGGAGGGTTCACATCCCTCTAGAAGTATGTTGATGGGATTTTTGCAGCTCCAGTAAGGAAAATTAAATTGAACTTCAAATTTCGAGCAGGCCATGAGACACCACAGCTGCCAGGGCAAGCTGGAGGGGAGGGCAAGAGACAACAAGGAAGACCATGGATTTTGTAGGTAGAGAACAAGGCAAGGCAAAGTGGACGGAGTTGCTTGCCCAAGGAAGAAATCTACAGAACTCCAGGCAGAAGGGGGGAATGGAAACGATGGGTCAGCGGGCCACCGTCAGAAATGATGTGAACAACAGGTGAACAGGTTGGTTTCTAATTTGGCAGAACGATTATGCTATAGATTCAGTAGGAAGACTGGCTTATGACTACAGTACACCATACACCAGTCCTTCGGATGAGACTATAAACCGAGGCCCCGTGTTCGAACGCATGCAGAACATCTTGCGCACACGTTAAATCCTGTTCCGCTTTTCGGAAGAGTAGGCCATTGTGTGCCGGTGGAAACAGATGACAAAATTGACAAAACTGCATGCACACGGGGACTGGAAGTAAAAAAGCACATGAGTGCTTATTCCATTATCCTCGATATAAAAGAATAAATTAAAAAAAAAATTGACTCTATGGATGTGAATTGAAGATATAGCATGTTTAAATCAAATGACCTACACGCAAGTGTCTGTGTCCATTGAAGCTTTTTGATTTGTATATAAAGTGATGTATGATATTTCCTTGCAATGTAGCTTGAAACTAAACTGAAACTTTAATAAAAGGACAAGATGCTATAGCGGAGTGGTTAGAACTGTTTGACTTCAGTCTCGTGGGACTACGAAGTCGAGGGTTTGAATCCCGGCAAAGGCGACTTTGGGAAATAAAGGTGGCATTTTGACGATCTCCAAGGTCAACTCAAAGTGCAGATCTCCTGCACATTCATTCCCTTTGTGTCATATACCCGTACAGAAGATCAAATACACACATCAATGATCCGTAATTTATGTCAGCGTCTAGTGTGTTGAGGAAACAGGAGCACACCAAGCATGAACCCTGTCCCCAAAGCAGCTGCTGTGAAGTAGAAAATGACGTGACCTCTGAGGCCAGCAGACATGCTTTCTGCAGAGTTACAAGCACAGGATAGGAAGACCAGGCACTACACATCGGCCCCCCTAATAGTGGAACGTAGAGAGATGAGGAGAGAAAACAATAAAAACGGCACCATCATGCTGCACCACCCTCGTCCTCACATTCATCGCACAGGAAAACTGCAGATGATCCGTGTTCCCTTTGTTTCAGGATGACCTTTCACTTTTGTTTATTCCTCGTGGCACAGGCTTGGCGGGGGTCGCTGCTGCAGACTGCGGAGTTTGCCATCCGGATCAGATTGAAAATCGAACATGGCCAGGGAATGCAGAAGAAGCATTTGAAGAAGAAGAAGAAGAAGAAGAAGAAGAAGAAGAAGAAGAAAGAAGAAGAAGAAGAAGAAGAAAAGAAGAAGAAGAAGAAGAAGAAGAAGAAGTATTTGAAGAAGAAGAAGAAGAAGAAGAAACATTTGAAGAAGAAGCATTTGAAGAAGAAGCATCTGAATATGAAAAAGAATAAGAAGAAGGTTCCTTCTCCGCTTCCTTGCATGCGACAAATTAAAACTCTTAACATTCTGAAGATTTAGCGTCTCTTCCAAATAAAACATAGAAACTATGCTTTCTTCATGAGATAATGAACAATGGAATGATGTGTAGTCACCTATCAATTGTACCTATCCCGACTGCTGACATAAGAGCTCCACCCAATGCCACAAGGGTTCGCCATCTCTCTCTGTCTCTGCTAAGTTCTACAATCTCCTGTAGCCTTCCTCCCAGACCACTATCTCAGTGATGTTGGCAATGTAGGATGTTGGTGGTCTGCCTCTTTTCCTTCTGCCCTCAACCCTACCTTGGAGAACTTTCGTCATCAGATTTGTCTGTGTGTTTCTGTTTGCATGATAATGTGTTGAAAGTAAGAATTTTATCAGCAAAAGTGAGGCTTTTCTACATCTGAAAACGGATTCCCTGCAAATAAGTTATGCAGAGAGAGAGAGAGAGAGAGAGAGAGAGAGAGAGAGAGAGAGAGAGAGAGAGAGAGAGAGAGAGAGAGAGAGAGAGAACTTGAACTCTCAACTCTAATATTTTATTGAGAGAGAGGGAGAACTCGAACTCTCAACTCGAATATTTTATTGAGAGAGAGAGAGAGAGAGAGAGAGAGAGAGAGAGAGAGAGAGAGAGAGAGAGAGAGAGTATCAACACAATAACACAGCACAACTCTATAATGACAAACACAAATTAAGCCCCATTGATGCAAAAAAAACCCCAACAACTGGCAAGAGCACAGTGTCAGATCAGTGGTTTTCCCTGACCAGCAACACAATACATTATAGGGATATAAGCTAACATAGCAGCCTTGTGTGTGTGTGTGTGGGGAAGCCTCTCTCTGGCCCCAACCGGAACACTCTTATGCCAACTTCCCGAGATCCACTTCCGGTTTCCATCTTCCGACCTCCTGACGCTTTTGATTGGCTCTTTCCTGGCACACAGAGCTCTTTGTGTTCTGAGTTCTCGCTTTGTATATTTGAGGACAGGATAGAGCTGGAGCGTAGTTAAGGAAGGATGCACACTGTTGGTGTCTTCGTTCTCATGTTGTCACATACAGCCAGGTTCTATCGAATTCTTTGGTATGCCAGCTCAGCTTCAGCTCACACCTACTCACGGAAGCGAGGGAGATTGACTGGTGTGAGTTTAAATATAAACAGGTTTTGATCTGCTTTCTTCGTCTTTCTTATAAGCCCCACCTATTTTCTTGCTAGTTTTGGGTTTGGTCCTGTTTGTTACTGGTTTACTTTTGTTCAGGAGAGAGTGTCAACCAGTTTACTAGTAGGTATGGGAAAGTAGAATTCAATGACCGTTTTTGAAGTTGCTTCATTGGTACGCCTAATAAAAGACTTAAATTATTTGGTTGATATCAGTGTATTTTGGCTTGAAAAAAACCTCATTCATTCATTCATTCATTCATTCATTCATTCATTCATTCATTCATTGTTTCAGTCAGTCAGTCAGTCAGTCAGTCAGTCAGTCAGTCAGTCAGTCAGTCAGTCAGTGTTTCCTGCCTTCATCTATTCGTTCGTTCTTTTGTTTGTTCATTAGTTCGTTTTCTTGTTCGTTCATTCAGTCGTTCATTGGTTTATTCATTCATTCTTTTTTTAATGCTTGAGTTGACCCCCAGCCTTTGGGCTCAATTGGATGACTAAAAAAACGAATGAAAGTTTATTTCCTAAAGTCTGAATGATGGGCAAAACTGGTTGCATACACAAAGAGTTTACCATCATATTGTTAAACAGCTGAGCTTTAAACAAAGAACAAAAGGAAAGTTTATAAGTAGGAAACAAATTAATCAACAGAACAGACGCACAGTCTAACAGACAGACAGAGAGACAGACAGATAGACAGATCGATAAATAGAGAGACTGAGAGAGGGATATTTGGATAGACAGACAGATTGACTAAGCACTTTCAGTTGTTGCTTTACAAGATTCAGAGCTATTAAACTCCTTAGGTCATTGATATTATTATTATTGATAGACTGATAGATCAGTTGATCGATCACATAGATGGATAAATAGATTGATTGATCAATTGATAGACTGGTAGATAGACAAAATGATTTGATCACATGCTAAAACTGTATCAAAAAAGAAATATAAATGTAGCTGGTGCTATTCAGATAGAGACCAGCACTTACAGGGTGACCTGAAACACGATGCTTGTTTGTTGTCATTGTTCCACTGTTATTATTCCCCCTTGTCACTAACTGTTTTCATGTAATGATGCTACGTTGTTCTGAACTATATAAAAAGTTTTGACGGATTGTTTCTGACGAGGAGTGGAGAAAATAAAATTCTGTGTTTTCTTTAAAAATAAACATCTATTCACAGAGTCTCTCTCTTTTTTTCTTACTGCATTTCCTTTCCATCCGGTATCCCTCCTTTACATTTTTAACAAATCATTTTTTTTATTCTTTATTTTTTTTGAATGATCCTCTTTTTTTAATCTTAGGAACACACATCTTCTCTCTCTCTCTCTCTCTCTCTCTCTCTCTCTCTCTCTCTCTCTCTCTCTCTCTCTCTCTCTCTCTCTCTCTCTTTGAGAATTCACTTTTTCAGATTTATGAGGACGTTTCCTTCTTCTTGTAAGGTCTTCGTTAATGTGTGATTGGTACTCTAAAGCCTCCAAACTGTGAATAATCCTGAAGATGGCCTACTGATGGCTGTTCTTTCGGTATTTTAAAAAAGCTTTAATTTAACATGTATATGGCACAAAGAATGAGATCACCACTGCCAGAGGTCTCACCTGTCGGCATCACCGAAGACGGCATAAGCCACCACATCTTATGACACCGACATGATCCTCTTTCTCTAGTAGCTCCGGAATTCGTTTTTTGTTTCTTTCTTTAATAATAATAATAATAATAATAATAGCAACAACAATAACAAAAACAATAATAATAATGTATGGGACTATATTCTTTATCTTTTCCCTGTATGTGCTCTCTCTTCATTAATGACGCTTCCTGCGTCATCTTCACTGCGTGTACCACCGATAGCACACACACACACATACACATACACATACACACACACACACACACACACACACACACACACACACACACACACACATACACACACGCACACATACACGCACGCAAACACACACATACACACACACACACACACGCAAATACACAGACACAGACACAGACACACACACACACACACACACACACACACACACACACACACACACACACACACACACACACACACACACTTATCAAGGGTGGGTGGGTGGGGAAGAAAGGGTCACGACCAAACAATGCTTGTAACAAGAGGCAGGAACAAAGGCATCAGTGATAAGCATTGCCTCACTGATGCTGGGGGACACGAAACAGGCGCTACATACAATCCCTACAAATAAGGCGATTGGGTGGGGCAAAGGGAAATCACATAAGTGGCATACATGGCATGGGGAGTGCGGGATAGCCTGGTGGTTAGAGTGATGCACATTGCGCTCGTGATCTGCTGACCCGGGTTCGAATCTCGTTCAAGAGGATTTTTCCCTCTGGAGTAAACATCAGTGGCGACTCCACTCCCCCCAAAGGTCCTTCGGATGAGACTAAAACCCAAGTTCTGAATGCGAATGCACGCAGAACATCTTGCGCACGCATTAAAACCTCATTCACCTTTTGGAAGAGTAGGCCATTGTGTGCCGGTGGGAACGGATAATAGAATTTTCATAACGCCATACACACGGGGACTGGATTAAAAAAAAGCATATGACTGATTATTCCATTGTCCTCGATATAACAGAATAGAATAAAATAAAATAAAAATAAATTACACAACGCGTTTTCAGGGGCACACAATACTGTTGCTGGTACATGCGTGGTAATTTGAATACAAACCATCATGCACGATTTGTTACTCTGCTTTGGCTTAACTTTGGTAGCGGTGTGGTGTGTGTGTGTGTGTGTGTGTGTGTGTGTGTGTGTGTGTGTGTGTGTGTGCGTGCGCGCGCGCGCTATTTATTCTTTGTACAGATTTTTTCTCTCTCATACAGCCATTTGAGGCACAAACAAAGATAATGCTCGATTTTTTTCCCCCAAGATATTTCCTCTTTGTTTCTATCACCATAGGGACACAAATACATACACAGAGCAATCTTTTGGTATTTTTTTTGTTTAGGTAACACTGCTCTTGCGGTGACACTTTCTACCCCCCCTCCCCCCAGGAGTACAACCCACATTTTAAACAATTTTTTTTACCGTGACTGAATATTGCACACAATACAAAACACTACAACACAATGCAATACAACACATGCCAATATAACACACTAGAATACAACACAATGCAATACACATTAGTGCAACCCAAAGCAATCATTTACTACATTTTTATGTGGACCATATTATTTTTAAATAGTAAGATTGGTGCGGATGAGTGGTTCTGAGACAACACACCTGCCTAGAAAACAAGAGGTACAGGGTTCGAACCCCGTTTGAGTCCGAAACTTGTTCCCCATCATCTAGACCTTGAGTGGTATTCTGGATCTTAGTCTTCCGGATAAAAGACAAAACCATAGTCCCGTGTGTAATCCGCATTCAACACACGTAAAAGAACCCACGGCAACAAAATAGATGTCTCTTGCAAAATTCTGAAAAACAAATAGCCCCTCTTGTGCGGAAACAAACACACATGGTGACTGGAACAAAATAACGGGTGGCGCTGCTCTTGTGGGGACACGATAGCCTAGTGGTTAGAACATTGCGCTCGCAATCTGACGCCCCGGGTTCGATTCCAGTTCAAGGGGATATTTTCCCCTGGAGTTAACATCACTGCAGACTCCACTCTTCCCAAACGTCCTTCGGACGAGACTATAAACCGAGGCCCCATGTGCGAACGTACGCAGAACATCTTCATGTTAAATCCTGTTCCGCTTTTCGTAAGAGTAGGGCATTGTGTGCCGGTGGGACCAGATGACAGAGTTTACAAAACCGCATACACACGGGGACTGGATGTAAAAGAACCCACAAAAGTGCTTATTCCATCATCCTTGATATAAAAGAATAAGATGAAATAAAAATAAAATAAATTAATAAATAAACGCTCTCCCCAGGGAGAGCAGCCCAAAATTTAGAAGAAAAATCTGTTGTGGCTGAAAGTGGTATGCAGTAAATGAAGCTTAGGAGGGAGATGGTTATGAAGCTGTGGGCAATAACTGGGAATCCTAACCAGTTCAAGGCTGGCAGAGGCGCGTGAGCACTTCTGACAAGTGCTTTCTGAGTGTGCACTTGGGTGCTTCAGTAACAACAACAGCAATAATGATAATTATCTAACGTGGACAACCCACTGACCTAGATGATTTTATCCGAACCCTCCTATTCTACTACCTCTTCCCCCTTTCCTTGTGCGTGCGTGCGTGCATTCGTGTGTGTGTGTGTGTGTGTGTGTGTGTGTGTGTGTGTGTGTGTGCGTGCGTGCGTGGTGTGTGTGTGTGTGTGTGTGTGTGTGTGTGTGCGCGCGCATATGTATATTGTGTGTGTTTATTCTTTTTTTTTATTCTTTTATTTCGAGGATAATGGAATAAACAATCGCGTGCTTTTTTTTACAACTAGTCCCCGTGAGTATGCAGTTTTGTAAATGTTGCCATCCGTTCCCACCGGCACACAATGGCCTACTCCTCCGAAAAGCAGAACGGGTTTAACGTATGCGCAAGATGTTCTGCGTGCGTTCACACACGGGACCTCGGTTTATAGTCTCATCCGAAGGATGCATGCGTGCGTGCGTGCGTGCGTGCGTGTGTGTGTGTGTGTGTGTGGTGTGTGTGTGTGTGTGTGTGTGGTGTATGTGTATGTGTGTGTGTGTGTGTGTGGTGTGTGGTGTGTGAGTGTGTGCTTGCTTACGTGCGTGCGTTCGTGTATGCACAAAATATTCATGCAAGTGTGTGGATACACATAGCATACGATTTGTGTAAACTATACAACCATTTGATTTTGGGTACCACCCTTCCGCAACAATCTCCAGCTGTGGTTGGCATTGCACAAATCACACACAAGTACCACAATACAGGCAAGGAGGCTGGAACCAACACAAACACCCCTCTTGACACCGTGGTCTTTTTTCTACTTCTAAACAGCGTGTTCAACTACGGTATTTGCTATTAGTCTTTCTCGAAATCGGAAAAAAACCCACCAGAAGTACGGTCTTGATCCACGTTGTGCCCGAGTTTCTTCCACCACAAAGACCTTGAGTAGTCGGCCTGGTGGTAGTCTTCGAAAGAACTACTTTTTTTCCGCAACAATCTCCAGCTGTGGTTGGCATTGCACAAATGACACACAAGTACTACAATACAGGCAAGGAGGCTGGAACCAACACAAACACCCCTCTTGACACCGTGGTCTTTTTTTGTACTTCTAAACAGCGTGTTCAACTACGGTATTTGTCTATTTAGTCTTTTATCCGAAAATCGGAAAAAAACCCACCAGAAGTACGGTCTTGATCCACGTTTGTGCCCGAGTTTTCTTCCACCCACTAAGACCTTGAGTTGTAGCCTGGGTGGTAGTCTTTCGGATTTATTTATCTATTTATTTATATCGAGGATTAATGGAATAAGCACTCATGTTCTATTTTACATCCAGTCCCCGTGTGTATGCGGTTTTGTAAATTTTGTCATCTGTTCCCACCGGCACACAATGGCCTACTCTTTCGAAAAGCGGAGCAGGATTTAACGCGTGCGCAAGATGTTTTGCATGCGTTCGCACACGGGGCCTCGGTTTATAGTCTCCTCCGAAGGACGTTGACATTCAGTTCGATTTTTTTCGTCAAACTGGGAAGAAAGGGCGAGGCTTGGAATCGAACCCACAACCTCACGGTTTACTTGTTGGCAGGCAAACGTCTTAACCATCCTGCCACCTTCCTCCCTTATATATTAACAGGTGGGACAGAGGACTGTGGATTTGGAATGATTTATTAATAAAGAGGGCATAAGCCCACACATGAAGGGGGTGGGTGTTTTTTCCCCCAGACATAAATGATTAATAATTATTAAAAAAAACAGCCACACACACGGTAAACAGTTTGTTTGCAAGAAACAAATACGAAACAAACCCACTGTCAGAAACTTAGAAAATGTGGTTTATTTTATTTTATTATTAAAAAAAAATCTTTTATTTCGAGGATAATGGAATAAGCACTCATGTGCTTTTTTCCCCATCCAGTCCTCATGTGTATGCCATTTTTGTCAATTTTGTCATCCGTTCCCACCGGCACACAATGGCCTGCTCTTCAGAAAAGCGGAACGTGTTGCGAAGAAGAGAAGAGAGAGAGAGAGAGAGAGAGAGAGAGAGAGAGAGAGAGCTAAGAAGAAGAAGACGACAGAAACAGACAGACAGATGAAAAAGGCTAGGGGGCCAAAATCAAATGAGCGAATTGTGGACTAAGGAAAGGGAGTACAATGCCTCTGGTAATGAGCAAGGCACAGAAGGCCCGCAATTCTAGCCCGCAATCCCACAGAGTTCACGGCTGATGTCCCCTTCCTTGGCAGTCTGCGCCAGAGACGGTCATTCTGGCTGGATGCACAATCATCCAACCTGGCACAGACCCTTTGCACAAATGTTATGACTGAATGTTGTTTTACGCTCAGTGGTCAGACCACTTTGGGGGTTTTCCAAAGCAGCTTTGGGCGTGGTTGCCTTGCAGATGGGCGACTGTTCCTTCGACTTTGCTTCAGTACAGTCCCCCAGTTCACCCAGCCGTAAATGGGTACTTGCACCTTTAGAGACAGCTAGGGATGGTAATGAGATGGGCGCCGCCCTCAATATGCTGGCCCCTGGAGAAGCTGAGGTCTCTGACACCTCGCTCCCCTACGACTGTATAGGAGATGGGACGCCTTTAACCTAATTCTCATTGCAACCAGTAGGTAGATAAGTGGTTTCAGTTGAGGTAAAGAACCCGTCTAGATAGAGAGAAGTTCCAGGTTCGATCCCTGGTTGAACCAGAACTTCTCCCCATCTACTAGACCTTGAGTAGTGTTCTGGGTGCTAGTCTTTTAGATGAAAAAACAAATCCAGGCCCGGAGTGCAACGCACATGAGAGCGTTATCCCTGGCAAAAATCTGTAGGAAAACTCTACTCACAACAGTTGTAAATAAAAATACATGCTAAAGGGGAAATTGAAAACAAATATGGGTGGCTCTGCTCTATTCCAACATATATTTGTCTGTCTGTCTGACCTACTTATCTATCTATCTATCTATCTATCTATCTATCTATCTATCTATCTATCTATCTATCTATCTATCTATCTATCTATCTATCTATCTATCTATCTATCTATCTATCTATCTATCTATCTATCTATCTATCTATCTATCTATCTGTCTGTCTGTCTGTCTGTCTGTCTGTCTATCTATCTATCTATCTATTTCTCTGTTTGTCCATCTGTCTGCTTATCTGAAATTGAACTGTAACTCTACATCCTTTCTAAAGATCGCCTTTTTATGGTCCCCCCCCCCCCGATTTCAAAACACCTTAAAAATACAGTTAAAGCAACAACAGCAACAACAGCAAAAACAGCAACAACAGCAACAACAACAACAACAACCCCAACACCACCATCAACAAAAGACGACCAGAATGATTAAAAACAGCAAAACGCGTCATATCATTGTGAGTCACCTATTGACACTTTTGCTGCTGTTACAATTACACTTCCCACAACAGATAAATAAAGCTTAGCGTAGGAAGTGGGTATGGTCAGCAAAAGAGCAGAGTGAAGAAGTGTAACTCAGCCTACACACACATACTTCACATTCATCCACCTATCTTTCTTCAGATGGCGTCAACAGACATGAATAAACTTAAAAAGGAAATAACTCAGAAACCCATGACCTATCTCTAACAGCGTGTGAGTGACAAAAAAAGCCGACTGTACACCATTGTTTTCATGTTGGATATGTTGGCAACATGTCGTCAGACACACAAAGCGTGAAATCAGAACACAAAGGGCTCTGTGTGAGGGAAAAGCACCAGTCAAAAGCCTCAGGAGGTCGGTGGATGGAAAACGGAAGTGGATCTCGGCCGCTGGCATTAGAAAGTTCCGGTTGGGGCCAGAAAGAGGCTTGTACAAAGTTAGCGCTTGTTTGACCTCTGAAATGAGGAAAACCCAGCCTACTAGCTTCTTGCAGCCATGTTTGTTTATTTGTTTGTTTGTTATTGTTGTTTTTTATACCAGAGATTTTGGTCTTGTGTCTAGATTACCTGAATTATGTTTCCTCTTTGTATGATTTTGTCTTGTAGATAAGACATTGGTGATACTGCTAAGGTTGTTTCTAGATCTGTTGTTAAAGTTTTATTAAAGAATACTTTGTCTTAGAGTAATGTTTGTTTTGTTTTATCTTTTGTTTGATTCGATTTCCCAAATGTTTCAGGTCTGATAAGAGTGACGTAGTTTAACTGAAATCAAAGGACAGCAAACTTGTGAGCATACACTTACACAGACTACACAATGCCAACATGCATTATTTATTTAAAGTTTTAAAGTCTAATTTCACTGCTTTTATTTCGTACACTGATTTGAGCTTTGCTGGTGTCATGCGAAAAGCTCCACTCTGTCAAGTAGTCTCAAACACACGCCCTTTCAGATAGTTATCAGTATAGCTTCCTCATCACAGGTCATACAGTTTAAGAAGCTGCTTGATTAAAAAAACCTACCAGCATTGCTTATTCTTCTCGAAATGGCAATGGAAACAGGAGACAAAATTAATGGAACTGCATATTATGCTTTGAGAGTACTTGACAGGGCTCTACATAGCGCT
>CM054144.1:31852706-31862706 GCA_028751875.1 Rapana venosa
CTTATTTTGTTAGAAAATGCGTCTTGAGTCCCAAATAGTGATATTGATGCGCTGTTTCCATAAACTCCTCAGTACCTCACCCATTGCAATGATAAAACTACTTACTATCAAAAACTCTGCTGATTGTAATAGACGTAGAGAAGTTGCTCTGTGAAAACAAAAAAAATCTACCTCTGAATGCTTTGCTGTTATTCTATTAAGCTCTTTGACTTTAGTTCCAGATATTCATCTGTTGACTTCAGTTCGAGAGTCTGACAAAGCATGTCAACGCACTTTGTCACAACTCTATATTGTGTCACAAATTGGAATAAGAAAAAGCAGCTTAGAATCAAACGTGGTTTTGCTTGTGATGGCACCAGGCACATTACTTTATAAAAAAAAGAGGAAAAACAGTTGTGCATGCTCTACTCTTAGTTTGTTAGGTAACGCGTCTTGACCCCTAAGGGTTTGCTTACAGGCAAAACCGAAGTACAGATGATGCAACACTCAGGATCTTGAATCATATTTACACACATTTGGAAAACAACAGTTGTTTTCATCAGAATACTTTTTAATGGCTTCTCTTCTGCACAACCACATCTCATTAGCTCAAAAGCTTCAAACACTTCAAGTTAACCCTAAATTGATTTTATGGATTGTGAATACTTTAATTAACCGATTCCAGTGTTTGCTTTGAAGAAAATAACTCATCACAAAGAAGCTACTTCTACTGGTACACCACTAGGCACTGTCTTAGTTCCTGTTCTTTTTACACTATATATACCAATGACTGTACTGGTACTTTAGTTACGCCTGTTGTAACATATTCAGATGACTCTGCTATTCTTGACGTATCCAATTCAGAAAATGTTTATTTTAATGAAGAGCAAAGATTCTATGACTGGTGTAAAAACAACTATCTTGATCTAAATGTCAGCAAAACCAAAGAAATGATGACTGACTTTCACAGGAAAACAACACCAGTCCCTGATTTGTCCATAGAAGGAATAAAAGGAGAGAGAGTACAAGAGTACAAAATAATATCTTGGTACGGTTTTGGATGAGAAGTTAAGTTTTAATGCGAAAACTGCTTTTACTCATAAAAAATGTCAATCAAGAATATACTTCCTTCAGAAAGTGCGGTCACTATTAATGTCAAAAAGGGTATTTTGTGCCTATTTATCGCAGCTCTGCAGAGTCGATCTCATCGTGTGGGCCTCTATGCTGGTTTGGAAGTTTCAGCGTGAAAAACAAGAGCATACTCAATAGAGCTGGAATCGTGTGTAGTAAAGTTGCCGGTGAAAAGCAAAAGGCCTTAAGTGTATCGTATGAAAATCGGACCGCTAGAAAAGCCAAAGACATTGTCACCGATGAAGCACACGCGCTTTCACAACATCATGCATCGCTGCCGTCTGGTAGAAGTTACCAGGTGCTAATACCGAAAACGAATAGAGCCAGAAAATAGTTTTATTGCTAAGTCCATTCAGTGTTTTAACCATTGTTGAATTTCTATGCAGTAGATCCCCATGTCAAACGAGGTGACATCAAATAACAGTGGATGCATATGCATGCCTCTGAGAGAGAGAGGCAGACAGACAGGCAGACAGACAGGCAGACAGACAGAGACAGAGAGAGAGACAGAGAGAGAAACAGAGAGAAAGACAGAGAGAGACACAGAGAGACAGAGACAGACAGAGAGAGACACAGAGAGAGACAGAGAAAGAGAGACACAGATAGATAGAGACAGAGAGAGGGAGAGAGAGAGAGAGAGGGATAGAGAGAGAAGGGGGACGGCTGATGGATAGAGAGATAGAGTTTATCAAAGGGATCATGTTTCCCTATCAGAGTGGCTTGTTTTCAACAGAATTTTGCCAAGGAAAAATTCTTGCAGCCGTGGGTTCTTTGTACGTGCAATGAAAGCGTTTTGCTAATGGGACCTCAGTTTACTGTTTCATCTGAAAGACTAGCATCCAAACCACCACTCAAAGTCTAGTGGGTGAGGTGGAAGTTTGGGCACGATTGGGGCTAAAAAGCGTATTATTTTGCCGTCAGCGCCTGGGCTTTATCACAGTTCTTGATTAAACCATTGACGCTAGGGGCAACAGCAAAGTGAGAAGCTGTATGACCAGTGGCTTTCCCACTCATGGAATTCCACTTTACAGCTTAGTCTTTAGTGATCGACTATGACTCTCTGACTAGGAGGCTTGACTCGTACAGTCCTTAAGTGCTGCAGCCCTGGGGGCTGGTTGGCCTTTAGAGAACATCTCCAACGCTGACTGTCCTTATGCCCACTTGGCCGAGAGAGTTGGGATGTACTGTGGGCAAGGCATCTCCACTATAATCAAATTTCTGCCCAGTTTCCAAAACAGCAGCTGCCTCCTCTTCTGTTTTGGAGGTCATCGTCGGACACGACGGACAAACATACACATACATTTCTAGACAGATACGTTGCCCCTAGACAACTCAATCCAGAGAGCTGTTGTAGTAGGGGCAAAATAGAAAAGGAATATTCGCACGTTTAAGATTCTGCTTTTCTGCTTAGAAGCAAGTTCTGGAGAGAGAGAGAGAGAGAGAGAGAGAGAGAGGAGAGAGAGAGAGAGAGAGAGAGAGAGAGAGAGAGGAGAGAGAGAGAGAGGAGGAGAAGAGAGAGAGAGGAGAGAGAGAGAGAGAGAGGAAGGAAGAAGAGAACAGACAGAAGGAAGACAGAGACAGAGAGGAGAGGGACAGAGAAACAGAAGAGAGCAGAGAGACAGAGGACAGAGAGAGAGAGAGAGAGAGAGAGAGAGAGAGAGAGAGAGAGAGAGAAGAGAAGAGACAGACAGACAGAGAAGACAGAGACGTAAGAGAGACAAACTGAGAGACAGAGACAGAGAGACAAACAGAGACAGAGAGAGAGCAAAACACAAAAACCCCCACAAATCTGTTGTGAAAAGCAAACATGTGACAGGACACAGACGGAGGAAAATTTCACGTTTAACAAGCCACTGCCGAGAACCAAAACGTGCCTTCCAACAAGCCCCGCGTCTTCACTTCCGTGCTCGCAAAGCCATCTGGGAGCAGGTACGCCATGTTGTCCCATCAACGCAGGACACATTCCAGTGCAAGCGGTGATGGCGGATCTTGTCACGTGACAGCATATTTGAGCCTGTATAAAAGATGGATGGAACCACCTGCGAACAAATTTTTTTACGCTAAAGGCTTGCTGCTAAGGAATAGTTAACACGCTTGCCGTTTCGGAAACTAGCGTTTTTGTGGTATATTTTTTTCATATGGAGTAATAGTCTAAAGTTGTAGTTGATCTCTAGAAAAAAAAGTTTTAGTTTGTGCTTTTTGATTAAGGACTTTTTCGAAGCTATTTCTTTGTATTAGAGAATAAAACAAATGATGAAGATTCGTTTACTCCTATCTGGTAAGTGAAAAACAATGTTATGTTGGTTCATGTTTATGAGATACATGTCCTCTTGTTTGTATGAATGTGTGAAGGGGTTTTCTGGAATATGATGGTTAGGGGAAAGAAGAGGTTGTTAAAGGTTTGAGAGAACAGGGAGCAATTTAGTGAGTGAAAAAAATCGGGCATTTGACACTAAAATTTTTTGTTCTGTTTTCATGTTATTTGAAAGGTAAAACTCTGCTTTTATTTAAGTCATTTGTCTGTTTGTTTATTCATACAGTTATGTACGAAAGTAAAAAATGAAGATATGTGTCGAAGGGACAAACTCCAATATCTTCAAACTTGCTGTATACTTGTCTCTTTGTTTGCATGCCTGCCTGTCTATCTTTTTCTTTGTCTATCTGTTCTATTCATTGTCGATTGGTGTAGCTGTAGTTCATTCCAGAGATGGTTTTATTCAGCTGCCTCAAAGCTTCTTTTCTCTCTCTCTCTCTCTCTCTCTCTCTCTCTCTCTCTCTCTCTCTCTCACGCACGCGTGAGTGAATGAGTGAGTGAGTGAGTGTGTATTTGTGTGTGTGTATGTGTGTGTGTTTCATTTAGAGATGTCTATTCATGTAGGTGATAGCTCAACTCTTAGCCTTCTCATTGGTCAGTCACAGTTGAAACACTGATGTTGTTGAGTCAGAACATACGGCAATCAAGTAGGCTAATAATGATAATAACTATAATAATAATAACAACAACAACAACAATAACACTACTACTACTACTACTACTACTACTACTACTACTACTTCTACTGATGATGATGATGATGATATAAGGTAGAGATAAGGAGGTTTTTATTATTTCTACTCCATTCATGTGTTGTATCTTGATGTATTGTAAATCCACGAATCTATGTATATTTCTGCCTGTATATCTCGGTACTCTGTATTCTTTACATTTTCTTTCTTCTTCTTCTTCTTCTTCAAGTGTCCGGTCTGGTCCTGCAGACATCGACGATCATGGCTCTCCATTCTTCCCTGTTCTCGGTCCCTCTCATGAGCTCATTGTTAGTGCCCTCTTTATTCGTTGCGAATTTGTTTAAGCTGTCTGTGAATTTTGTGCGTTGTCTTCCTCTGCTCTTGTTTCCACAGATTTTGCCACTCCATAACAGTTTCTCTAGTCCGTCAGCCCTGATTATATGGCCGAAAAATTTGAGCTGTCTTTCTCTGATGGTGTTGAGAAGGGATCTCTTGTACCCAGCCATTTCCATTACTTCTGCATTAGTTTTTCTTTTTGTCCATGAGATTTTCATGATTCTCCGGATGAACCACATTTCCACTGCTTCTAGTCGCTGTTCTGTGTCTTTGGCTAGGGTCCAGCACTCACATCCGTACAGAAGAATGGACCATACGTAGGCTCTCAAAACATGGATCTTTGTCTTGAGGCTTATCTTACTGTTGGTAAAAATGCATTTCATGTTGTTAAAAGTTGCCTTAGATTGACCGATTCTCTTCTTGATTTCTGTGTCACACTTGCCGTCCGGGGTGATAGTACAACCAAGGTATTTAAAGGTGTTTACTTGTCTGATTCTCTCTCCTTTACAGGCTATGTTGCATTGTGGTATAACAGCTTTTTTCGAGATCACCATGCATTCTGTCTTCTTTGCATTGAGCTGTAATCCTTTCTTTTCGCTTTCGTCTGTTTCGTCTATTTTCTTTTATTTTTTGTTAATATTTCTAAATATGTCGTTAATCAATATATATATATATATATATATATATATATATATATATATATATATATATATATATATATATATATATATATATATATGTTCTTGTGTACCTATCTTTTATCATAACCAATGGGGTTTGCCAACAGCCCTCTCTGCGGTCCTGCTGTCACGTGCTGGGGCGGAAATAGCCGGCATGACGCCATCAGCGAAAGAGGTGGAAGCTGATTGGGCGTCGGTGGTGGACTGTTTCAGCATTCTGACCAATCAAACGACACTCCCGCTAGTGTCAGATAATTCGGCAGTACAGGTTACCCAAGACTTGCTGAAAGCAATTTGCGGGTTAGTGCTTCCACCGCGTATTTATGTCTGTTTTGCTATGTTATTTTTCTGTACTTAGTTAGATACTCTTTCTTCTATATTGTGCCAGGAAGTACACATACTGATGATGAAATCAGCCTTACTGTTTGTGCTGTTGGCTTGTGTCATCTAGGTTAAGTGGCATACAGATTATGAGACAGAAATAGATGGAAAAAAAGAATATATTATACTAGTAAGTCATTAATAAAAAAAAATTATAATGATGATGATGATGATAATAATAAAAAAAAAATGATGATGATGATGATGATGATGATGTATGGAATTTATATAGCGCTGAATTTTGCAAAGGAACAAATCAAAGCCCTCAACTCTCCCACCCACCCCCACAACCCAATAAGGGAAAAATAAACACAACAAAACAAATAAATCAGTCAACCAGCCAACCAATGGCTTACCATCCAAGCAAACTTTAAAAAAAAAATCGATTAGGGGATCTGGCTCAAATGTCTTTTTCTTATTTACGACTGGTTATGTACTACTTGGCAATGACATCATTAATAAAGTTCTAAAGATATGCGTATAAGTGTACACACTTTTTTTTTTTACTGGTCTGCACATGCAGGTCTGTTGTTTTTCTTTGGAGACGGGACTAAAAGACCGAACCTTTGCATCGTAAATCAGTAGTCTATAGATAAGGCCCCAAACTTGAAGTTGTGTATTAGTTCAATCCATGTTTTATCTGGATCCTAGTCTTTTTCCGATGAGATAATGAACTCTAGTCTTGTATGCAACACACATCAAGTACACATAAGAGAACCCACGAGAGAACCAGGTATTTCATTTTATCTGGTTAAAAAAAAAATCTTCTATATCTTGGATAATGGAATAAGCACCCATGTACTTTTCTTTAACATCAAGTCCCCGTGTGTATGCAGTTTTGTAAATTTTGTCATCCGTTTCCCCCGGGAACACAATGGCTTACTCTTCTGAAAAGCGGAACGAGTTTTAACATGTGCGCAAGCTATTGTGCGTTTGCCCGAAAAAAAATCAAATATGGTAGGGTAACAAATACACATGAAGACAGAAAAATAGGAAAAAAGTCCGCGGCACTGCTTTTGTGGTTACCTGCTGTCCCCAGGGTTGAAAGCAGCCCAAGTTTCACGCAGAGAAATCTGCAGTGAGTAAAAGTAGTATACAATACAATATTCCACAGTATTCTTAACAAAATTTTGAACATCATATCCTATCTACCCAGTCTTCTGAAGTATTCTTAACAAAATTGTGAATATCATGTCCTATCTACCCAGTCTTCTAAAGTATTCTTAACAACATTTTGACTTTTACGTCCTGACTACCCAATCTTCTACAGAATTATTAACACAATTCTGAATATCATATCCTGACTGAACCGAACTGAAATCAAAATGTACTGATACCAGTGACTGCCCTAATTGTGTGCAGGACCAAAGAAAAATTCTTAATCTGTGTGGACACCAGTTTACGTAACGCTGACGAAAACTCCGTGGTTCGACTCTTCAGGCCCCTCTTCAACATCACCGTCGTCACAGAGGCCTACAACAATCTGTGTCACAACCTCACAGGTAAGATTGTAACCTCACAATTGTTACTTGATCTTCTCTGGGGAGGAGGTAGTAATCATCCTTACTGTTAAAATTAGGGTGCTGCTGCTGAGGACTGGACACTGCAGATTCAGACATCAAATGTTTACCAAGGTCCACATTGGTGATTCTGAGGCGTGCCCCTGTCGCACTTCTCCCATGACAGTGGAACACTTCCTCCAGACCTTTCTGTCCAACACACCAAAACCTGAGGGCCGATATCTGGCCGACTGACCTGCCGATGAGGGACAAACTCTTCGGACCACTGGAGGGTCTTCAGCGCACGGCAACATTTGTCAGGGCCTCAGGAGTTGCTGTTGAGCGTTCGACGACGACGACGACGAGGAAGAAGAAGAAGACGAAGATTGTGATCTGTCATTGAATTAATTGGAGAGTGTGGAGTGGGACATAGGTCTGATCCTTCTGAAATAAAAATTCCATACATTATTATTATTATTATTAAATCCATTTAGAAGTGACGTCATCAGCAGTATCTATATGTTTTAGTTGCTCAGAAAAAAAGTTGACCACTGCTTGGGTTGGAGAAGATATACAGTTCACGTATATAGGCTTTTTTGAGGGGAAAAGAAAAATAACATATATTTTCCCATAGAAAAAGAAAGAAGACTTATGTTTCCAGTGACGTCATACCTAACACAACTTCAGGAGGCTGAAACATGGGGTGTCCAGTGAAACAAAGATCAGGGATAACGTTGAGGGAAGTGCTACATAAACTGGAAAGGAGTTGAATGGAATGAGAACGAATAACACTACTACTACTACTTACTACTACTACTACTACTACTACTACTACTACTACTACTACTACTACTACTACTACTGCCACTACCACTACTACTACTACTACTTACTACTACTACTACTACTACTACTACTACTACTACTACTACTACTACTACTACTACTACTGGATGGGTGGGAAACGACAGAACCCCCACCCCCACCCCAACAACAACAGTAGTTACACAAAACATAACACAGACGACGTGGCTGAATATCGTTTCAGTGACAGACAGTGAAGAGGACCTCACCTGTCTCATCAACTCAACGGCTCTGCTGCCTTGCTACAACGAGTACTACAACTACCTGTTCTACCTGTCCGTCGTCAAGCGCTTCGGCTCCCCTCAGAGACAGCTGTCTGATGAGGTTGTCAGCACCTTGCTCTGCACGTGAGTCCAGTCTGGTGATGATGCTGTATTGGTTTGAGTAGCGGGTTTTTTTGTTCGTTGGTTAATTAAGCAAGGGGACAAATTGTGGTGTGATGTGGTGTGGTGGAGTGGAGTGTGGTGTAGTGTAGTGTAGTGTAGTGTAGTGAAGCTTAGTTATGTAGTCTAGTCTAGTGTTGTGTTGTGTTGTGCTATTTGTGTTGTGCTATGTTGTATTGTGATGTAATTTAGTCTAGTAATGTGTTGTGTTGTGATGCGATGTAGCGTAGCCAAGTGTTGTGTTGGTGTGTGTGTGTGTGTGTTTGTGTGTGTGTGTGTGTTGTGTGTGTGTGTGTGTGTGTGTGTGTGTGTGTGTGTGTGTGTGTGTGTGTGTGGTGTTTTGGCGATACTTATCAAATGATAGATCAAGTACTGAAATAAACATTATTAATCAGATTGATTGACTGATTACTGACTGATTGACTAAATGACAAACTACTTATTCTCAGAGGTAAAAGTAAGTAATTGTCTATCTGTCTCTGTTTATTTTCTGAACAGGTTAGCGGAAGAACGCCGAGACTGCGAAGTGAAGGCACTTAGCGTTTGCAGTACCAAGATAGGTCTCATCATGCAGTCTTTTTACCAGAAAACTTTGCCGTCTGCTTGCAGTGAAGATAACGCCCAAACAACCGGAACAACAAAAACAACATAGTAACCACAGCTTGATATGAATGAATACATTCGTGGATTTTTTTCCCACACGAATCGAACACAACACCACACATAAAACCACTTTAAAAAAATCCCCGATTGTTGCTTTAAAGAAATGAACACAATTCGGAATGCGAAGGTCGATAGGCCTATTTGGGAGAGCGTTGATCTGTAGCCCACCCGAATTTCAAGTTATTGTGTACTTAATGGTACTAATGCTTATATTGTAGCCTTTATCTCCTGCTTGGATTATGAACAGTGACTACTGTACATAGCTTCACGGACGTGGCGATTCATTTTAACTGCTTACACAATCACACCATAATTATGTTTGTTCTTGTGCGGGGTTACTCTCAAGCCAAATATGGCTGCAATCTGGAACAGAGGAGCTTTTGTGCTGAACCAGCTTTTTCACTGCCAGTGAAACTGTTCTCTCTGGATAGTTTTGATGTTTGTTGATAACTATGCGTTTATCTTCCTCTGTATTTCTAACGTTATCCTTGGGCTTCGTTTACTGGAAACGCTTTTCTTTTTACTTCAGGTTGTAGTTTACTCTCGGTGTGCTTTTGAAGTTAGTTATGCAAAACATATGTCTCTGGTTTATCTCGCTTGTGACTTAACCTACCGGTCCGCTGCTTTGGAAACTAGTTAAGAAGTTTGCATTATAAAGGTTTACAAAAAAAGTATCCGGGAAAAGCGTGTAATAGCTGGTATTCATTTTGATGTTTTTATCAAATATAAAGCTAGCGTTTATGATTTTTTGGGGTTGCTTCTACGTACTGGATCTGGATTGTTTTTCGCTTTCATTTTCGATGGAAGGTGTATTGTTTATAGTCCAGTAACTTCGGCTTTGTTGGGTTAATGTGAAAGAATAACAGGATCGGTGTACAAACAGTTGAATGAAGCATGATGCAATATTAGATAATATGCATATAGCATACAACTCTCTTGTGTTGGAGGAAATGGCGAGGCTTTACGTACGTTTGAGCAGTACACTTTTTTTTTTTTTTTACATTTTGTCTACATACTATTCATATTGGTTTTGTGCATTCAGTAATGTTTACTTAAAATTGTATCAGAAATAACGCTC
>CM054144.1:31872706-31877706 GCA_028751875.1 Rapana venosa
TATTACCTAGAAAGGACGATATAAGTTCAACTGATTCAGAACATAAGCCATACATGTCTAGCTTTTTTTAATAGAAGAGCATGATCAATAGTGTCAAATGCCTTAGTAAAATCTACAAAAATGGCTCCTGATAACATATTGTTATTAATGTTTCCATGCCATTGTTCTATGAGATTTGTGAGAAGAGTATGGCAGGAGTGGTTCCTCCTGAATCCACTCTGGCTTTGGTGAAATAAATCATACTTGATAAAGTGAGATTGAAGGTTGCTCTTAAGGTGTTTTTCAAGGGGCTTAGACAATGTAGACAGAATAGAGATAGGTCTATAATTTGAGGGATCATTTGGGTCGCCAGATTTAAAGAGTGGTATTATTTTGGCATCTTTAAATGCTTGAGGGAAGCAGGATTTTTCTACACAGAGATTATAAATATATGTGATATGTTCAGAAATTATGGGAGCAGAGATCTTTAAAATTTTACTGTCAATGTCATCGAAGCCCCGCGATTTTGACTGTTTTAATGAGCACAGTTCTTTGTATACTTCATGTACACCAATAAATCCAAATTTCAACCTAGTAAGTATTTTTCTTGAATTACAAAAATCTTTTAATGCAAGCAAATTGTTACATTTTGTATAGTCTACAGGAACAACCGTTTTCTCCTACTGTGGTGAAATATTTATTGATACTTACAGCTGATAAGTTGCAAGAAGGTGAAACAGATACCGATGCTTTACCAGACAGTTGGTTTATGGCTTTCCAGAGTGATTTAGTGTCCTTTTTAGATGATATAAGATCACTGAAATATTTCTTTTTTGCAGCTCTTTTCATTGCTGTTATCTTATTTCGTTGTTTCCTGAAATTGTCATCTCTGCCTGCTGATCTTAGCAGAGAATCTCGGATTGAAATAGCTGCATTAATTTCGTCAGTAAGCCAAGGTGGTTTTTCTTTAAATTTGACACGTTTCATTTTGAGTGGTGCGTGCTTGTCATAGACAGACAGAAACATTTTGTACCAAGCAGCAAGAGCTTCGTTTGGATCATTGTACTGATACACCTCAGAAAAATTGGCCAGACATAAATCATACAGAAACTCTTCAATACGAAACGATTTGTAACTTCTAAAAGAAATACATTTGTGTCGACATATAGGGATTTTGGCACCCTTTTTGGACCAAGTTAAACAAACAGGAAAATGATCACTAAGTCCAAACACAGGCACAGACGTTTCTATTATGTTAGTAGGATTAGTAACATATATGTGATCAATTAGTGTTTCAGAAGACACCATTTTCTTTGTTGGGGTATTGATTAATTGTGAAAGGTTATGTGATTCGTAAAGGTTTTTCCATTTATTGTGAGGTTTACATAAGTCAATATTAAAATCACCTAGCAAGATTAATTCTGTTGAATAGCTCGAAACGTCGTCCATCATTTGTTCAAAACGATCAAACCATTCAATTCGTTCAGCAGGGTTTCTATATAAGAAGCCAACCAGCATTGGTGCAGACCCTTTTAAATGGATTTGTAGCCATATACATTCAATTCCATATTTGTCAAAATCACTAACCTGTTTGTAATTAATAGACTGATGTACATATGTTATCAGTCCTGTTTCCAGTCTTGCTTTTGCATCCCTTCTAATGACATAGTATCCTGGAACTGAAACTGTGTTATTTACAACATCAGACAAACGAGATTCTGAAAAACAAAAGACATGAAAACAATTATCAGCATTAGAAAGAATGGGATGAATATCAGATAACTTGTTCAGAGAGAGAGAGAGAGAGAGAGAGGGATAGAGAGTTTTGAACAGCATTGAACATGTAACTACCATAAGAATGCTGGATAATGAATTGAAACGTAAGTATAGTCTAGGACATTGGTTTTTTAAATTTTTATTCTTCCTTATTCCATCTAAAAAAAAACCAACAACAACCCCAAAACCCAAATGACTGCAAGCAGATGGTTTGTCTGTTTCGTTCTGTTGTGTGTTTGTTAGTTTGCGTCTTAAAGAATCACCCTTTGTGGGGGGAACGTGATCGTTGGAATAAGTCATCTGCCTTGTCCGCAGTTTGATGTTCTGTTTATGGCGAGGACAGCGCTGCGGGGGTCTGTGGTTGAAGTTATAATTATAGACACACCTTCCTTATTTACTGCAGTGCATAGGCAGACTACTCATAGACGGCATGTAAAAAAAAAAAAATGCCGAAATTGGAGAAGCACAGGTGGTGGTGATGGTGGTGGTGGTGGTGGTGGTGGTGGTGTGTGTGTGTGTGTGTGTGTGTGTGTGTGTGTGTGTGTGTTGTGTGTGTGTGTGTGTGTGTGTGTGTGGTGAGTGTGTTTGTGTGTGTTTGTGTGTGTTTGTGTGATTGTGTGTGTGTGCGTGTGTGTGTTTGTGTGAGTGTGTGTTTGTGTGTGTGTGTGTGTGTGTGTGTGTGTGTGTGTGTGTGTGTGCGCGCGTGCGAGTGTTTGTGTGTGTGCGAGTGATGTGTGTGTGTGTGTGTGTGTGTTTGTGTGTGTGGTGTGTGTGTGTGTTTATTTATTAATTTCTATTCTTTTGTTTCGAGGAAAATGGAATAAGCACTCATGGGTTTTTTTTGGGGGGTTACATCCAGTACCCGCGCGCGTGCGCGAGTGTGTGTTGTGTGTGTGTGTGCTGTGTGTGTGCGCGTGCGCGCGCGAGTGGTGTGTGCGTGTCTGTCTGTGTGTGCGTGTGTGTACGCGCAAGCGTATATGTATGATGCAGCGTGTGTACATGCGTCTGTGTGTGTGTTTGATATCAAACCTAAATCTGATGTCTTTCGCAAGCACATGAAAAGGATAGGGAGTTAAAGGATGACTGGGAAAGGGTTAAGGCTTCAACCGTTTATGTCAACAATGCTGGCGTGCGCTCACGCTTGTGTGTGTGTGTGTGTGTGTGTGTGTGTGTGTTTTGTGTGGTATGCAGTTTGTGTGTATTTATGTGTGTATCAATGTGTGTGTGTGTGAGTGTGTGTATGTGAGTGTGTGTATGTGTGTGTATGCGTGTGTTTCAATGGTGTGTGTGTGTGTTGTGTGTGTGTGTGTGAGTGTGTTTGTATCAATGGTGTGTGTGTGTGTGAGTGTGTGTGTGTTTGTGTGTATGTGTGTCTATCAATTATGTGTGTGTTAGTGTGTGTGTGTTTGTGTGTGTATCAGTGGTGTGTGTTTGTTTGTGCGTTTATGTTTGTGTGTGTATGTGTGTGTGCGTGTGTGTGTGTGTGTCTGTGTGTGTTGAGAGAGAGAGAAAAGAGAGAGAGAGGTGCGCTTGTGAACATGCACAAATAAAATGTGTGTGTGTGTGAAGGTATGAGTGTATGCGTGCTTGAGTAATTTCTACGCATAAACTCATACTTGCGCGCTCACCCGCGCGTGTGTGGATACGCTTGTGTTTAGGTTCAAATGTGTGTTTGAAATCGTGTGTGCACGTAAGTTTGTGTGCGCTCATTTCTCTGCTTATGCTCGACCGTTCATTTTTGTTGTGTGCGTCTACTGTATTTTTGACAGACAAAATGGCTTAAGATATCTAGTAACAAATCAGCAACGATCGATATTACCCGATCAGTACCAACCAGTGCCCCTATGACCTTGAATAGATGATTCATAAAGTGACGATGAAAAACTACGCATTGTGCTATGAGGTGAATGAATTCTGTTGCTGGCTGTAAAAGAAGGGCAATGAAAAAAATGTTCTGGGAACATGTTCATGTTCATTAAACGACAAGCTCTCTCTCTCTCTCTCTCTCTCTCTCTCTCTCTCTCTCTCTCTCTCTCTCTCTCTCTCTCTCTCTCTCTCTCTCTCTCTCTCTCTCTCTTCTCTCTCTCTCTCTCTCTTTTCTTGTGTGTGTGTGTGTGTGTGTGTGTGTGTGTGTGTGTGTGTGTGTGAAGAGAATAAAAATCTAGAAACTAGCAGGTGTACATGTGTAGGCCTAACCGTATTCACCGCCAGCGTGTGTGTATGTATGTATGTATGTATGTATGTATGTATGCATGTGTGTATGTTGTATGTATGTATGTATGTATGTATGTATGTATGTATGTATGTATGTATGTATGTATGTATGTATGTATGATGTTGTATGTATGTAGTGTATGTATGTATGTATGTATGTATGTATGTATGTATGTATGCATGTGTATGTATGTATGTATGTATGTATGTATGTATGCATGTGTGTATGTATATATATGTGTGTGTATGAATGTATGTATGTATGCTATTGTATGTATTGTATGTATGTGTGTGTATGTGTATATTTATGTGTGTATGTATGTATGTATGTGTGTATATGTATGTATGTGTGTGTTTGTATGTGTGTATGTATGTTATGTATGTATGTGTGTGTATGTTTTATTATATATATATATATATTATATATATATGTGTGTGTGTGTGGGGGGGGGTGTATGTATGTATGTCTGTATATGTGTATATATATGTATGTGCATGTACGTATGTATGTATGTATGTTGGTATGTATGTCTATATGTATATATGTGTGTATGTATGTGTGTATGTATGCTAGTATGTAAGTCTATGTATGTCTGTATGTTTGTATGTATGTATGTATGTATCTATCTATGTATGCGTGTGCGCGCGCGCGGGTGCAGACGCGCGTGTGAGTGAGTGGGACGTTTACTCAACACACACACATACATAAGGACACACATGTGACATACCTCAACATATAGAATAAGCCCAAACATGAACCACTATAACATCACCATTGAAAAAAACATCATAAAAACCACACATACATAAGGACACCTGTGACATACCTCAACATATACCCAAATAAGCCCAAACATGAACCACCATAACATCACCATTGAAATAAACATCATAAAAATCACACATACATAAGGACACATGTGACATACCTCAACATAATCAATAAGCCCAAACATGAACGACCAAAACATCAGCATTCACAAAAACATAATAAAAACCAGCCAAGCAGAACCTAACACCTTTGCAACCAA
>CM054144.1:31880206-31892706 GCA_028751875.1 Rapana venosa
CTGCAATGTTTACATTACGCATGAATTCACAGCAATTTTAAGAGAGGAAAGAGAGAGAGGAGGAGAGAGAGAGAGAGAGAGAGAGAGAGAGAGAGAAGAGAGAGAGAGAGAGAGAGACAGTGGAAGAGAGAGAGAGAGAGAGAGAGAGAGAGAGGAGGAAGAGAGAGAGAGAGAGAGAGAGAGAGAGAGAGAGACGAGAGAGAGACGAGAGAGAGAGAGAGAGAGAACAGTGAGAGAAACATAGAGAGAGAGAGGCAACATATCCACACATAAAAGACACTCTTTCGAACTGTTCAAAAAACCGAAATCGAATACAGTTATACAGTTCTCTTTATCCAACAGAGGTCTGATTCAAATGCCGCCGGCACAGCCAGCATAAAGCGACACACACTCACACATACACACACGAAAGCCTGAACAGAAAGAAACGTAATGCAGGCAAACACTCGGTGTAAGTGAAGCATGCACCCGGTTTAATAACGCCGAGTTCATGCAGTTTATCTTACCTACCCACCCACCCGCACTCCATCTCTCCTCTCCCTCCCTTTCGACATCATTCTGAGGAACGGCATTCAATGCCAACGTTGTCAACACGACAGTTAGAGAGAGGCGAAAAGGGTAAACACACCTAGATTGTTCTTTCTTTCTTAGCGACAGAAACAAAAGGTGAATTGAATGGATCAGAAAGAATGGTTTTGATCAAATTATATTGATTGACGCAAAAAGTATAAATACCGCGTGGAAAGTTCAAGAGTGTCTGGAATCAAATAGCAGTAGATAGTAGTGTTCTTGTGTGACAGAGTCTCGGTGACAAGCTAAGACGCTTTGACGCTTTGATCACTTTATTGTCATTGCCCAAAGTAGCCTATTGACAAGGGGGGTTATACACGACTTTCTTTTGTAAATACAAATAAATACAAGAAAAATCACATGATGCATTTAACGTAATGAAAACAAAACATCCAAAAATGAGCTCTCTATGAACGGATACGACTTTAAGCTCTGACGTAAACTCAGTTTCAAACTGAACACAAAGTAATAACAAGGATGAACAATAGGAACCAATAAGCAATAACTAAAATAATGAAAAGAACATTCTAGAATGCTATATTAGACCATCCATTGACATTGTATGTGAAATTTTCAAAAAATATTCTTGCTGGAGAGTACAGCGTAATTATAAATGTTTCTTTAGGTGTTTCACAAAATGCTGGAGTTTACATAATATAAATGTTACTTTAGTTTAGTCACAAATGTCAAGCTGAAGAGAAAGTGAGAGAGAGAGAGAGAGAGAGAGAGAGAGAGAGAGATAGATAGATAGATAGATAGAGAGAGAGAGAGAGAGAGAGAGAGAGAGAGATGAGAAGAGAGAGAGAGAGAGATGAGAGAGAGAGAGAGAGAGAGAGAGAGGAGAGAGAGAGAGCTGGAACTCGAGCTGGGAATGGAAAGATTTATTCACAAAAAGGCCATTGGGCCCATGAAGGGGGAGGTTGCCGAGCTGCTTAGTATTTTAGTGAGAAAAATAAGGAAGCACCAAAAAAACACCAAAATGTTTTTGTATAACCACAACCACCACACTAGAAATCAGTCACAAAGAATATGACTTAAGAAACCAAGATATCTCTTATTCTAAAGGCTTTACACAAAAATAAAGCAAGGCTGCGCACAAAGAGAGAGAGAGGGAGAGAGAGAGAGAGGAGAGAGATGAGAGAGAGACTGAGAGAAGAGAGAGAGAGAGAGAGAGAGAGAGGAGAGAGAAATAATAATAATAAGAAGAGTTCTGAAGAAGAAGAGTTGTGAAAGAAGAAGAAGAAGAAGAAGAAGAAGAAGAAGAAGAAGAAAGAAGAAAAAGAAGAAGAAGAAGAAGAAGAAAAAGAAAGAAAAATGAAGAAAAAGGAGTTAATCAGACGTCATTAAGTGACTTAATTCCTTGGCTCTTTCTTGGAGGAGGTCAGCAATGGACCACTCGCATATCATTGTGGTGCTTTCCCCAGCTGCTACCTGTGGCGTTCCCCCACAATATGCACCCTGTTTCACAAGTCACACCTGGCTGGGGATCGCTGAGACCACCACAAAATCCATATGCACTGGCGGCGGACAAGATTGCATGTATGGCACCTTTTACAATTCTTTTCAAATCGGCAACCATGCTTCAATTCCAATGTTTTCTCCCTTAGTTTAGTAGAGAATGAAAGCTGTTATACTAGAGGTTGGCCAAGGATGAATGACTATAGTCTTTAGATAACATTTCGAAGCATGCGAACGGTTTGATAGAGGCTTTAGCGCTATGCTTTCAGTGAATGACTGACTGATGAAGCTTTAGATTAAGGCCAGAAGCCCCAAATGGTACAGATACAGTTCAGATGGATGAAGTCAAATGGTTTGATGTTCCCTGTGGTGACGTGTGTGTGTGTGTGTGTTGTGTGTGTGTGTGTGTGTGTGTGTGTGTGTGTGTGTGTGTGTGCGCGCGCGTGCGTGCGTGTATGTATATATGTATGTGTGCATGCGTGCCCACGGGAATGTGTGCATATGTGTGTATGTCTGAAACAAGTCATCTATAGCGTTAAGTGATTTTTCAGTTTTGTATGAGTGACAGATTCCATTCAATATTGAATAGAGGCATGAAAAAAACCAACCAGGTGGTTTAAATGGAGAGTTTCGTTTTGATTTATTATTTTTATATATTTTTAAAAATATATTTCTATTAACCTTATTGTTATGAACTATCTATTTAGTGTGGTCAGGAAAAATGAATTGCTTTTCACCGAATTCCAATATGAATCCCAACAGAGCTCCAGAGTTGGGTACAGTGACAAGGAAGTATGGGAAACCTGAATTTTGAAACAGTCAAAAGCTGAAAAAAAAATATGACAAGAAAAACAACAACTTATAAACAGAAACGAAAATGTGTAAGACACAAAAAATAGGACAAAAATGAATAAAAAGAAGCGTTTTAAAGACTGGTGCAACAGTTTGGGTGAACAAGAATGTTCTCCTACCATGCTGTTGTCCATGAAGTCATGGGTTCGAATCTCGGTTGTTCGTGTCTGTTGAATCAAAGGTAGGGATTTTTACCAGCTCCTGGGTCAACTTATACACCGACCTACAGGTGCCTTAATTACCTTACGTTTAACATGCGTATGCAGAAGTTCAAGTATGTACTTAAAAGATCCTGAAATATATGTTAGCTTTTGTTTGATTACAGAAACACGAACATACCCTGCACACACTTTGTAATTTGAGAGGGATGAGTTCCTCTATGTTCAACTTGCCCAAGAGACACGGCCTGAAATTTTCAGGGTAGTATCCCAACGTCTCATCGGGGAGATAAGCTATAAGGGAAAAGAAGAAGAGATGAGAAGAGAGAAGAGAAGAGAAGCAAAGAGAAGAAAAGAGGAGAGGAGAGGAGAGAAGAAAAGAGGAGGGGAAGAGAAGAAAAGAGGAGAGGAGGAGAGGAGAGAAGAGAAGAGAGAGAGGAGAGAGAGAAGAGAGAGGAGAGAGAAGAAAGAGGAGAGGAGAGAAGAGAAGAGGAGAGGAGAGGAGAGAGAGAAGAGAAAGAAAAGAGGAGAGGAGAGAGAGAAGAAATAGGAGAGGAGAGGAGAGGAGAGAAGAGAAAAATAGGAGAGGAGAGGAGAGAAGAGGTGAAAAGAGGAGAGGAAGAGGAGAGAAGAGAAGAGAAGAGAAGTGAAGAAAAAATAGACTTCTTCGGCCTCCAAAGCTCGGACAGCAACCACCATTGTCTGTCATATGATCGAAAATGCGTTAAGCTGCCGGTAAGCGCCTGACAAGTCAGGCCTAGCGCATCAGACTTCGGTGTGGGAGAGAATTGTTATAGTTCAAGTCTTTCTGGTTAAAAATAAAAGTGGCGGGGGTTGGCGCAGGAGAATGGGCCAAGAACGATTAAAAAAAAAAAGACAAGAAGGAGGTGGCAGAAAGAAAAGGAACAAGGCAGAAACAAAGAGAGGCTTAAAAAAGGGGAAATTCCTAGCACAGAGTTTCCAGAAGGTGGGGATGATATTAAATTTTATAATGACAGTCCCCGGCATTCCCCTAGGGGAAGACAATAGACTGAAAGGAGGTAAGCCACACAAAAGCTCAACACTTAAAAAAAAAAAAGACAGCGAATCAAACACAATCAAACCAATTAAGAACAAAAACATTCACAATGACAAGAATACAATCCAACCCAACACAACACGATGATCATCTATAAACAAAACCAAAAATAAAAATAAAAAAAAAGAGACAAGCACACAAAAACAAGCTCGAGCAAATTATCTCCTAAAAAAATCACATCGTCAACAAACAAAACCCTACATACGCACTAAAGTTTTCATCATAAAACTCAAAATAGTCACCCACCACCACCACCACCATACAGCAGTAAAAATTCAGCAGTAACAACAATATACAGCCCTCATTTCTAGAAGTCTCCATAAATCGTGTTCTGTCTGTACCCTTTCTCATGAGCGGTCAGGATAGCTGGGATGGTTTTATTGGGACATAGACTGTGACGCTAATCGCAGCTTTTGCTCACGACCGTTTACACTTTAGTGTTAACTGTCTGTGTTATATATTTATGGAACTATCTGCCTGCTGTTTGTGGGGTCGGTGTGTGTAGGTGGGGGAGGGTAGCTTAATAAAGGTGGCACTTCACTGGTAAGGGTGCAGTGCTGCCGTGTGTGGGGGGTTAGTTGCCTGAGAAAAAGTCTCAGTAGCAGTTGGAAAACTTCCGAAATGTGAGAAGCAAACGTGATAAGGTAAGAGGTGTGTGTGTGTGTGTGTGTGTGTGTGTGTGTGTGTGTGTGTGTGTGCGTGCGTGTGCGCGCGTGTGTGTGTGTATGTGTGTGTCTTTATTCATTTATTTTATTTAATTCTTTTATATCGAGGATAATGGAATAAACATATGTGCTTTTTTACATCCAGTCTCCGTGTGTATGCGGATTTGTGAATTCTGTCATCTGTTCCCATCGGCACACAATGGCCTACTCTTACGAAAAGCGGAACAGGATTTAACGTGTGCGCAAGATGTTCTGCGTGCGTTCGCACACGGGGCCTCGGTTTATAGTGTCATCAGGACTGTGTGTGGTATGTGTGTGTGTGTGTGTGTGTGTGTGTGTGTGTGTGTGTGTTGTGTGTTTGTGTGTGTGTGTGTTTGTGTGTGTGTGTGTGTGTGAGTGTGTGTGTGAGTGTGTGTGTATGTGATGTGTGTGTGTGTGTGTGTGTGTTAGGAACAGTTTGAAACTTCTGGAATTTGAGAAGCAATCATAAGGTAAGGTGTGTGTGTGTGTGTGTGTGTGTGTGTGTGTGTGTGTGTGTGTGTGTGTGTGTGTGTGAAGAACAGTTTGAAACTTATGGAATTTGAGAAGCAAGCATAAGGTAAGGTAAGGTAAGCTATGTATGTATGTATGTATGTATGTATGTATGTATGTGATGTATGTATGTGCGTGTGTGTATGTATGTATGTAAGTAAGTAAGTATGTATGTATGTATATATGTATGTAAGTATGTATGTATGTATGTGTGTATGTATGTATGTATGTATGTATGCATGTATGTATGTGTGTGTGAGAGAAAGAGAGTACCAAACAAACATAAAAAAACCCGAATGTGGAGCTCTTACCATAATTCCTGAACTAAACCCAAATACAGCTGTATATTAAAAAAAAAATTCATATACGGTCCAAGCCAAAGAAAAGAAAACCTATGTCTCCTGATGAATAGCTTGAGAACAAAATTCCAGACATAATAGACTGCAGCAGTAAAAAAAATAGGACATTGAACGCAAAACATCTCACCTTCCAAACAGAAACATACACCTGCTTTATTGACACCATGTACATCACACAATAATTTACCCTTCCCCTCGTACCCATAGAACTGTAAAGTCACAGTACGGATTTCATTTCTCGATCGTAAACTGAATAAGCAACGTGTGTGTGTGTGTGTGTGTGTGTGTGTGTGTGTGTGTGTGTGTGTGTGTGTGTGTGTGTGTGTGTGAGTGTGTGTGTGTGTATGTTTGAAAAGTAGTGTGTGTGTAGTGTGTGTAGTTGTGTGTGTGTGTGTTGTGTAGGCTGTAGTGCTTGTATGTTGTGGTTATTTTCGAACCAAGCTATATTATAGTTGTAATCAAGAGCGTTATCCTAGCTCTTGCAAAGACAGTAGTTGATGATTGTGCTGATATCCAGCAGAGAGTGAATGCGCTTTCTCCAAGAGAGAGAGAGAAGAGAGAGAGAAGAGAGAGAGAGAGAGAGAGAGAGAGAGAGAGAGGAGAGAGAGAGAGAGAGTCAGTCTGTCTATTCACTTTAATCAGGTCAACAGTTATCAATATGACCGAAACCCTTGCGAATCAATGCCAATATTGCGTCGCGTTGTATGGGAAATTCATAGAGTCTTAAAGAGTTCAAAGAGTACACAGTCTGGCGACGATTTTGCTTGAAGTGTGTAGTGAATACGGGGTACTGCTATATTAGTAGTAGTAGTAGTAGTGGTATTAGTACACTGGTATAGTAGTGTATAGTATCCATATGGTGTATACAATGAGGGGCGTGGAGAAATAGTGCCAGAGAGCGAGCAGCTCTAATATCGCCATGTTCACTCATTGAAAGTGAGGAATGAGAGTTAGACGAGTGTGTAATTTGGGTAAGTAGGGAAAATCGAAGTGAGTCCGATATAATTGAGAATGGTAAGGGGGAGCCATCTGATTTTTTTCGGGGGGGGGGGGGGGGGGGGGGGGGGGGGGGGGGCGACTCTGGAACTCGTAAAACAGATTTTTAAATCGACAAATCTGAATGGTAGGTAAAAACGGTCGCGTACGCAAAATCTCAACATTGGTGAACCTGGAAGCTGTAGCCGGTGAACAAATACATTTTTTTTCGTGAAAAACTCTTACAATTTTCAGCAGAAATATAAATCACTTTGATAAGCTATCAACTCTTAACACGAAAGCTTTTAAATATTTAAATCATAAAACCACAGAGTCAATGAATTACTTACTTGGTTTTCTTGTTTATGTACTGAAAAAAGAATGGAACGTGATGCAAATTTGGAAGTGTGTGTGTGTGTGTGTGTGTGTGTGTGTGTGTGTGTGTGTGTGAGAGAGAGAGAGAGAGAGAGAGAGAGAGAGAGAGAGAGAGGCGGAGACAGACACAGAGAGACAGACAGACACACAGACAGACAGACACAAACACCGACACACATACATACACAGAGCGAAAAACAGAAACACAGAGACAGAGAGAAAAAGAACGAAACGGAGAAGGTAAAGAACAATAGCATTTCGCAAGATATACATCTCATTCTGCCAGTGATGAATGAAAGAAGGAGAAGAACTATAACAGGTGCGACATCACGCTTCCTTCAGAGGGTTTTTTGTGTTAGGGTATGGTTTTGTTTGTATTTTATTTTGCCTACGGCAATTGTATTGTTGGCATCTGAACAATAACACAATTATTATGCATTGTCAGTGCTGAAGAGAAAAAAATGTGTCGGATCTCTGACTGGAAATACTGTCTCTGTTTATTTGTTTATTATTGTAGTTTATTCTTCTTTTAGCGTGATAGATATTCTCGGCTCTGAAGTAATAAAAAGAGCTATGAATGGCATAGTCTATTTGGCAGGAGGTTGTGATCGTGGGAACTGAGACTGAACACTGGCAGGAAGAAAAACAGGAAGACTTATTTCATACATACTCTCTCTCTCTCTCAGACACAGACACAAACACACACAGACACACACACACACTCGCACGCACGCACGCACGCACGCACGCACGCACGCACGCACGCATGTACACAATCTCTGTCTTGTTTATTTCCATAATATATCCCCTGTTAAGGGTGGGGACAGGATGTAAAAAAAGCACATGAGAACTTATTCATTATCCTCGAAATAAAAGAATTTGATCGGTTGATTGATTGATCCCCCCTCTCCCTCCCCCCCTCTCTCTGTCTGTAATATTATATTGTTACACATATCAATATTTTCAGTCAGTGTCAAAAAGGATCGTTTAAAAGCGAGCGATTAAACGAAGGTTACATTGATCGACTGATTGAGTGATGTCTTTCTCACTTCTTTTCCCTTGATTTGTTTGTAAACAAAGCACGAAAAGGCTTAAGGAGAAAAAGAATATAAATTAGTTGCTCCTAACATTGTACTTTTGTGAGCCTTCTAAGGTCGGGGTTTTTTTTCTCCATTTTTTACCCATTTTTTAAAAGCCTGCACTAACTTCTGTGCAATAATTTCGAAAGTACACACAGAGAAAATGTGGGGTTTTGGATGCGCTGGGCCTGACTTGTCAGGCGCTTTAACGGCAGCGCAACGCATTTTCGCTCATATGACTGACAACAACATATGCTTTCTGAGCGTTCGAAGAAGAAGAAGAAGACGATATGGGGTTTAGGCAGAGCTGTGAAAATCTACTGCTGATGTAAGCTCATTTAGCAATAGAAGACTTTAGCAGTAGAAGACTTTAATTTAAAAAAACTGTACCAAACAGAAAGATAAAAGAAAAAAATATGGGTTAAAATTGACTAGCATTAGCAGAAAGAATTTTGTTAAGTTTTGCGAGCTGAGTTTAGTTCCAGATTGTTTTTTTTACCGCTAGTTATTCTTCTCTCATATGATTTTCATTCATTTTAGAATTGTTTTCTTTCACTTCTTTCTACTAGTTCCACCTACTCTCTCTCTCTCTCTCTCTCTCTCTCTCTCTCTCTCTCTCTCTCTCTCTCTCTCTCTCTCTCTCTCTCTCTCTCTCTCTCTCTCTGTGTCTCCGTGCCTCTGTGTGTGTGTGTGGTGTGTGTGTGTGTGTGTGTGTGAGCACTCTCTCTCTCTCTCTTTCTCTTTAATACGTTTTATTCTATCAAAACCCTTTCAAAAAGTATACATAAACACTTCAACTGATCTCATGGGGAAAAGCCTCTTTCACCCATACCCATTCCAATCTGGTTTCCGACTTAACCATTCTTGTCATACAGCCTTACAAAGACTGCGTGACTCCTGACTCTTGCCATTATAGCAATCTAAACTGCAGGTGCTGTTTCACTTGATTAAAAAAAACAACCCAGTTTTTTGGGGGTGGGGGGTGGGGGATTGGGGTGGGGTGGTAAGAACGGTCGCATACGCAAAATTTTACCATTGGCAGACCGCAAAGCTCTAGTCGAGGAATAAAATAAAAGTGTTTTTGATCACTATAATGTATGTATGTACGTATGTATGTTGTATGTACGTATGTATGTTGTATGTATGTATGTATGTACGTATGTATATACGTACGTACGTAAGTGTGTATGTAGGTATGTATGTATTTACGTACGTACACGTACGTATTTACCGACCTACCTACCTACCTACCTACCTACCTACCTGCCTGCCTGCCTATCTATCTATCTATCTATCTATCTATCTATCTATCTATCTATCTATCTATCTATCTATCTATCTATCTATCTATCTATCTATCTATCTATCTATCTATCTATCTATCTATCTATCACTATAATACATACATCATTACCCTTCTGACAAAGCCATCGCTCTGTTTAGAATAACCCATCATTAGCACAGTTCTTTCAGGTATAGTCAAAAAAAGATTATTATATATAGTTTATGTATAACGTGTGTTCCACCCACCAGAGCATAGTTTATGATGGGTGAAGCTCCACTGATGGTGAGGTCAAACATAAGAGTACTACAGGATTTTTCTATTTATTTGTTCTTTTATTTCAAGGATAATGGAATAAGCACTCATGTGGCTTTTTTCCCACCCAGTCTCCATGTGTATGCAGTTTTTGTAAATGTTGTCATCCGTTCCCACCGGTACTCAATGGCCTACTCTTCCGAAAAGCGGAACGGGTTTTAACGTGTGCGCAAGGATGCTGTCTTTAGGCCCACTCCTCTGTTGCATCTGTAACAATGATTTACCATTGTCCCTTAGAAACACAGATTTCACAGCAGATTTATTTGCAGATGATGCGTCATTTCAAATCATTAGAAATTATATACAAACAATCGAAACTTGTCTCAAACGAAGTATTGACGAAATATCTGATTGGTTTCCCTCAAACTCTATGATTATATCTATTTCTATATATCTATATACATATACATATCTATGTATCTATCTATGTATTTATCTATCTATAACTATGTATGTATGTATGTATGCATGTATGCATGCATGTATGTATGTATGTATGTATCTATTTATCTATCTATCTATCTATCTATCTATCTATCTATCATCTATCTATCTATCTATCTATCTATCTATCTATCTATCTATATGCCCCTGCCAAAACCGAATGGAAGGTCATAGCAACCTGCCCCAAACATTAAATATTTCCCCTTCAGTTTACCCTTTGTCTAGCTAGATAACATGTTAGTGGAAAAAGTGTGATGATTGTTTTACTTTTACTTTGGGTTTTCTGGGTTTAAAAAAAAAACCCACCCAACTGATTGCTCCTAACTGAATGAACATTTTTTGTATTATTGAATATAGCTAGGCAGCATTTTGTGTCTTACATGATCCATGTGAATGAGAGAGAGAGAAATGGACACAGAGAGAGAGAGGTGGAGGTGTGGTCGTGTGTGTGTGTGTGTAGCTAGGCAGCATTTTGTGTCTTACATGATCCATGTGAATGAGAGAGAGAGAGAGAGAGAGAGAGAGAGAGAAGAGAGAGATGGAGAGAGAAATGGAGAGAGAGAAATGGAGAGAGAGAGGGGGAGGTGTTTGTGTGTGTGTGTGTGTGTGTGTGTGTGTGTGTGTATGTGTGTGTGTAAGCGTGCGCACACGCGCATGTTTTGGGTGTGTTTACCATTACAAGAAAAGATTCCTTCCATTTACTATTGCTCCAACCTTTCCGACCCTTTGGTTCTTTCTTTCTTTCTTTCTTTCTTTTCTTTCTTCTCAAAGGAAAGACCGGCACAGCCGCATGGATAAAAACAAGCCGACAAAAGTGTTATCTGAACAAAAATAATGACCACTTAGTGATTTAGTGTCCGAGCTGAGGATAGATAGATAGATATATAATAGGAAGATCTCTATTGTCAGTTGATCCCCGCCTCTTTTGCGGGTTAAGGGTTGTGGGTGGAGGATTTAGGGATTGGTAATCTTCAGTGTAGGTGGTCTATCGGCAATATGCCGATGTAGAAAGGAAAGGGTCACGGGTTCAACTCTCTCTATTTTGTAACACTGGCATTTTTAGGGCATGTGGATCTACACATATATTATAGATAGGTATCCTTGTCTCTGTCTGCCGCAGTTAGAGAGAGAGAGAGAGAGAGAGAGGAGAGAGAGAGAGAGAGAGAGAGAGGGAGAGAGAGAGAGGGGGGGTAAGAGAAAAAAAAGAAAGAAAGAAAGAAAGAGAGAGAGAGAGAGAGAGAGAGAGAGAGAGAGAGAGAGAGAGAGAGAGAGAGAGAGAGAGAGAGAGAGAGAGAGAGAGAGAAAGACATACATACATACAGACAGACAGACAGACAGATAGAGGTTAGAGACGCGCTGATGACGAAAGTAGAAGTGAAAACTGGAAGACATTTTCCCTCATTCACTAGACTATCAGTGGGGGTCTGGGTGTTGGGTGTGCGTCTTTAGGTGGAGATAGTCGACGATAGCATAGATCGAGGTCCTGAGTGCATTATCATTTTTATGGTTCGTTCTTCGGCTAGAGCTAGCTAGCTTCAAGATTCACCCGCAGTGAGAGTTTTGCGTATACGGCCGTTCTTCCCTACCATTAAGGTAGCAGCATTTCGACTTCAGGGATGGTTTTCTAAAGACGATACTAGTAAGGATGCGGTTTTGTTTGTCTACATTTTTTTGCCATCCGGTCTTACCTGCACGAAATGGCCTACTCTTCCGAAAGGCAGAATTAGTTTTAACGTGTGCGCAAGATGTTCTGGGTGCGTTCGCACGCGAAGCCTCGGTTTATAGTCTCATCCGAAGGACTTTTTGGAGAAATGGTGTCAGTACTGATGTTACCTGCAGCGTTGAAATACTGATGAACGGGCGTCTCGGTGATATATCGAACCCAGGCTTGATCCTGGGCTGTCAAATCACGGGGGGACGGAATACCCTAGTGGTCAGAACATTGCGCTCGCAATCTGACGACCCGGGTTCGATTCCCGCTCAAGGGGGGATATTTTCCCCTGGAGTTAACATCAGTGCAGTCTCCACTCTCCCCGAAAGTCCTTTGGATGAGACTATAAACCGAAGTCCCGTGTGCGAACGGACGCAGAACGTCTTGCGCACACGTTAACTCCTGTTCCGCTTTTCGTAAGAGTAGGCCATTGTATGCCGGTGGGAACAGATGACAAAATTTACAAAACCGCATACACACGGGGACTGGATGTGAAAAAGCATATGAATGCTTATTCCATTATCCTTGATATAAAAGCATAAAAAACACCAAACGCTCTAACTACTAGGCTCCCCCCCCCCCCCCCCCGAACCCCCCCCCCCCCCCCCCCACCCCGAACCTCCCCCCCCTCCCACATACACACACACC
>CM054144.1:31897706-31900206 GCA_028751875.1 Rapana venosa
GGCACCACCTGAAATACTGGCACTCCTTGTAGTGTGAGAACGCTAGGCTGGTATATAAAGAGGCATTTTCTGCGGCTGTTATGGTGCCGGGGCTTTGGGACAGCATATAAAGGAGGTAACTTTTTTTGGTTGTTTGTTGTTGTCGCCTGTATTTACTTTGGCTGTGCCCGTTGTTGGTTACACTGCTTCAGTGTTTGGATTTCGTGGTTGTTAGGTTTGTTGTGAGTTTGATTCTTCGTGGCTCTGAATAGACAGAGAGAGGCTTTGTTTCTTTTTGGAACAGAGCTGTATTGTTAGTGAAGACCATTTTTCAGTTCCAGCAGGTTTGTTTGCATAAAAGTCAGTGTCTGTTTCTCTGTCTCTCTGTCCCTGTCTGTCTCTGTGTCTGTCTGCCTCTGTCTCTGTCTGTCTGTCTCTCTTTCCTGGGACAGCGCGTCACCACAAGAGCAGCGCCATCCATATTCTTCTTTGAATCCCGTCTTAACGTGTATTTGTTTCTCTATGCGAGTGCTTTTTTGTTTAACAGAATTTTTTTTTTTTACCAGAGACAGCTCTCTTGTTGCCGTGAGCTTTATAACGTACACCAAACGCACGTTGCACAAAGGATCACCAATTTCGCCGTCTCATATGAAAGACTAGCACCCAGACCACGACTCATAGTCTAGCATATAAGGGAACATTTGGGGGGTTGGAAAAAAAGAGGATAGAACCCGATACCTCTGGTTAGTATAGAGGGATGAGTCATCTCTGGCCCACGCCTGCTAGTAACCCAACTGTCTGTTTGCTGTGGTGGGGCAATGTTCGGGTGGACAGAGTGCCTCACCTCACCTCACCTGTCCACTAAGTGCATGTAGTGTCACGGTAAAACAGAATGGAACAAGAGTGGTTGGGTTAGCAGAGTACACTGTGAAGCTCTCCAGCAGTTGATGGGATGTTGTAGGCGTGAAAAGACTGACTGAGGCAGGTAAAGTGTTGTCAGTTTATTTATTTATTAAAAAATTCATTGAGATAATCATTCGGTTTCTTTCTTTTCTTTACCTTTCGTTTTTTCTTTGTTTGTTTCCTTTTTTCCCTTTTTTTTCTTTTCTTTTCTTTTTTTTTCTTTCTTTTCTTTCATTCTTTTTGTTTTCTTTACTGTCTGTCTGTCTGTCTGTCTTTGTTTGTTGTTTCTTTGTTTGTTTCTTTCTTTTCTTTCATTCTTTTCTTTTCTTTACTGTCTGTCTTTCTGTCTGTCTGTCTGTCTTTTCTTTTCTGTTCTTTTCTTTCTTTCTTTCGTTCTTTGTTTGTTTGTTTGTTTGTTTGTTTTCTTTTCTTTCTTTTTTGTTTCTCTTTCTTTTCTGTCTGTCTGTCTGTCTTTCTGTCTTTCTTTCTTCTCTTTCTTTTCTGTCTGTCTGTCTGTCTTTCTGTCTTTCTTTCTTTCTCTTTTCTTGACTTTCTTTCTTTCTGTCTGTCTTTCTGTCTTTCTCTCTGTCTTTCTTTTTTTCTTTCTCTCTTTCTTTGTTTTCTTACTTTCTTTATTTTCTTTCTTATTTCTTCTCTTTCTGTTCTTTTTTTCTTTCTTTTTCTCTCTTTTCTTTTCTTTTCTTTCTTTCTTTCTTTGAGAGAGAGAGACAGACAGACACACAGACAGAGACAGAGAGACAGACAGAGAAACAGAGACAGACAGAGACAGACAGAGAGACAGAGACAAAGAGACAGACACACACACACTTTTTTTCAATGAATAAAAATTTTAGGGGGAAAAAACCAAAAAGCGTTCTTTATTCAATGTACCCTCTGGAAATAAAAACAAACAAAACACTTTGATCGGACTTTGACTTCACTTTTGCATATACAGACACAGACACGACACAACACACACACACACACACACACACACACACACACACACACACACACACACACACACATACACACACACACACACACATACACACACACACACACACACACACCTACCCCCCTCCCCCCCCCCCCCCCACACACACACACACAATACACACGCACACACACACGCACACACAAAACACAACACACACACACACACAAACACACACACAATACACCCACCACACACACAAACACACACTCACACACACCACACACCCACACAACCCCCCCCCCCCCCCCCCGCTCCGACTCGTAACGCTACCGTTACAACAAGAACACTGAGGGGGGCGGGGGGGGAGGTAATCAAGGCCTGTGCTATATCATCAGCCAATATGGCTACTTCAGACTTCAATCGTCTCCATACAAGTTCAGTTTCCTCCTTTCCTGGTTAAACTGTTCTCCGTGTCTAGGAAACAATGGTGGGGGATTTTTTCTGTGGTTTTTGGAACCTGGGGATTAATCCTGTCTTGACCACATGGAAGAACGATCGTACCTGCTTCCTTGAGCTGATTGGACAGACAAAGCAAACAGTGTAGATGGTATCAGGTTGCAGAGTGAAGTGTGGGAGGGCGAGGGTGGGGGTTGGGGGTTGGGGGGAAGTGAGGGGGAG
>CM054144.1:31905206-31917706 GCA_028751875.1 Rapana venosa
ACTATTGACCACTCTATCTTTCTCTCTCGTCTTCAAGAAACGTTTGGTGTTACTGGTACAGCCCTCACCTGGTTTAGCTCATACCTGACTGACCGATTCCAGACAGTCACAGTAAACAAGATTCAGTCAGTACCTGCCATACTGGAATGTGGAGTCCCGCAGGGATCAGTTCTGGGCCCTGTTCTTTTCACTCTCTACACCGCTCCACTGTCACATATAATTAAACGTCATCAGATCAACCATCACTTTAATGCAGATGACTCTCAGATTCTAAGCAGTGACAGTCCTGAAAATCTGTCTTCTCTCTTGATAAATATGGCCCACTGCTTTCAAGATATCCAAAACTGGATGATAGAGAACAGGTTACAACTAAACGCTGATAAAACTGAAGTCATGCTTGTAGGAACCAAAAACAAACTTTCTTCCATTACAACAGCTTCAATAGAATTCGGAAATGCATCATTCCCTCTATCCACTGCTGTAAAGTATCTAGGGTTCATTATCGACAACACACTCTCTATGCAAAAATTCATCACCCAGACCTGCCAGTCCTGCTTCTATCAATTACGGCGTATTAGTGCAATTCGAAAGTACCTGTCCAAAGACGCAACGTCAAAACTCGTGGCATCTCTCATTCTTTCACGTCTGGACTATTGCAACTCTCTTTTGGCTGGTCTGCCAGCATCATCTATCCACTCCCTTCAACGTATTCAAAACTCTGCAGCTCGACTAGTCCTCAGAAAGAAAAAAATCTGAGCACATTACCCCTCTCTTGCGATCTCTCCACTGGCTGCCTGTGCCACAAAGAATAAACTATAAGATCAGTACCTCTGTTACAAATGTCTCCACAAAACAGCACCCTCCTACCTCTGTGAATGTCTCCACCTGTACACCCCTTCTCGTTCCCTTCGCTCTGCTACAGATTCCTTGTGCTTACAAATACCTAGATTCAACCAGTCCACTGTTGGCCGTCGCTCTTTCTCTGTTTCTGGTCCATCGATTTGGAATGGCCTCCCTGTCTCTCTTCGCCAAAGACCTTCTTGTGACACTTTTAAATCTGGCCTCAAGACATATTTGTTTCAAACCTAACAATTTTCTCTCCTGTTTCATTTCATAGCTATCCCTGCTTTTCAACAGCCAAAGATTCCACCACCCTGCCAAAGTGTATAACGTGTGTGTGTGTGTGCGCTTTTGGACATGTTAGAACTATGGCTTACTATTGGCTGCATGACTGTGTAAGAATGAGTTGAGTGCAAGCTCTTTGATTTGTCTGTGCAAGATACAGCGCTATATAAGTTCCATTTATTATTATTATTTATTATTATTATTATTGGTGGCCTGCAGTGTACTCTAAGCTTCCTATCATTATACATCCCGGTGTCAACCAGGCCTGAGAGACACAGACACCTGCAGTGCTGGTCAAGTAATTTGAGCAACCCTCTCAAAATCGCATCCGTAAAGGGGATGAAGTTTGATTGTGTGGTCCCAGTCTTCCCACTGAGCCCACAGCAAACACGCACAGTCTGGATAGGAGCCGGCCGTAGTCCGAAAAATAACCACCTATGACTCTTATGGGATTCGAAACCACTACCTTCCAGTTTGTGACCCAAGGCGCTAACCACTGCACATGGCGGCTGGTAGTTGACCTTTTCTGAGGTTAACCCTGGTATGCTCAGACAGAAAACTAAGGAATAAAATCCCTTCTGATATCAAGAATCAAAAGCGGTTTGTCAGCTTTCAAAAAAAGGTTTACAGAAGATACACGCAGAAAATGATAGAGATCATTTCATTGCAAGTATAACATGTTAATTAGAAAGTATGGGAAGTATTATCGCTTTTGGCATTTCTAAGCATATTTCATTCAATGTACGTTATTCGTTTCTTCAGCTTTTCTGCTCTTTGCCGTGTTTTCTCTCTCTCTCTCTCTCTCTCTCTCTCTCTCTCTCTCTCTCTCTCTCTCTCTCTCTCTCTCTCTCTCTCTCTCTTCTCTCTCTCTCTCTCTCTCTCTCTTCTCTCTCTCTGGTGTGTGTGTGTGTGTGTGTGGTGTGTGTGTGTGTGTGTGTGTGTGTGTGTGTGTGTGTGTGTAAGGGCATTTGATGGATGCATATTGGCCTCTCGCTGTCTTTGTGGTTCTGTCTTATTGTCTTTTTGTATGTCTGTCTCCCTGTTTGTTTGTCATGTTTTTTGTCTGTTTTTGTGTCTGTCTGTCTGTATGTGTCTATCTGTCTGTCTGTCTATCTGTCTGTCTGTCTGTCTGTCTGTCTCCCTCTGTGGAGTGCCTTTCCTGACTTGGCTGCCATCAAGACAGCTGTTTGTGAAGTTTTCTTCTTTTTTTTATTTTCTCCTTTCTGTGTAACAAAAAATACCAGTCAAAGGACTCCTCCTGGCAAAATGAGACCGTTTGCTGATCACTGCACTTCAAGAACAGACACTATAAACAATCCTTTCAAACTGAATCTCTCTATTTGTGAGAGAATTAAGTATTTGACTCGTGAAAGTGGAAGGCTGAGGGAATCATTCAAACTGTGGTCATTTCTACGACTGACACGCAAAAACTACCAGCCATTTATTTTCCTGTCAGCCCAGTTCAAAGTTCACCCTACAGTAACAAAACAAAAAAGAGTGTGCATTCCAGGTTAAGCAGTCAGAATATAAAGCACGTAGAAAGCACACAGAGCGAATCGGGAAGAGAAAGTAAACGAACGGGTTCTGTCTCATCAGATTTTATTTTTACCCAACCCCTAGCCCAATTATTATCATATCACGCTTGCAAGCCCCATGGAGAGAGCGGCGCTTGTTTGGATATATATATAACTGCTCTCCTTTCTACCTCATCAGACTTCAAACTGACTGGATACGCTCTGACACAGATCTGTAGACAGATAGCGACAGACCAACTATGAGATGAAACAGTAAGTTGCGGATTTTGTGGTGAAGTTGGCAATGGAGTGGGGGACAAAAAACAACCAACTAAACAAAAAGAATGTGACTATGACGGCATGGGTGACATGAAAGATGATACAATGTCATGTGAATGATGGTGTTGTGTGTGTTACGGGAAGTGACAGAAAACAGTCTGTGATGCATAGACGGAAGTAGATCATGTTATTGAGACAGAGTGTGTTAAACATGTTATCGATATCGGTGACATTCAATAGGCAGGTGTAACGTACTTTATGTGATTATTTTGTGATTATGTGTTTATTTTACGTGATTTATTTGAATGCCTCCTCCCCCATGGGGATGCCGGTGGGGGGGGGGGGGGGGGGGGGGGGGGGCTGTCAGTACCCACCTTCTGGAAATTCTGTGCTAGGGATTCCCTCTTTTCTATCCTTTTCTTTGTTTCTGCCTGGTTCCTTTTCTTCCTGTCATCGTTCTTCTCTATTTTTTATTTCATGTATGTATGTATGTATGTATGTATGTATGTATGTATGTATGTATGTATGTATGTATGTATGTATGTATGATGTGTGTGTGTGTGATGTGCATGTGTGTGTGTGTGTCTGTCTGCATGTCTATCTGTCTGTCTGTTTGTATGTATGTATATATGTAATAATGTACATATGTATATATGTATGCATGCATGTATGTGCACACGTGTTATGCACGTTTGCATTCATTAGTATATAACTATGCATAGTAAATGTTTATCCTACACAACATGACAGCGATACTCATATAAGTTATGCTCAATGCTTTTGTTTGTTTACAGTGTAGTTTCTGTGTAGCGCCATAATTTTTCATCTGACGTGAAGAGTATGCCCACGCCGTCAGCACCTGGGGTTTATCACAGTTCTTGATTAAACCATTGACGCTGGGGGCAACAGCAAAGTGAGAGGCTGTATGACCAGTGGCTTTCTTTCCCACTCATGGAATTCCACTTTACAGCTTAGTCTTTAGTGATCGACTAGGACTCTCTGACTAGGAGGCTTGACTCGCACAGTCCTTAAGTGCTGCAGCCCTGGGGGCTGGTTGGCCTTTAGAGAACATCTCCAACGCTGACTGTCCTTATGCCCACTTGGCCGAGAGAGTTGGGATGTACTGTGGGCAAGGCATCTCCACTATAATCAAATTTCTGCCCAATTTCCAAAACAGCAGCTGCCTCCTCTGCTGTTTTGGAGGTCAACGTCGGACACGACGGACAAACATACATATATGCTATATAAATTCCATACATTATTATTATTATTGCATACATACTTTGCTAGATTTATTCAGGCAATTCATAATACCAGTTGCTGAAGTCATATATTCTTCACCTGTAAGACCCTTATTGTAATTAGATGCGGGATATATATATATATATATATATATATATATATATATATATATATATATATGTATGTGTGTGTTGTGTGTGTGTGTGTGTGTGTGAGATAGATAGATAGATAGATAGATAGATAGAGAGAGAGAGAGAGAGAGAGAGAGAGAGAGAGAGAGATGGGTCGTGTAATAATAGGTACTTTGGTATGACTGCGGGTGTCTAAATCACCATGTAGTGATTGGACAATAAACAAAATAAAACAAAACAAAACAAAACACAAAAATTCAGGCGTACGTTATATGAGGAGTGCTACACTTTGTTATGTAAAAAGCTTTGTACTACTCCACAAGAGACGGCTCTACAAATATTCATTATTATCTTTTAAACCATTAATTTTTCATTTATTTATTCTTTTAATTCGAGGATAATGGAATAAGCACTCGTGGATTTTTTTCCATATCGAGCCCCCGTGTATATGTAGTTTTGTAAACTTTTGTCATCCGTTTCCACCAGCACACAATAGCCTACTCTTCCAAAATGGGAACAGGATTTAACGTGTGCGGAAGATATTCTGCGTGCGTTTGCACAAGGGACCTCGGTTTATAGTCTTATCCGAAGGACTTTTGAAGGTAAAAACACCATTTTCCTCTTTCCCTGCCTGAAAAAAAAATATTGGCTGGGTCCACTGTCGGATCTGGATTGGCTAAAGAAACTGTGAGATGAAGTTCGTGGTTGATGAGATAACGATGTATTGTTTAGGATACTGCACCTCATCAAGCTATGGTGATGATTATGATCATTATGATCATGTTGATTACTGTAGATGCACCTGCTATTGTTGCTATGAATATTCTTCTTCGTCTTGTCAATAACATCATTTTTATGATTAAAAAAAATGTTGCTGTTGTTGTTTAGAGTATTGTTCTTGTTGCTATCATCATCATCGTCGTCATCGTCACCATCATCATCATCACCATCACCATCATCATCATCATCATCATCATCATCATCATCATCTTCTTCTTCTTCTTCTTCTTCTTCTTCTTCTTTGCTATCACCATCGCTATACTCCTCCTCCACCACCTCCCCATCATCATCATCATCATCATCATCATCAATCATCATTGTTATCATTATCATTATTATTTCTTCATTTTCTTCTTCTTCGTATCATATTCATTATTATTATCATTATAACTCTTATCGTTATCATTACTATTGTAATTTTTTCATCATGATTATCATCATTATCCTGACAGTGGAAGCCGAGAAAAAGGACAAACGCGAGAGCCGAACGACGTCAGCGGTGTATCAGCGAGCCTGCAACGTAGCCAAGCTGCCGCCCTTCCCCGCCTTCTTACGTCAGTGCAACGTCAGCGGGGTCGACCTCTGCGACAAAGGGTTGGGGCCTGTGGAGGTGAAACCCATCGCTATTGCTCTTGTGGTCAGTGTCTTGGGGGGGGAGAGATTATTTATTTATTTAGTTAGTTATTTATTTTATTCTTTTATATCGAGGATCATGGAATAAGCAGTTATTTGCTTTTTTTTTTTTTTAAACATCCAGTCCCCCGTGTGTATGCGGTTTGATCAATTCTGTCATCTGTTCCCACCGGCACACAATGGCTTTATTCTTACGAAAAGCGGAACAGGATTTAACGTGTGCGCAAGATGGTCTGCGTGCGTTCGCACAGGAGGCCTCGGTTTATAGTCTCATCCGAAGGAAGAGAGAGAGAGAAACGCAAACGCAATTTTAGAGAGAGAGATAGAGAGAGAGATAGATAGAGAGAGAAATAGTGTGAGAGAGAGAGAGAGATGAAAGGAAATTAATTTTTTTTTTTATTGAACATCAGCCATGGGCCACAAGTCAAAACGCAGGACTATCATAAGTTTACTTGTTGTCCTGTCAAGGTATGCTTGTATTTTTGTGACACTTTTTATGAATAAATTCTGTTTAAACCAACAAAGCAAAACAAAACAAAACGAAGGGGAGATGAGGGAGTGGGGGTGGGAGTGTGGGGTAGGATGTGCATGTATAAAACAGATTTGTACAGAATTTCAAGATAAAGCACAAGAGAGAGAGAGAGAGAGAGAGAGAGAGAGAGAGAGAAGAGAGGAGGAAGAGAAGAGAGAGGAGAAGAGAGATAGATAGATAGAGAGAAGAGAGAAGAGAGAGAGAGAAGAGAGAGAGAAGAGAGAAAGACAGACAGACAGACAAACAGACAGAGAACACAGAGAGAGAGAATCAAGTTTGTTTTTTAAATTATGAGGTCAGGTTGATGATAATTGTTTATTAAGCAATAAAAAGACTTACTGTTCTGGCTAAATATGCACACACACACACACACGCACGCACGCACGCACACACACGTGCTATGCAATATGAACGGTGTAAAGGCTAAGAACACCACAGGGGTAAACGCAGTGAAAACAAACAAATTGTATGGTGTTCAATTTAAAAGTTCTCCCGTATGAGGATGGTGGGTTAGTAATAAAAAGCCAAAGTAGGCGACAACACCGTGGGGACCTTTCGCTGGCTCGTTAGATAGAGAGCATTACAGCCACCATCGTTTTTATGCAAAAAGAAACCCACACACACGCAAAACACACGACACACACATACAGACTCACACACACACAACATACACAACAGACATACACACACACACAACACACACACACACACATCGGTCACCGGATGAGACTATAAACCGAGGCCCCGTGTTCAAACATCTTGCGCTCACGTTTCAATCCTGTTCCGCTTTTCGGAAGAGTAGGCCATTGTGTGCCGGTGGAAACAGATGACACAATTTTACAAAGCGCATACACACGGGACTGGATGTAAAAAAGCACATGAGTGCTTATTCCATTATCCTCGATATAAAAGAATAAATAATAAATAAATAAAAATAAACACACACACACACACACACACACACACACACACACACACACACACCACACACACACACACACATGCTCCTCTAAAAATTTTTCCGGACACAATCACGATTCGTTTATAGCCATACATACAGATTCGGAAGAGTAGGCCATTGTGTGCCGGTGGAAACAGATGAGAAAATTTACAAAACTGCATACACACGGGGACTGGATGTAAAAACCCACATGAGTGCTTATTCCATTATCCTCGATATAAAAGAAGAAATAAATAAAACTAAAATAAATGAAGCCTTCTTGATGTCTCTTGGATGAACGTGGGCTGTCTACACTATCTATCTATCTGTCCCGTAGTCTGACGACCGAGGGGGCACCCTCAAAGACTCAACAACCAGTTCCCTTCATTCCTCTCTCTGTCTACACTATATATATATATTTTTTAAATGGCTCCTTCAGCTGGTGACTGACAGCAGCTGTGTTGTGAAGAGATCGTGTTCACGGCGGTGTGTTGATACTACACCCTCCCTATAGGGTAGTTATGTTGCCCCCCCCCCCCCCCCCATAAAGCTACAGAGTTTCCTTTTTTGTTTGTTTTAAGAATAGGCCAGAGAGGCTTGTTTGTTTTGTTTTTGTTTAATGTCGATTCACTACTTGGTGATAAGGACACACCCGCATTCAAACCAACTTCTCTCTCTCTCTCTCTCTCTCTCCTCTCTCTCTCTCTCTCTCTCTCTCTCTCTCTCTCTCTCTCTCTCTCTCTCTCTCTTATGTATATTTATATTCTCACAACTGTCTACAGTAGAGGTCTTACTGGGGAAGAATATATAATCTCGGCAACTGATGTTATGAACTGCTGAGAGTCATATAAAACTTGTTGAACAGTGGCATATTTTTTTAAAATGAATATCTATTCCTCTCCTTTTAAACAGGTCAGTTAGGATTGGGCAATCAAACAATAAATGGTGGATTGAAAAAGATTGAGAACAGCAACATGTCACAATTTTTTAAAGAATATTTGGTATTCCATGCATTTAGCCTCATTTTATATATTAAACTTTCTACTTTCCGTGAGGAAGAAATGTTTTCAAAGTGTGTTTTTTTCCATTTTGGAATGCACACAATTCATCAAGAGAGGTCTGTACAGATGGGTACATGCAGTTGCTTTAACTACATTGACTTGTCATAAATCCCTGTCTCTGTCTGTCTCTGTCTGTCTGTCTGTCTGTCTGTCTCTCTCTGTCTCTCTGTCATTTTTACAGAGTGATTTTGATGTATGTTACCAACAATAAATATGCAGAATAATAATTATGTTTATCAAGGTATAAAACCTGTTCAAAATACGGCCATTGCGATCATGTTCCATGAGGAATTGTGGTTGATTTTTTTTGTTTATTGAATTTTACACATCAGTATTTTTGTTTCTGTCCAGCCACCCCCCACCCCCCACTCCTCCCCTTTCCCCCTCCCCGCACTCCATGTATCATGGCCTAAGGCCAATTTACATATTGAACCTATTCAGCGTTCAGAGTTAAGAGTTCTGTGTGTCTGTGTGTCTGTGTGTCTGTGTGTCTGTCTCTGTCTCTGTCTCTCTCTCTCTCTCTCTCTCTCTCTCTCTCTCTCCTCTCTCTCTCTCTCTCTCTCTCTCTCTCTCTCTCCCCTCTCTTTTTCTTTCTCTCTCTCTGTGCGTGTTAGCTTGTGTCTAGAAAAAAAAAAACACCCACCAGACACCACTATTTTCGAAAAGTCAGGAAGCTAAAAAAAACAGTCCCAACATTCCACCGTCCTTTCCCAATCCTTCTCAGCATCTGATCTGTGCCACCCTTGGCATCCTTTACAGAGAGACTCGCGGATCTTTTCCCTGAACCTGTCCAACAATGAACTGGGGGCCCTGGGGGTGTGCTACATCGCAGAAATGCTGCAGGAGAACAGGACACTCTTCGATCTGGTGAGGTTGCTGAATAGCAAGCACGCATACGTACCTACATACATACATACATACATAGCATAGAGGTATCTGACTTCGCTTTTGGTAGGTTGTTGAATAACACGCGTACATGACATGCAGATGATTTAGCTTTCTCGTGTGTGTTGTGTTGTGTTGTATGTGTATGTGTGTGTGTGTTGTGTTGTGTTGTATGTGTATGTGGTGTGTGTTGTGTGTGTGTGTGTGTGTGGAGTGTGTGTGTGTGTGTGTGGTGTGTGTGTGTGTGTGTGTGTTGTGTGTGTGTGTGTGTGTGTGTGTGTGTGTGTGTGTGTGGTTGTGTGTGTGTGTGTGTGTGTGTGTGTGTGTGTGTGTGTTGTGTTTGTGGTGTGTGTGTGTGTGTGTGTGTGTGTGTGTGTGTGTGTTTGTGTGTGTGTGTGTTGTTGTGTGTGTGTTTTGTGTGTGTGTGTGTGTGTGTGTGTGTTGTGTGTGTGTGCGTGTGTGTGTTGTGTTGTGTTGTGGTGTGTATGTGTGTTGTGTGTGTGTGTGTGTTGTTTTGTGTTGTGTTGTGTTGTGTGTGTGTGTGTGTTGTGTGTGTGTGTGTGAAAGTCAAAGTCAAACTTTTATTTTCAGATGGTACATTGAATAAACAGTGTAGTTGCTTTTTTATTTTTACATCGAGCCATATATCTAAAAAAAAGAGATGATAATAACGATAATTATATGCATACATAGAATTAAAAAAACCCCACCTAAACAATGACAGAGCATACAAATCAAACAAAAGAAAATAATGATATATGCATTAATAGAAAAGAAACAACAACTAAACAATGTTAAACCATACAAATCAAAAAAAGAAATAATTCTTGTAAAGTATATCAACCAAAAACAAGCAAACAAACAAACAACAGAACAAAACCAAAGCAAACAGAGCAAAGTGTGTGTGTGTGCTTGCGTGCGTGCGCGCGCGAGCTCGTGTGTGTGTGTGTGTGTGTGTGTGTGTGTGTGTGCGTGCATGCATGTGTGTGATTTCATACTTGTGCGAAAACTTGCACAATAGTGGCAAGGGAACAGGTGGAGAGGACAAAATATAATAGAGAGACAAACTATTACAATGCTGAAGCAACACACAACACCAATGTGTAACGCACATGTTCGCTACAGAATGCATGCACAATAAACTTAGCAAGTAGCATAAGAATACGAACAATCCACTTCTTATGAACATTTTTTTTATTATAATATGTCTTACAATTACCTTCTATCCGTCTATTCCCTGTTACAACAACAAAGCCCTAAAGCAAAAAACAAAGAACAACAAAACAGCTGCAGCAACAACAAGAACAAGAACAGTCAACAGCGCAACGATAGATTTCTTCCTACCTTAAAACCTCGATTTTAAAAAAACAGAGCAGATGTTTTCCTGCATAGTTTTATTTAACCGTTTACCTGGACCGCTCGGGAAATATTTCTTTGGTTACTTAAATTATTTCTCTCTTCCCCGCCCCCCCCCCCCCCCCGATTCTATTTTGTCAACATCTGCCTCTCTGGTGATTTGAAGCACCGTAAGTATTTATTTCATCGGGTAGGCTGTCTGACCCACGGTCATGACATGACTACAGGAGAGAGAGAGAGAGGAGAGAGAGAGAGAGAGAGAGAGAGAGAGAGAGAGAGAGAGAGAGAGAGAGAGAGAGACAGACAGACAGACAGAGAGAGAGAGAGAGAGAGAGAGAGAGAGAGAGAGAGAGAGAGAGAGAGAGAGAGAGAGAGAGAGAAAGACAGAGAGAGAGAAGACAGAACAGAGAGAGAGAGAGATAGTATGCAGGAACGCACGTGCACACAGAGAAACACACACATACAGAGAAACACACGAATACAGAGAAAAAACCCACACACACACTCCCACTTTTTCTGTACATTCTAAACGTGTATTTACAATTGTATAAATCACCTTGTAGCGAACGGACATTAAACTAATTAGAACACACACACATATTGCGCACACGTTGAATCCTGTTCCGCTTTTCGTAAGAGTAGGCCATTGTGTGCCGGTGGGAACAGATAACAGAATTTACAAAACCACAAACACACGGGGACTGGATGTAAAAAAAGCACATAAGGGCTTATTCCATTATCCTAAAAAAAAAAACATAAAAAAATAAAACACACACTATTCTCAGTAAAGAAAAAAAACCCTAATACCTTTCTATGCTCTATCTTCCACCCACACACAGAACCTCTCAGGCACCAACTCAGTAAAGAACTCCTAATACCTGACTATGCTCTATCCACACACACACAGAGAACCTCTCAGGCACCAACTCAGTAAAGAACTCCTAATACCTTACTATGCGCTATCCTCCACCCCCACAAAGAACCTCTCAGGCACCAAGTCAGTAAAGAACTCCTAATACCTTATTATGCGCTATCCTCCACCCCCACAAAGAACCTCTCAGGCACCAACTCAGTAAAGAACCTCCTAATACCTTACTATGCGCTATCCTCCACCCCCACAAAGAACCTCTCAGGCACCAAGTCAGTAAAGAACTCCTAATACCTTATTATGCGCTATCCTCCACCCCCACACAGAACCTCTCAGGCACCAACCCCGGCAGGGAGGGGATCAAAGCGCTCTCAGAGACCCTCGTCCACAACCGTACCTTGCTGTTCCTCAGACTGGAGGACAACAACCTGGAGTACAGAGACGCTCAACTCTTAGCCGACATCATCCGGGTGAGTTGTCAGACATGGATTTTGATTGGATAAGGGACAAGATAGCTCAGAGGTCGGAGCACTCGCTTTGCCCCAGCTATGGTTAAGCAGCATCGAGCGTGGTTATCACTTAGAAAGGTGGCCGTTTGTGCGGCTTAGCTTCAGTACAGTCCCCCCAGTTCACCCAGCTGTAAATGTGTACCTGCCCTCTTTAGGGTCAGGGAAGGTAAAGCAGCGAGGGAGAGGAGATAAGTGCGGCCCTTAATATGCTGGCCCCTAGAGAAGTGAGGTCTCTGATGCTTCGCTTCAGTACGACCTTATAGGTTATGGGACACCCTTTACCTTTTTGATGCTGCATGATTCTGATTGGATGTGTGTGTTGATTTGTTGTTGTTGCTTTATTAGGATTGGTTAGTTGATACATGCTAAACATACTGGGCTGGACAGCAGATAGTATGCTTAATATGCTGCATGATTCTGATTAAATTTCATGTACCCCTTGGGTTTTTTTTCTTGAAATAAAATCTTGAATCTTGAATCTTGAATCTTGAATGGATCTTTTTGTTGTTGTTGCCTTAGTAGGATTGGTTGGTTGATATATGTTAAACAGGCTGATTGATTCTGATTGGTTTATAATGTATATTTGAATTCTTACTCCATTATGATTGGATAGCTGATTCATGATGGCTGTTATTGCTGAGTGAC
>CM054144.1:31922706-31925206 GCA_028751875.1 Rapana venosa
CCTGCTGCAAGGACTGGCCAAAAACACCAAGCTGACCTCGCTGAAGGTAGGTGCTTTCTGAGGAATTTTGGCTGTTTTATATTTCAGTTTCGTTTTGTTGTTACAAAGACATAATTATGTGCATGACAAGCATTATCAATAGCGATAAACGTTCACCATTATTTTGCAGTCGCGTGTTCTTGAAGGCGCATCAATATTGTACATAACGGAGATAGATAACGTGCATAATTAATTATACACGCATTCATTCATTCATTCATTCATTCATTCATTCATTCATTCATTCATTCATTCATTCATACGTACGTTACATACATACATACATACATACATACATACATACATACATACATACATACATACATACATACATTCATACATACATACATACATACACAATACATACATACACACATACATGCATACACACATACATACATGCATACATACATACATATATACATACACACATACATACATATATACATACATAAACAAACATAGGAATTTTATACAATGCACCATTTACATACCATGCCCTATAAAAGATATCCAAGAAGTGTTTGTCAGTTGCCTCCCCCCCCCCTTCCCTTACAATAAAGCTTGTTTATGGGATGTTAACGAATTTAGCTGTTGGTAGGGGACGGGATAGCACAGTGGTCAGAGCACTTGCTCTCCCCAATCTAACGTTAAGCAGCATCGAGCGTGGTTACCAAGTGGATGGGTGACCGTTCGCACGCCTTGGCTTCAGGACAGTTCCTCCCAGTTCACCCAGCTGTAAATGGGTACCTGCCCTCTTTAGGGTCAGGGAGAGGATATGGGTGCTGCCTTCAATATGCTGGACCCTGGAGAAGTGAGGTCTCTGATGCCTCGCTCCCCTACGACAGCATAGGTTATGGGACATCTTCACATTTAGCTTGTACTTTTACCTGTTTGGATGTTGGTTTGGTGTCAGTGTTGCTCATGTGTATTCCTAGTCCTCGATTCTATGCCTGCATCGACAGATGAAGGTTTTAAGATTGCATATTTGCATTTATGTACCACACAGATACTCATTATCTACGATGTGTGTGTGTTTTGTGTGTGTTTGTGTGTGTATGTATGTGTGTGTGTGTTTGTGTGCTGTGTGTGTGACGTGTGTTATATACATGTGCTGTGTGTGTGTGTGTGTGTGTGTGTGTGTGTGTGTGTGTGTGTGTATGTATGTATGTGAATGTATGTGTGTGTGAATGTATGTGCGCTGTGCTGTGCTGTTCTCTCTGTGTGTGTATGTGTGTGTGTTTACATGACAAATCTTTGGCTAAATAAGATAACAAATTATTTTAGTACAAAGTGGATTTGACTGTGGGAGAGAGTTTTGTTCAAGTATTCATTCTACAAGTTCACATATCAAAGCCTTCTTAATAGAAAATTTTGTTGATGAATGGAGAACTGAGCTGTTGATTAATAGTAGATGCCTTTATTATAAAAACTATAAGATCAATTTTGGTATGGAAAATATATAACTTGTCTACCAGATGTATATATTTACGCTCTTATGAAGTTTCGTTGTAGCTGTCATAAGCTTCCTATTGAGGTTGGACGTTTCCATAATATACCAAGGGAAGAAAGAATATGTTCAAAATGCAATATGTCTGTTTTAGGGGATGAATTTCATTTTATCATAGAATGCCCCACTTCAAACATTTACGACAAGATTTTATTCCCCGACATTTTCTTCAACCCATGTCCATTTATAATTTTGTAGGCTAATGAAATGCAAATCTCGAAAAGTTCTCCTGCCTCTCTCAAAATTCATTAGATTTGCAGGTATTTATTGAAATTTTAATCGTCTTCATATGTTGTAGATTATTTCTTTTAAAGAAATGTGTACACTTAAAAATAGTATTGAGTCATTAATACTGTTTGCTTATCATTATGCGATGAACTCTTGCTTTTCAGCTACTGTTAGTATTCATAGTATTTCGGGGTATATTGCTGTTAGGTTTATTCTCCTGTTCAAGTTGTTTGTAATCCTCCATACCCCAAAAAGGGTGAAAGGAATTAAATCTTGAATCTTGTGTTGTTGTTGTTGTTGTTTCAGATAGGACAAAACCCAATCACAACACAGGGAGCCACTGCACTGCTGGAAACCGTCACCTCTTCTGAGCATATAGCCATCACCGACATAGACCTGACTGTAAGTATGATTATGTCTCCTCTGTGACCCCCCCCCCCCCCCCCCCACACACACACCCCTCCCCCGTTTCTCTCTCTCTCTGTTTTTTTTGTCTCTGTCTCTCTTTCTTTCTGTCTGTCTGTGTGTCTGGCTGTCTGTCTCAGTCTCTCTGTCTTTGTCTCTATGTCTGTCTCTCTCTATGTCTGTCTGTCTGTCTCTCTCTGTCCTACTCTTAGTTTTTGTGTCTGTCTTTGTCTCTTCACACACTCACACACATACATACATACACACACACATACACACACATACATATGTGTGTGTGTATGTATGTACGTGTATGTA
>CM054144.1:31930206-31937706 GCA_028751875.1 Rapana venosa
AATGGTCATTGCGAAGATGATGATGATAATTATTGTGATTAAGGATGATAGTGGATGATGATGATGATGGTGATGATGGTTGTGATGGTGATAGTGATGGTACCTGATGAATAGAGTTCTTGCAAATTTTGTTGTTAGCTGTTGCTGCTGTTGTTGGTGGTGGTGGTGATGATGGTGGTGGTGGCATGTGTGTGTGTGTGTGTGTGTGTGTGTGTGTGTGTGTGGACTTCATGTTATTGTTGATCCCCCACCCCCTATCTCAATCTACTACATCGACGATCGTTTATCAACGAATAGAGATCCTGTATTTATTGCTCATCTGAACATTCATTCCTGATCCCTCCCCCACTTCTACCCCTACCCTCACATGAGCGAATCATGGATTTGATTTAATCTGGCTTTTTATTCCCGTTTCATATTGTTTGAAGTTTTGTGATTGGATTGTTGTTGCTGTCGTTGTTATTGTTGTCATTGTGTATTGTTCCACTTTGAATGAGGCCGAGAAACAAACAGCTCAAATCATATGGGTTTCCCCCTTGACATTGTGATATAATGGCAAAGGCAACAACAAGTCTAATATTGTGGGTTTTTTCATGGTTGTATTTTTAAACGACCAAATAATTATCATTGTTACTGTTCTCTAAATACCCAGATAGGTGCTAGAGCTAAGTAGGTAGAACGTTTGCCTTCCATCCTGTTGATCCATGAAGTTGTGAGTTCGAATCTCTGCTCAGTATATTCACACCATCCCTGACGTTTTAATTATATGTGACGTCATTAGATTCATTATTTGAGACCCAGGACTTGGCTCACAACCGCCACAAGGTGCAGACAGCCGGTCTGTTTATCATGCAACAACAACCCCCACTATTCATCTCGGTTAGGGGACTAGTGTCGTAGAGTAGAGTAGTTACACGTCATTAGTCAAGTATTTGGTGTCATCCCTTGCCTGGCCCCGGTCTGACGTCACTAGTAAAGTTTTTTTACGTCACTAGTAACGTATGTTCATATCATTTTCGTTTTTTTTGTTGGATCTATGATGTTATTTTGCAATTTTTTGCTAGCTTCATCCTTGGGTGTTGTTGTTTTTTTAAAAAGAATAACTTCACTGTCATAAGCGTAGGCATCAGGGTTACATTTTGATGATCTGACTTATGTCTTTGGCAAAGTAGCGAAGAATGTCTTGTCAGAAGACGCCCACTCCAAACAATAAAAATGCTGCTGTACTTAGTGAGGCTGTACCGCAAGGAACGTATTCAAGTTTGATGATAAGTTTCAGCATCAGCGGGTAGAGGCAATTAGGGGTGACAGAAAAGTTTCTGTGATGGCCAGACAAACAGGCTTACCAACATCCAGTACCTTGACAAACCAACCAACCAACAAACAGATAAAAAAAAAACAAACAACCAACAAACTAGCAAAACCAAAGCAGAGTATGTCTGATGATCAACTAGCTCTTTAGACGAATGAATCTGGAGATTAACTTTTAATATTTGTGATCATAGACATGTGTGTGTAGTGCCTGGTATATCAACAGTGACATTATACAACTTCCCAGTTTCGCGAATGTTCGAATCTGACAAGTGCCTTGTTTCTCTTCGTTGATATATTATCCATGCAAAAAATAAGCCACACACATCTAAGATCTCCTCTGTTTCATGCCCGAATCATATAGATTGTGGAAACAAACATGAACACACCCAGCATGAACCCGAGGCTTTACCAGCGTCTTATGTTACGCTGCTGGTCAAGCATCTGCTGTTCGGTGAATTTTTTAAAAATAGATATGATACAGCTTTTCTGCCCACAGTAGCATCATTTTAAAAAGGTAAAGGTGTCCCATAACCTATGTGGTCGTAGGGGGTGAGGCATCACTCTCTAGGGGGCCAGCATATTGAGGGCGGCGCCCATCTCCTCTCCCTCACTGCTTTACCTCCCCTGACCCTAAAGAGGCAGGTACCACATTTACAGCTGGATGAACTAAGGGATTGTACAGAAGCCAACGAAAAACGGTCACCCATCCAAGTGGTAACCACGATCAGCATCATTTTACCATTTTTTTTAAATGAGTAGAAAATTCCCAACTTACGTACGTATAATACATAACTGAGCAAAATACTAGTGGAGGAAAACAAGTGCAGGTAATCAGGTTTATCATTAAGAATTAATGTTGTCAGAGATTCCAACCAAAAAGAGAAATTTTACACAGATCTCCCCAAAACAGACAAAATAAACAAAACAAAACAAAGAAGAAAAAAGCCAGGAAGATGAATTATACGACAGTAGTTCAGACAGTGGTATCGGGACTAATGCCTTTCAGTTTTGGATTATGGATGAGCCAGTCCTAGCGGTGATGAAAGCTTCCCTTCAGTCTGTGACAGCCTGAGAAACATTCCTCCTTATTTTTGCTGTCATCATGATGCATGTAACCACTGTGTTGTTGTTGTTAGGCATCCCATGTCATCTCCTCAAGGTGGTGCTATTTGTTTTGTGTCATAAAATGCATTATTTGTTATGTTGTATAGATCTAGTTATGTTATGTTTTATTTACTTACACCCATGACGTGAGGTTTGGCGGTCGATAAAGCCAAAACATAGGCTGCACAGCTGTTTTGACATTTTTGTCAATGATGTAATGATCTCATGGCGTGTTTTATATATATATATAATATATATATATATATATATATATATAAATATATATATTATTAATGTGGTGTGTGTGTGTGTGTGTGTGTGTAGGAGAGAGAGAGAGAGAGAGAGAGAGTGTGTGGTGTGTGTGTGTGTCTACATATTGTAGGAGGGTTGTCTTTCCAAAGCACAGTTTAGATCATGGCATCTGAAGTGGAAATAATCAGCAAAGTTTTTAATACCTTTTTAAAAAAAATTCTACAAAATCCGTCCAAAATCTGTGTAAATATCAAGCCATCCATGCCAAATGAAAAGATTCATGTATTCCTAATCTGTAGTATTGAATTAAAATGTGATTTTAATAACATAACTTTTGCATGTGAAATGTTTGATTACAACGCATGATAAACAATGAAAATCATCCTGTATGTACATATGATTTCCTTATCAAAGATTGTTGTTGTTTGATGCAGACCTGAGGTGCACTTTTGCCATATCATTTTTTTGCAATTTGCAATATGGTTTGTATACATTTCATATTTGTATACTTATTGACTCTTTGCTAATCATTTTTCACTTTGAAGTGAAAAGGTGCTTTAGACTTAATGATTTTTTTAAAGCACATGAGCGCTGCACACACACACACACACACACACACACACACACACACACACACACACACACACACACACACACACACACACACACAAATACACACAAATACTTTTCTTTAAAAAAAAATCCACCAAAAAGATTTATTAGCTTATTGCAAAAGTAAAGACTGATGAAAAATGCTTGGTGTAAATGCATTAGTACAGAAACAATTCTATATAGAAGAAGAACATGCATACACAGACAAACAGACAGACAGATAATACAAAGGCATTTGGAAAAAAAGATATCATACAATGGATTAAAATTGCAAGTAAATAGTTATCCTTATATTGACAGGGTGGAGAAAAGAGCACCGTTTGGGAATTTTCCCATTCGTTGTTAAAAAAGAAAGTTCATGGATATATTAGGAAACAAATACGGACAAGATCTTACATTGCATACAGCATACTTAGGGAGAGTAATTGTATTGAAACCATACAAATGAAGATAAAGAAATAAAGAACTGTCATTATGCTCAAATGGCTATACTTTGTACATACTCATAGGGTGTGTAATTGTGTGTGTGTGTGTGTGTGTGTGTGTGTGTGTGTGTGTAAGGGGGGAGAGAGAGGGAGAGAGAGAGAGAGAGAGAGAGAGAGAGAGTCAGACAGACAGACAGACAGACAGTGTCAGACAGACAGACAGACAGGCAGACAGTGTCTATAATCTGTAGACTGCTGCTGACTGTGGTGGACACCCATTGAGCAACACACTAATACCATTTCAAGCAATCATCAACACAGTTAAAAAAAAGAAAAAGAAACAACTACTAACTAGATATAGCAGAAACATTTTCCTCAATACTTTCAAACGATTTCAAATCTTACCAATTTAAAAAAAAGAATCCCATGAAAACTTAATATGCAGATCTTCAGGTGACCAAAAACAAGTTTCTTTGTGGAACGCTCAGACAGCAACTATTGTCTGTTATGTGAGCGAAAATGCGTCATGCTGCTGTTAAGCGCCTGACAAGTCAGGCCCAGCACTGAAGACAGTTCTCAAAACTCTGACATAATTTCTTCCCTTAACTTCTTGAGGAGTTGTTGGAGCATTGTACTGAATATTTTTTTTAAGGCAGTGTGTGGTGGGTAAGTTGGACGAGGCAATAGAATGCATACATACCCCGTGGAGATGTCTGGGGCTTGTCAGTATAAATAGCATCCCCACCTTCTGGAAATTCTTTACAAGTCTTCGTATACACTATACGTGGACAGACTAAACAAAATAGGCAGACAGACTTGAAATTCTCTGTATAAATTTTCTATCCCTCTCTTTGTTTCTGCCTTGTTCCTTTTCTTCTTGTCACCTCCTTCTCATCTATTTTCTGCCATCTTTGTCCATTCTCCTGCCCTTTTTTTAAAATTTATCCAGAAAGACTGAAAAGATTTTCTCTCCCATGCTGAAGTCAGATATGCTGGGGCCTGACTTGTTAGTCGCTTAAGGGCAGGGCAATGCCTTTTCCCGCATATGACAGATAATAGTTGCTGACTGAGCATTCAATGAAGAATGCATACTGTCTTATACCAAAGGTGAGAAAAAATCCAGCTGGACAAAGGCATTCAGTTTCTAGCCTGTGTTCTTTGCTATACTGATCCAGGTTGTATGTAGATTTTTTTCTTAAAAGTACGGATTGTAAGAATATTTCTTTGCCTTTTCTGTTCCCTTATTTTTCGATTGGTTTCACTAAATTCTTTCAAATTCCTTGATTGGGAACTAACTGAGTGAGCAGCGCTAGAATCGGTCTTGTAAAGCTTGATTCCGTAGATCAGCAAAGAAGGAAGCAACTCGTTTTTATTTCTTGTCCAAAGCAAGATGTGGATCAACAACAATATCCAGTGTCAGAAAAGAACCAGCGATTTTGTTTCACATTTTCTTTAAGAATCAGGGAGGTTTTTTTTCTTTCTTAGGCACGGAACAAAGATGAAACAGATGTTAAGAATTCAAAGAGAGAAGCAGACATGGTAAGGTGTGGACAAACATGTGGAATTAAGGCACCTTGATGGATTTAAAAACAAACAAATCAAAACACATTTTAAAAATACAATAATAGAAACCTTATGACAAAAAAACGTCCTCTTTGGAACAAATAAAGCAACCTTATTATAGAGATCAGCAGAAATTGCGTAATAAGCTTTACAAAATTTTGAATACGTGTTATAATATACACTTGTTTTTGTAATAAATGATAATAACAAAGACACACAATGAAACATTACAGCGAAGAAGCAGTTGAAACCATAAACTTCTCAGAAATGTGAAACAGTTGACATATGAAGCACAATACCCGAAGATATCACACTCACAAAAGCAGACAGAAAAGAGAAAAAAAGACTTTCTTTGATAAACTTTGTTGAGGAGTCCACACATACACATCTCTAGTAAAAGCTGAAAAATATATTGTTCATGTTTTTAGACAGAGATTACTAAGTCCAAGACAAAATTAAAAGAAAAGCAGCAATTTGAAAAAAAAAATTACAGAATACTACAGTGAGATTCAGTGTGCATGAGAATGGTAGGAGAGGACTTTATATTTTTAAAAAGTGTATTTTACCATGAAAAATTGTTTTTTGGACCAAAAATAACCCAAAATTGATCTTAACCAAAAAGTTAGTGGGCACAGCATATAACACATTTGCCACTAGTTAGTTAGCTTTTTTCTTTCTTTGTTTCAAAATGCAAGGACACTTTATGCTTATAAAACCAGCCACTTTTTTGGACCTATGTTTATTTGGAGGGTTATTACGGTTGGTTCCTCTTTGAGTATATATGAAAATATCATAGAACATTAGGTCGAGATGAGGGGCAAGGGAAATAATAAGGAAACTTCACACCATCTGTAGTCATTCGAGTTAAAGTTGGTAGATTCCTCCTTGTGTGGCTTACTTCCCCTGCTGTGTTTGTCCACTCCACTTCTTTTGATTTAAATAGGTATGTCTTCACAAAGAAACGTACATTGCACACACGTCGATGTTAAGAGTAACAGTTCTTGTCTTGTTTCAAGACCGGAAAACTAGTATCAATAATGGGACCTGCATGTATAGATTAACTTGACCATACACAACAATCAATGGTAACAATAAAAATGATAATAATAACAAAGATATTATACAATGAAGTTTACCAATAAACAACAACACAACAGCTGAAGAATACTGTATCTGAGATTAAATCAACTTCACAATCAAATACATTTAACTCCACCCCCCTTCCCTACCCAAAATATGAACATAGCATTTTTGTCTTGACAAGCAATCTTCTTTGGGAACAAGTAGCCTATTACTTTTGTCCACAAAGTTATATTCTGGAATTTAAAGATGACAACAACAAAATCAGTTAACAGGTGTGTAAAAAAATATTTCTGTAAACATTGTGCCAACTAAAAGGAAAATAAGTCTTTACAAAATCGCTTAAGTATAGTTCACCTGCTATGATAAAGAAAACCAAACCAAACAAAAATTGAGCTATCTCTCTCTCATCCTCTCTCTTTCTCTCTCACACACACAGTATGTGTACCATGCTGCGTGAGAAGAACGAAATATTCAAGAATACAGAAATGTAATGTGTAATTTTAACAGACTTACACATCAACAAATCCAACTAGAATTCTTGCTTTACATGACCAAAGCACCAAAGCACTCAAAGATTTCATAACGTTTCAGCTATGTCAATCCTCTTCAGTAGTATTTTTTCTGATGAACACGATTGCAGACTGGAGAGGTAACAGATGTGAGTTAATAGTTATTGGTTTCAAACATCAGCAGTCCTCGGTTTGAATCTTTGATGGAGGTCTGGTGATTTAAAATAAAAGTCATCTGAGCGCTTTGATTTGTTGCTTTACAAGATTCAGCGCTATATAAATTCCATACATTATCATTATTTCAGATTAAGAATGTTTATGACCTTCAAAGTTCATTTCATGAGCCAGAACCTTACTACTTGTCTTGTATATGCATTTAGAAAATCAAATATGCACTTTAAGGATCCTGTAATTGATGTCAGCGTTTGGTGGATTGTGTGGAAAAAAAGAGTAAGTAAATACCCAGCAAACACAGGGAGTGTTATTGAGTGTCTTAGGTGATGCAGGTGTCCAAGTATATGAGTTCTTTAAGAATGGTTTATCAGAACAATAACACAACAAACCAAGAATAACATTTTGCTAAGATCTAGAAGTATAAAAAATGATAACAGACAAAACATTATAAATAATCTTGGTCC
>CM054144.1:31942706-31947706 GCA_028751875.1 Rapana venosa
ATTAGGAAGAGAGAAGAAGAGATAATTTATTAGGAGAGAGAGACAGAAGAGAGGTAAATTTATTAGGAGAGAGAGAGGGAAAGGTAAATTTATTAGGAGAGAGAGAGGGGAAGGTAAATTTCTTGGGAGAGAGAGACAGAAGAGAGGTAAATTTATTAGGAGAGAGAGAGGGAAAGGTAAATTTATTAGGAGAGAGAGAGGAAAGGTAAATTTATTAGGAGAGAGAGAGGGAAGGTAAATTTCTTGGGAGAGAGAGACAGAAGAGAGGTAAATTTATTAGGAGAGAGAAGAGAGGTAAATTTATTAGGAGGGAGAGGGGAGAGGTTGGTTGGTGGTGGTGGTTTGGTGGTGGTGGTGTGTTGGTGGTTTGGTGGTGGTGGTGGTTGGTGGCTGTGGGTTGTTGTTGGTGGTGGGTTGCTGTTGGTGGTGGTGGTGTGTTGGTGGTGGTGGTGGTGTGGGGGGAGGGTTTTGGGAGTGTATGTGTGTGCTTATGTGTGTGTGTGTGTGGGGGGGGGGGGGGGTAAGGGAGGGGGGAGTATGTATGTGTAACTCAAGTGTGTGTATGTGTGTGAGTGTGTGTATGTGTGTGAGAGAGACAGAGTGTGTGTGTTGTGTGTGTGTGTGTGTGTGTGTGTGTGTGTGTGTGTGTGTGTGCGCGCGCGCGCGCGCGCGAGTTTAAAAAAACCCACTTCTATATCGAGTATAATGGAAGAAGCACTCATGTGATTTTTGACATCCAGTCCCCGTGTGTATGCGTTTTTGTAAAAAAATTTGTCATCTGTTCCCACCGGCACACGATAGCCTACTCTTTCGGAAAGCGAAAGAGGATTTAACGTGCGCGCAGGATGCTCTGCGTGTGTGAGTGTGTAAAAGACGGCGGGAAAAAGGTACACAGAGAGAGCGAGAGAGAGAGAGAGAGACAGACAGAGAGAGAGACAGAGAGAGAGACAGACAGAGATAGACAGACAGACAGAGAGAGATAGACAGACAGAGAGACAGACGGACGGACTTACCTACACAACACCAGTCCATCCTTCAGAACTGCATTGAACTTCTCCATACCCAAAGGTTGACTAGGGTCAGCGTCCTGCATACAATACATCCAGGGTTTGTTTTTTCCAGTCAAACATCAAAATAAATGAGGATTTCTTCATTAACGCAAAAAAAACCCCATTCTTTTTTCGATCCAAACGACATGGCAGCAACAGCATGCATAAAGCAAAGACAGGCCGGCCATTACAAGTAAAAAATATCTGTGATAATGATCCAGACGATGAAGATATTAGTGTTGATTCTACAGATGTGAAATCCGTATTTAAAACATCACATGTGAGGAAGGCTGTGGGTGTGGATAGTATTTTGTGGATGGCTTTTAAAATCTTGTGCAGAGCAGCTGTGTCACGTTTTTAGTGATTTGCTTTCTCTTGTCTTTAAAAAAAAACTCGCCATGTTCTAAGACGCTGGAAAATAAATGAATAATTTGTCCTGTTCCAAGAAAATCAATCACCTCAAAATTTTAAATGATTACAGACCAGTAGCTTTCACCCCAATGGTAATGGAATGTTTTGAAAGAATCATTCTGAAATGGCTTCTTTTCTTCACTTCTTCATATCTAGATCTTCTTCAATTCGCATACAAAGTCATCAGAAACACAAATGATCCTATAGTTACCTTGCTGCACAATGCCTACTCCTACCTAAAAAAATCTGACCTTTTTGTTCGTATACTTTTCATTGACTTCTCCTCTGCATTTAATACCATTCAGCCCCATCTCTTAGCACTCAAACTGCTCTCAATAAATGTCTGTCCTTGGATCATTCTCTGAATAATGAGCTTTTTGACGGATCGAACACAGTTTGTTCGATTTCAAAAAGCAATATCTATTGAAAGATCAATTTCCACTGGTTCTTCCCAAGGCACTGTTCTGTCCCCCACCCTTTTCACCCTTTACACTAATGACTGCGCTGGCTCTGATCTTATACCGTTAATCAAATATCCTGATGACTGCTCTGGAAGATCTATCTAACTCCCGTGTCATACATTTCAAGCAAAACGAGGAGTTTCCTCCTGATGCAAACTGAACTGTCTTGACTTAAACGTAAAAAAGACTAAAGGTATGTTAATTGATTTTCACAAAAACCCTGAGCCCGTATCAAATCTTTATATTGGAGGTGTAATGGTTGAGCGTGAGGAGGAAGCTGCCGTTTCGGAAATGGGGCAGACATTTAAATTTGATTATAGTGGAGATGCCTTGTCCACAGTACACCCCCACTCTCTCTCGGCCGAGTGGGCATACGGACAGTCAGCGTTGGAGATGTTCTCCAAAGGCCAACCAGCCCCCAGGGCTATAAAGACTGTGGAAGTCAAGCCTCCTAGTCAGAGAGTCATAGCCGATCACTAAAGACTAAGGTGTAAAATGGAATTCCATGAGTGGGAAATCTACTGATCATACAGCCTCTCATTTTCCTGTTGCACCCCCCCCCCCCCCCCCCTCCGTGTCAATGGTTTAATCAAGAACTGTGATAAAGCCCAGGCGCTGAAGGCAACCATAGATGTGCAAAAACTGGCTGGAGCTGACCAATCTTCTCATCATATCGATGGACAAATAGGGTCACTGCAGAATATGTTAGCATTCAAAATTGTTGGTGCTCTTTGTTTTGGAATAACGTCAGGAGATACAAAGAGCCCTGCTAGGTTCAACTTGCCTGTGACTGAAACTCGGACTGAAAACTTAAGTGCAACGCCACAAGGAGAGAAGTCATCTCATCATTCTACCTTTTTGTTGCCAATGGTGACATTTGACGTATGCTACCATTCTTTTCCCACCATTAAGGTAGCCGCATTCCGACTTCGGGGATGTTGTCTAAACACAACATCTGTGAGCATGCGTTAAAAAAATGTCATCCATTCCTACAGGCATTAAAAGGAAACAAACCCCAGAACAGGTTTTTAACGTGTCTGCAAGATGTTCTGCGTATGTTTGTACACGGGACCCCGGTTTATTGTCTCATTCGAAGGTGAGTTTCCCTAGATTTACTATACTTTTCTTGCTCAAAAGTGCCTTTCAATCGTTTTCTTCGTCGTCGAACGCTCAGACAGCAACTATTGTTGTCTGTCATATGTTCGAAAATGTGTTGCGCTGCCTTTAGGCGCCTGACAAGTCAGGCCCAGCGCACTGGACTTCGGCGTGGGAGAGAATTGTTATCTCTCTGGGGGAAAAAAAGCAAGCAAATAGATCAAGAAGGATAGAAAATAGAAAAGAAAGATGCGACAGGAAGAAAAAGGACTCGACAAGGCAGAAAGAAGGAGAGGGTTGAAAAAGTAGGGAATTCTTAGCACAGAATTTCCAGAAGGTGGGGATGCTATTCAAACGGACAGGACCCGGCATCCAAACGGGATAGTGCCTTTAAATGTTCTGTACGTTTCCCATCTCTCTCTCTCTCTCTCTCTCTCTCTCTCCTCTCTCTCTCTCTCTCCTCTCTCTCTCTCTCTCTCTCCTCTCCCTCTAACATATCATTCTTGGATGGACATCTCAATTAATCGTTGTTTAAATACACACAGAAAAGCCCTAACATTACTTAAACCTTACTGCAAACACACATTGTTTATTTATTTTTATTTATTTATTCTTTTATATCGAGGATAATGGAGTAAGCACTCATGTGCTTTTTTACATCCAGTCCCCGTGTGTATGCGGTTTTGTAAATTTTGTCATCTGTTGACACCATGTGCACCTATTTTTTTCTTTCATTAGAAAACCAGCAATCTCTTCCATTCCTGACTCAGTAATGTTTGATAAGCATTATGCAGAAGTCTGTTTGGATTCATCCAAACTAGCTTTAACTAGTATCGGAGAGTATTTGTAAAAGAGCTAGCATGTCATGGGCATCTACCTAACTCCCCATAATATATCATCTCATTTCGTGTGCTTACTGGTACTCCTAGGAATCTATTACATGCCATCAGGTGCATTGTCTTAATTTACTCATTTCAAACCCCATACTTCTGACGAGTACTACAGAGAGAGAGAGAGAGAGAGAGAGAGAGAGAGGGGGGGGGGGGGGGCGGGGAGTGGGGGGGGGGGGGGGGGAGGTGGGGAGGCAGCATGCAGACGGACAGACAGGCACACAAAACAGACAGACAGGCAGACAGACAGAAACAGGCAAAACTTTTTGTTTTTTATATTTACCTGACACAATGGTTCGCCCAGAAGCTCCTCTATCCATACCCGTGCTTCCTGCTCTAAGTGCACGTCGTATTTCCCCTTTAACTGCAAGGCAAGAGGCGATGAATTATTAAGAAATAACCAAAAGACAATTAAAAGAAACCAGCCTCCCATGGCGCAGTGGTCAGCGCCTTGGATTATGGGCTGGAAGGTCACAGGTTCGAATCCCATGAGAGTCATAGGAATTGTTCGGACTCCATCCGGCTCCTACCCAGAGTGAGTTTGCTGTGGGCTCTCATTGGGAAAGCTAGGGATCACAGTCATACTCGAGCTTCGTCCACTTTATGGATGCGAGTTTGAGAATGGTGCTCAAATTACCTAACCGACACTGCAGGCGTCTGTATCTCTCGAGCTCGGTTGATACCGAGATGTATATATCAATCATAACAGGAAAGGTAGAGTACAGCCCTGTCTATTAGTCTCAAAGCAGGTGTTCTTCAACAGCAGCATCAGTGCATCATCCTCCTCATCATCAATCAACACACGCAATAAAACAAAAGAAGATTGTCTCTGATTCGGCAGGCTCCCTGTTGCTCTGGTTTCAATAGTGACCTCGGATTAGGTTTCCCCATACACTTATGTGCCTGCGGTGAGTTTGTGGTCAAGGATTTAGGGGTGGGAGATCCGCGGGAACAAGTCGTTGGAGGGACGTTGTGGTGGTCGCCACTCCCGGTAGGCGTGTTCACTCAGTCTGGCTCCGTAACTGAGCTATTACTGTCGTCAGTAGGGAGCTTAGTTAGGTGGTTGTTCTGTGCATGTTAGCTCAGAAACTGGC
>CM054144.1:31972706-31977706 GCA_028751875.1 Rapana venosa
AAGATTTTAGTAACAGGCCTAGTTTTACAATCTGCATTTATAAACATACATTCAGCAAAACAATTAACATAACGTGCGTGCGTGCGTGCGTGCGTGCGTGCGTGCGTGTGTGTGTGTGTGTGTGTGTGTGTGTGTGTGTGTGTGTGTGTGTGTGTGTGTGTGTGTGTGTGTGTGTGTGTGTGTGTGTGTGTGTGTGTGTGTGCGAGCGCGCGCGTGTGTGTGTGCGTGTGCTGGTGCCCAATTTACAATCTCTGTGACTCTAAGAACTCAGCAAGAGAAGAGACGCTGGGCTGAAACAATAACGTTGTTGTTGTTATTGTGGTGGTGGTGGTTGGGGTGGTGGTGGTTGTTAATGTTGTTATTGAAGTCACTGTTAGTGTTGTCAACGCTCTCCAGTTGCAAAGAACAACAGTAGAAGAACCCTATATATACCATGAGAGGCATAGCACAGAAACGAAGAAGCGGAGAGAGAGTCTAAACAGTCTCTGTCCAGCCTTACTTAACCTCAATGATCCCAAAACACTTCACTTTTTTTTAATCTCCGAAGTCGGCATGTCATTTATTTATTTTAATTTTATTCTATTCTTTTATATCGAGGACAATGGAATAAGCACTTATGTGCTTTTTTACATCCAGTCCCCATGCGTATGCGGATTTGTAAATTCTGTCATCTGTTCCCACCGGCACACAAGGGCCTACTCTTCCGAAAAGCGGAACAGGATTTAACGCGTGCGCAAGATGTTCTGCGTGCGTTCGCACACGGGGGCCTCGGTTTATAGTCTCATCCGAAGGACTTTGGGGGAGAGTGGAGTCTGCACTGACGTCAACTCCAGAGGAAAATATCCCCTTGAACGGGAATGAAACCTGGGTCATCAGCTTGCGAGTGCAATGTTCTGACCACTGTTAGCTTTCTCAAGGTAGATCTACATATTCAAATAAAGCAAAATCAATCAAAATCACTCTCCATCCCCAAACACAAACACTACTACCACCACCACCAACCCCAAATCCATCACTCCTATCACCTCCCCCTTCCCCTTCTCCTCCCCCACCCTAACCCCCACCCAAAATGGACTTGTGAAGAGAAGGCGCCACACCCCCTCTCCACACTTCCACAAGAGCAGTCATAAGTCGCTGTCAGGCTTTAGCCACTGCTAGATAATAGTCCTCCTGGTCAGTTTGGCCATCATAAACTATTATATATATATTATATACATGACTGAAGGCGTCTTGGCACTTTTACTGTTGACCTAGAGCTGGCCTCTGGGACAGTGTTTACCTTCAGGAGGGGTCTTCAGTGTCTGAACTAAGTAAACCGTTCACTGACTTGTGCTGAAGTAATTAAAAGCTGAGCGTGGACATAATTCTCAGGACGTCAGGACGGAAGTGAAGGGAGTGGCTGTTTCTTGTAATGTTTGTGTGGAGGAATAAACAATGCTCGAAGTCAGTGTCACTCGTCATGACTCGTTTTGTTTAGCTAAGAATTACAAGAATTTGATCGTGGTGAGCTGTGGGACTTTCCTTTTTTTTCTTTTCTTTTTTTTTAACGAGGAAATAACAACACGATGCATTATGAAAGTTAACCAAATCTACAAAAGAATATGGAGACTAGACTTTTTTTTTAAACGAGGAAATAACATAATGCAAATTGAAAGATATCACAAGATAATAATAGAGTCGACATTTTTACGAGGAATTGACATAATGCAAAATAAAAGATAACCAAATCTACAAAAAAAAATTCGACTATTTTTATGAGGAAATAACATCATGCAAAGTGAAAAACATAACCAAATCCGCAAGACAGATTCGACTAGACTTCTCCCTTTAAAAAACCCATCCCGACCAGTCACTGGGGCATTAAGACAGGGCAATAAAAATAGACAGCAAAACCCACAGGGGTAGCGAGTCACTCGGAAGGACGGTCGGAGAAAGGGGGAGGACATAGTTACAGGAGGGAGAGTGTTAACGTACATTTCGATCTGACTTCTCCCTTTAACTTCGTGAGGAGTCCTCGTTGATACACTACACTGATATTTTCAAGCAGTGAGTCTTTGGAGGGTAGTACAACCTGACGAAGCCCATCCCTGTCTCGGTCACTGGGTGCATGCTAGGTATGCTTGCCACTGGCTATAATTGGCCCACTTCTTCTCTGAATTTTACGAACACGGAAGAAGTTCTGTGTGCGTTGACACACGGACACTCGGTTTAGAGTCTCATGCGAAAGGAGAACAGTTAGAACAGAAAATAATGTTTGCTCCAGACTTTAAGAAAAACAAACTCATGTAAAAAGAATACAGCGGAGATTCGAAAGCTTGTTCTCAGTCACTATCAAACCACGGGTGCGACATTCTAACCACCTAAACTATAACAATAATAATAATAATAATAATGTGTGGAATTAATATAGCGCTGAATCTTGTAATGCAACAAATCAAAGCGCTCAGATGACTTTTAAAAAATATATATATATCGAGGATAATGGAATAAGCACTCATGTGCATTTTTTTTTTACATCCAGTCCCCTTGTATGCGGTTTTTTAAATTTGGGCATCTGTTCCCACCGGCACACAATGGCCTACTCTTTCGAACAGCGGAACAGGATTTAACGTGTGCGCAAGATGTTCTGCATGCGTTCGCACACGGGGCCTCGGTTTATAGTCTCATCCGAAGGATCCGCCCTCCCTTTCAACTATTAGCTCAGTGAGACTCAAATGAGGCCCAAGACTTCAATTCGAAGGAAACAGACTAAGAGAAAGGTGGGGTTGGGGGGGAGGGGGGGGGGGGGGGGGGGTGGGAGGGGGGAATGGAGTAGGGGGTGGGGTGGGGGTGTCTGGTACGGCACTCTCTCGCAGAACAATGGACTTCAGTCACAGAGAAGCCAGTGGCATGAATGTCTGGAGCACCGTCGTCAGAGTGTCTTTTTTTTTTTTCCGGGAGTGGGGGTGGTGGGGTCGGGGTGGGGAGGTTGTTGATAAGTATCAGCTGAGAAAACGCTGCAACTCCGAAGAAGAAAGTGGTGTGTGTGTGTGTGTGTGTGTGTGTGTGTGTGTGTGTGTGTGTGTGTGTGTTGTGTTGTGTTGTGTTGTGTTGTGTTGTGTGTGTGTGTTGTGTCTGTGTGGTGTGTGTGGTGGTGGTGGTGGTGTGTGTATGTGTGTATGTTTGTGTGTGTGTGTTTGTGTGTGTGCCGCACTGCCAATACCGTATTCATACAAATACAGATACGAGCATTGCAGACACACGCAAGCAAAAAAACCGTGCCTCAAACACACACATGCACATACACACAACACACACATCTCCTCAATCAACCCAACCCACCACATACATATCCCCCTCAAGCCACCCATTAGCCTACATACACATTTTACCACCACCACCACCACCACCACCACCACCTTCACCATCTCCTCTCCCTCAACCATACCTCCTTACCCTAAACCTCCCGACCCTCTAACCCCCAACCCCTCGTATCTTCCTCTCTCCCAACGCACACAAACTTATCTTGAGCACAAGATGAAAGAAAACTGAAGTCTCATTATTTACACTGTCACACTATCACAAAAACGGGTTAGGGTAGGATGAGAGAGTACGTTTCTTTCTTTCTTTCTTACACCCTCTTAAAGCTGGGTGACCGTTTGTACGCCTTGGATTCAGTACAGTCCCCTAGTTCACCCAGCTGTAAATGGGTTACCTACCCTCTTTAGGGTCAGGGAAGGTTAAAGCAGCGAGGGAGAGGAGATGGGCGCCGCCCTCACTATTCTGGCCCCTTGAGAAGTTGAGGTCTCTGATGCCTCGCTCCTCTACGACCACATAGGTTATGGGACACCTTGACCTTTTACCTTCACTCCTCAAGCAAATTCTTCTTCCAATATTCAGGTTGAACGGCGATCTCTTGAGTTGCGGACTTGTCGATAGAATATTGTTGATGTTGTCATTGTTATTGATATTGTTAGCTTTGTTGTTGTTGTTCTTGTCAGTGCTGTCAACAGAGTATTGTTTATTTTGTTGTTGTTGTCGTCGTTGTAAATAGAGTATTGATAATGCTGTCGTTGTCATTGTTGTCAAGAGGGTATTGTAAACGTTGTTGTTGTTGGTGGTGGTTGTTGCTGGTTGGTTGTTTCCAAGCTTTACATCCTGGGGGGGGGGGGGTCACCCAGAATATGCACTATGTTTCCTTCGTCACATTAGGATGTAGTTTGAGGTTTGAAGTGCATACTGGATGAGAAGTTGGCGTGTGTGGCCTTTTGGCAATGAAAAGGTAAAGGTAAAGGAGTCCCATAACCTATGCCATCGATAGGGAACTAGATCAGAAGATGTCAAGAGACCTCTGCTTCCCTAGGGGCCAGCATATTGAGGGCGGCAACCATCTCCTCTCCCTCGCTGCCTTACCTTCCCTGACCCTAACCGCCTGTTTTGTTTAAAGTATTTTCTACACAAAGTGTGGTCTATATGAAGACTAGATATCCGACTTCGGTGTGAGCCACTCCATTCTATTTTGTACATAAGAGTCAAACCCGTTAATATGCTGGCCCCAATGCGCATAAACAATCAATCAATAACTTCTCAGTTTTGATGTATCAATGTATTCTTGAGTCTTGAAATACCCACCCGTTAGTGTTTCTTTTCCCCCTTCTCTGGTCACACTTCATGTTTAAATCTTCCTGGGCCAAGGAGTGTTTGTTACGAAAGCGATTGCTGACATGCGCATAATTTGGACAGTAGAGTGCAGCCATGATGATTACACAGTCGTAGGATGTGACAGGATGTGATGCTGGCTGCTCTAACTAAAGGAGCTCTGTTATCTGCGCAGGCCTTCGAGTGATGAAGGAAGTCGGCTAACAGCACAAGCTAGGGATGCTGTAAACTAAGCATCCTAATACACAGAGCTTAGTGTCTCTCAATCTCAACCAGAAGAAGTTGTGCATGTATGCAAGGAAGCAGGCAGGAAAACAAGCCTCTCTCTGTGTCTGTCTGTCTGCCTGCCTGGCTGGCTGGCT
>CM054144.1:31982706-31987706 GCA_028751875.1 Rapana venosa
TCTTCTTTTACCTCTTCTTCTCTCCATCATCATTCTTCTACATCTTCTTTTACTTCTTCTTCTCTCCATCATTATTCTTCTTCATCTTCGTTTACTTCTTCTTCTCTCCATCATCTTCTTTCACTTCTTCTTCTCTCCCTCATCATTCTTTTCATTTTCTTTCACTTCTTCTTCTCTCCATCATTCTTCTTCATCTTCTTTTACTTCTTCTTCTCTCCATCATCATTCTTATTCATCTTCTTTTACTACTTCTTCTCTCCATCATTTCTTTCACTTCTTCTTCTCTCCATCATTATTCTTCTTCATCTTTTTTACTTTTTCTTCTCTCCATCATCATTCTTCTTTTACTACTTTTTCTCTCCATCATCAATTTTCTTCATCTTCTTTTACTTCTTCTTCTCTCCATCAATGCATCATCAATCTTCTTCATCTTCTTTTACTTCTTCTTCTCTCCATCAATGCATCATCATTCTTCTTCATCTTCTTTTCTTCTTCATCTCTTTCTCATCTCTCATCCTATCTTCTTCTTCATCTTCTTTACTTCTTCTCTCCATATCTCATCTTCTTCTTCATTCTTTCTTTTCTTCCTATCAATCATTCTTCTTATCTACCTTCTTCTTCATCATCTTCTTTTACTCTCTTCTTCTTCTCCTCATCTTCTTCTTTCATCTTCTTTTCTTCTTCTATCTCTCCTCCATCATCATTCTTCTTCATCTTCTTTTACTTCTTCTTTCTCTCCATCATTCTTCTTCATCTTCTTGCTTCTTTATCTTCTTTTACTTCTTCTCTCCATCATGCTTCTTCATCTTCTTGCTTCTTCATCTTCTTTTACTTCTTCTTCTTTATCTCATCCTCCTTCTCGTTCTCAGGCGAACTAAAAATAGGTGGGTAGTTTTTCTTTTATTTCAGCTAGGCTAGGACATGGACGAAGGGATGACTCACAGCGATTTGCTGACATGACAATTCAGTTTATGTGGAGAGAGCTTTTCTACAGTGCACTGTTATTATAGGGTTAAGGCTGCGCTGGGTTTCTCCTTACTTAGTTCAGATATATCAAACCCACATTCCAAGGCATGATAAGACCGCTGTAATGGACTTTTCACATTTCTTTAGTGACTCAATGTTTATCATGAGGAAGTGGTTTATCTCTTGGTGATTTTGACTGAAGTGGGTGTTTGGTGTGTGTATGTGTGTGTGTGTGTGGAGAGAGAGAGAGGGAGAGTGTCGTGTGTGTGTGTGTGTGTGTGTGTGTGTGTGTGTGTGTGTGTGTGTGTGCGCGCGCGCGCGCGTGTGTGTGTGGTGTGTGTGTGTGTGTGTGTGTGTGTGTGTGTGTGTGTGTGTGTGTGTGCGTGCGTGCGTGCGCGCACGTGTGGTGGGGGGGGGGGGGAGAGAACAACTCAATGTTTATCATGAGTAAGTGGTTTATCTCTTGGTGACTTTGACTTAAGTGGGTGTTTGGGGTGTGTGTGTGTGTGTGTGTGTGTGTGTGTGTGTGTTGTGTGTGTGTGTGTGTGTGAGAGGGAGACTGTGTGTGCGGTGTGTGTGTGTGTGTGTGTGTGTGTGTGTGTGTGTGTGTGTGTGTGTGTGTGTGTGTGTGTGAGAGAGAGAGGGAGACTGTGTGTGCGGTGTGTGTTGTGTGTGTGTGTGTGTGTGTGTGTGTGTGTGTGTGTGTGCATGCGTTATGTGTGTGAGAGACAGAGAGAGACTCTGTGTGTGTTGTGTGTGTGTGCGCGCACGCGCGACTGTCTGCCTGTGTTTCTTAGTTAGTGTTTGTCTCCTGCCTCTTGCTGTTTCTGTCTTTATTTATTTATGTCTCCCACTGTATGTGTCTCTGTTTCTCTCTGTATTTGTGTATTACGGGAGGGGGGGGGGGGGGGGAGTGTGTGTATGTTCGTCCGCGTGTACATGCATGAGAGTGAGTGAGTGGATGAGACAGAAAAAGAGGCAGCTTGAGAGACTGAGAAAGAAAGACCGAAAGAGAGAAAATGAGACGAGAAAAGTAGTAAACATGACGGAATTATTAATGCATGAAAAGGCAGTCAGAGAAGTAGAAACAAAATGGAGAAATATACCAAACAAAACAGAAAAACCCACCTGTACTCAACTATACACACACACACACAGACACACACACACACGCGCACACTCACACACACACACAGAGACACACACACACACACGCACGCACACATACACACCACACGCACGCACGCACGCGAGCGCGCGCGCGCGCGCACGCACGCACGCACACACACACACACACACACTAATCAATAGATACTAGATAGTCATGGTCTACTCTCGACATCAAAGCTATTCCTGCATATTCTAAAATGCACCAGTTGGTAACACACTGTCATCATCAAACAGTCAACACACTGAATCAGATACAGAGCACAAAAAATACCTATCACGCTGTACTTTTGTTGTTGTCCTGTGTCGAGTTGTAAACACATGTCCATCATGTAACAAGACCAAAACGAACTTCTGTTTTAAAGTAAAATGAACTTCTGTTTAAATGAAAGCGAACTTCTGTTTAAAGTAGAATGACCTTCTGTTTAAAGTAAAATGAACCTCTGCTTCAAGTAAAAGGAACTTCTGTTTAAAGTAGAATGGGCTTCTGTTTAGAGTAGAATGAACTTCTACTTCAATTCAGTTTAAACTTAAAGTAAAATGAACTTCCGTTGAAAGCCTAAAAGTAAACGAAAAATTCTGTTTAAACCAACATTTTTACGATTTTAATTTTTGAAAACTCAAAAGTCACAGGGGATTTTTCTTCTTTTTTTTGGGGGGGGGGGGGGGAGGAGGGAGGAGGAGGGATGGAGAGAGAGAGAGACCAAGACAGAGAGAGAGAGAGAGAGAGAGAGAGAGAGAGAGAGAGAGAGAGAGAGAGAGAGAGAGAGAGAGAGAGAGAGAGAGAGAGAGAGAGAGAGAGAGAGAGAGAGAAAGTTAGGGTGGAAAGGAGGAAGACAGATGATCTTCCCAAATTAGTAATGCATACAAATGACCATCCTCACTGAAGAAATCCTGGCTAATCACTTCAACCTTCCTTGCCCTGTGGCAACTTTGGCGTCTCTGTCCTTGATGCTGCAAAGTTTCAAGTTCATCATGCATGTTGCCTTGCTCTTTTCTAGCTTCTCTATCTTGTTTTTTGGGGTTTAAATTGTGTCAGCATAATCATTGGGATTTTTAGTTCAATTGGTTGAGTATGTATGTATGTTAGTCCGTCGAGTTCGACGATGACCTCCAAAACAGCAGGCGAGGCAGCTGCTGTTTCGGAAATTGGGCAGAAATTTGATTATAGTGGAGATGCCTTGCCCACAGTACATCCCCACTCTCTCGGCCAAGTGGGCTTAAGGACAGTCAGCGTTGGAGATGTTCTCCAAAGACCAACTAGCCCCCAGGGCTGCAGAACATTAAAGACTGTGCAAGTCAAGCCTCCTAGTCAGATAGTCATAGTCGATCACTAAAGACTAAGCTGTAAAGTCGAATTCCATGAGTGGAAAAGCGACTGGTCATACAGCCTCTCACTTTGCTGTTGCCCCCAGCGTCAATGGTTTAATCAAGAACTGTGATAAACGTGGTTGATTGTGGCTAGCTGGCTGTTGATGTTACTTTGATGGTGGTATTGATGTTGCTGAGTTGATGTTGGCGGTAAGATGGTGGTGATGTAGTAGTAGTAGTGATGGTGATGTGGATTTATTCTAAATTCTATAGTTTTATACTTTACTATCGTTACATTGTGGGTGTGCTATTTTTGTGTGTGAGTGATGTGTGTGTGTGTGTGTGTGTGTGTGTGTGTGTGTGTGTGTGTGTGTGTGTGTGTGTGTGTATGTATACACAAACTCCCTACGAGTGTGTGTGTATACACAAACTCCCTACGAGTGTGTGTGTGTATACACAAACTCCCTACGAGTGTGTGTGTGTGTGTGTGTGTGTGTGTGTGTGTGTGTGTGTGGTGACTCCTGCAAATCGCTTGCGAGCTATTTTCTTTTTCTTTAAACACAAAAATCTCTTTAGCATTTATTCATTTACATCTCTAATCCATCTACCTACTTATTCCTACATGACGTGATTATAGCTGTGTGTGACTCACCACCCCCACCACCCCCACATTAGCCATCATCTTCCTACCAAGCAGGCCCTCTGACGATAAGATTCATTCGAAAAGTCGGCTTAACCTGCCCTCCAATCTTGAGCGTACCTTATGCAATCCAAGCCAACAGGTTTTATCTAATAATATGGCAGTGCAAATAAACTGACTTCCCTCCTACCTTGACTCCTGGAGGAGTCGTTGACGCAGGGTCAATATATCGGATCGAGCCAGTTGGTCCCTCCTTTTCCAAGCCAACACAGGCATTTTAAATGGCAGACACGAAATAGCCCCATAGTTAGGCAAGTAGGCCTATATACATGGAGTTACATTCTTTAAAGAGAAATGAATAAAATCTGAAGCCCCAATCTTAGGCAAGCATGCAGGCCTCCTATACACGTAGTTTAGTTGTGTGAGTTTTTTTAAATGAATAAAATCTGACTTTGAAAAGTTTGTCATTTTGAGAATATTTTGTGTTGTTCTAATACATGAATTGAGGTGAGTGGTTTTTGTTTGTTTGGATGTCTGGTTTTGTCAGTTTTGTTTGCGTTCTGTCTCGTTTATGACGATGATAAGAGAACTCTTCCTCTGTGAGTGTGTGTGCGTGCAGCTGCAGGGTGTGTGTGGGTGGCGTGTGCGGTGTGTGTGTGTGTGTGTGTCGTGCGCGCGGCGTGCGTGCGTGCGTGCCAGCTGCGTGCGTGCGTGCGTGTGGTGTGTGTGGTGTGTGCAAGTGGTGTGTTTGTGAGTGTGTGTATATGTCGCGTGTGTGTGTATGTGTGTCTGTGTGTGGGTACGTGCGTGCGTGCATATGTGTGAGTGCACGCGAACACACAAGCGTACATATATGCATGCGCGCGTACATGTGTTTGAGCTCACGTGCACATGTTTATGTATGCGCATGCGCGTA
>CM054144.1:31997706-32007706 GCA_028751875.1 Rapana venosa
GGGAATCACTGTGAGATAGGAAGTACACCGGGTGAGAAGTTTGCGTGTATGACTCTTTTCAAGTACCTCGCCACATAGGCAGCCATACTCCGACTTCAGAGGATTTTTTCTCCTTTAAAAGAAGAGTGCAGGTTGCTATGTTAAGAGCTTGTCATGGCTGAAGGCAATCTCAACACAACATTTTAAACATACAACATTTTAATGTAGGCCTTGGCAATTATCTGACATCAATAACTGACACAGCTTTTGGCCTGGGCCAAGATAGATGGAGATGGGACTCAAAGATTTGGTTGACGCTGAGAACAGAAACTGAAAGGGTGGGGGCGTGGGGGTGGGGGTGGGGAAGAGAGGGGGGGGGGGGGATCTGGACACCAAAAGGTCTGCAGAGAAGAAAAGGTGCTTGCACACACGCACTCCTTCATACATACTGACACACATGCACGTCCAGATTTAAGATGGATATGGGCACCTTTTAGCGGATCGGTGGTCTAGCGGTAACGCGCCTGCCTAGAAAGCGAAAAGTCCGGGTCAGAATTGTGCGGTGGTTTGATCCCCGTTTGGGCCTGAATCTTTTTAACCCCATTCATTAGACCATGAGTGATGGTCTGGGTGCTAGTCTTTCGGATGAGACGATAAACCAAGATCTCGTGTGTTAAATGAAATTATTTAGCGCACGTAAAAGAACCCACGGCAACAAGAGAGTTGACCCTGGCAAAATTCTGTTTGAAAAAAGTCAGTCTGATAGGGAAACAAGTACATTTGCAGACAGGAAAAGAATTTTGTTTAATTTTTAAAAGGGTTGCACTGCTCTTGTGGCGACGCGCTCTCCCCGGGGAGAGCAGCCCGAATTTCACGCAGAGAAATCTGCCGTGATTTAAAGTGGTATAAAAATGATAATGAAATGGTGTTATGCTACTGCCTTTTTGTTTTGTTTCTTAATCATTTGTTTTGGATTGCTTGGTGTGCGTGTTGTGTGTTATCATTATTATTATTACTTTTCTCCTGCATGTGTGTTTATTTTTTTCCTTGAGAATGCTGGTGGGTGAGTGGGTGGGTGTCCACAGAATTTTGCCAGGGTCAAGTATCACTTTGCCGTAGGCCCTTTTACGTGAGCTAGAAATGAGTTGCACGAGCGATCTCCGTTTATAGTCTCATCTGAAAGACTAGCACCCACACCACCCTCAAAGTTTTGTAGGTGGATTCAAAGGGATACCGAACCCTCCATTTTTTTCATTTTATTCAAGGGGTGGGTGGGGGGGAGGGTAGTGTACCTCTTGGCCAAAGATTAGCAATGTATTTCAGAACATATTCCACAAACATAGTGTTAAGTTTACTCAACCAATCTCAATGAAGAGAATAAGAGAATTATTTGGATAAAAAACCCATTTACAACTAAACACACTTTTGTTTAAAAACCTGTTATTTGTTCTTACTGAAAAATCTCCCAGGATAATGACGTCAAAATACACCTATATAATTAGAAAAGTAGTAACACTTGACGCACCACCAACCAAAAGCAGACATGTTTCCAACCTTAACCAATCTATAACGTAAAATCCACCCTTTCCTGCAAAGCTTAACTAACAAGTTCCACTGTACAGGGTATACCACACAACAACAACAACAAACTACTACTACTACAACTAACAACTACTACTACTTCTACTGCTCCTTACTACCCGGCATATCTCTCGATAAATGAGTTTCAAATTTCCTTCTGGTGATTGTAGAACGAGCTTAAGGGGTTGAGCTGATCTGGGCTGGTGGTTTCTCCTTTATTTTGTTTATCGCTAATCTTGACCCTAACAATTTTTTCATTTCACTTACAGCAGCAACAGTGGGTGTGTTTGGAGGTACCACGAATGTCCAGGAAAATGAAGACATCTGTCATATACGTAAGTACTGGAGGTTTTTTTGAAGATTTTTTTTTTTTTGGGGGGGGGGAGGGGGGTTGTTCTGAGTGTACTGTTGTCGTTAGTTGAGTTTGTGTCTTTCTGTCGATTTTGATAACATTGATAATAATAAAAAAATAAAATAGACGATAGGAAATCTAATGATATGGAGAAACAAAATTATATATATATATATATATATATATATATATATAATATATATATAATGATATATTTTATAATATATATATATATATATATATATATATATATATATATAAATATAATTTATATAATATATATATATATATATTATGTATGTATGTTTGTATGTATGTATGTATTATGTATGTATGCATGTATGTATGGGGAAATTACAGTAGTTGGTAACAAAGTTAAAGAAAACTAGATGGAAAACAACCAGAAAGAAATGCAGCAAACAGACCCCCCCCCCCCCAAACAACAAACAACAACACACAAAAAACTAACAAACACACACATAAAAACCCAACAACGACAAAACAACAACTAAACAAATAAAACAAAACAACAAAAAGACCGAAAGAAAATTCAACAGACAATGAAAACTACACGAAAGAGAATGGGGAAAAAACTGTAGCAAACAAACGAAAGAAAAAAATCTTTAAAGCCGATAAGAAAATGAAACAAAGAGGGAAAAAGAAGAATAAGCAGACAGACAGGCACGCACGCACGCACGCAAGCAAGCAAACAAAAACGAAAACGAAAGCAATAAAGAAAAATGTAATTTTCAAAATGTCGTCAGCATATGTGTGTTCACACGCGTGCACTGTGTGTGTGTGTGTGTGTGTGTGTGTGTGTGTGTGTGTGTGTGTGTGTGTTCGTTCGTTCGTTCGTTCGTTCTTGTATTTGTTCACTATAAGTGATTTTAGACTGGGAAAAAAGGATTGATAGTGTGTGTGTGTACGTGCGTGCGTGCGTGCGTACGTGCGAGCGTGAGTGTGTGCGTGTGTGCGCGTGCTTGCGCGTGTGTGCGTGCGTGAGTGCGTGCGTGTGTGTGCGTGCGAGCGTGAGCACGTGCGTGTGTGTGTGTGTGTGTGTGCGTGCGTAAGTGCGTACGCGTGTATGTATGTGCGCGCGCGTGCGTGTGTGTATAAGTACAGGGTCACATGTGCGCATATGCTTGCATGAATGCGTGCACGTATGCATACTCACACGCATGTCTATATGTCTATATTATACTTTAATACTCCATACCGACATTGACAACTGTCTCATTGCCTTGGCAGTTGCAAGGTTTGGTAGGCAGTGGTAACGGCACGTAATGTAGTGGTAGCAGTGGTAGCGCACGCAATGTGTCCTACATGCTATGTACACCATGTAGCAGTGTGTTATCCCCTATTAACCCCACCCCTCAGCCTATGATTGTCGGTGATTAGCGCTGCAATTATCTGCTGTTTGCTCTCTCTATCTCTCTGTGGCTAATTGTCTGCCAGAGCCACCACTCTACTACAGTCACCGGGCTTTCTGCTTATGTTCTGTACTTTATATCTGGGTTTTTGTTGTTTTTTTTATTTGTTAATAATCCATGTTGGGCTTTTGTTCGGGGTTTTTTTGGTGGTCTGTCTGTTTTTTTGTTTGTCTGTTTGTTTGTTTTGTTTCTATTTCTTTCTGCCTCTTTTTGTTGTTTCTGTGTCTTTGATTTTCTCTCTGTCTCTCTCTGTCTCTGTCTCTGTCTCTGTCTCTCTCTCTCTCTCTCTCTCTCTCTCTCTCTCTCTCTCTCTCTCTCTCTCTCTCTCTCTCTCTCTCTCTCTCTCTCCTCGCTCTCTCGTTTACGTGCGCGCGCGCACGCACGCACACACACATTGATATCACAATTTTGGAAGAGACTTAAAATGGAATCTCTCTTTCTCTCTCTCTCTCACACTTTCAAAAACGGGATTGAACAAAAAAAAGTAAACCAGTTCCTTTTAAATGTAATATTTCAGAATTTTTTTAAACACCGTGTTATCATTGTCATCACCCTTTCAGGGTATGACAATATCTATGATTATGCTCTATGATTCACCCACTCAAGAAATCATTCATCCATGATGTTGATTGTTCATTCTGAAAATTTGCAAACGCACATCTGCCTACCCTCCTACTCGTACGTTTTGCGTTAATTATGTATTTTGTGTTGGTTTGCATTTGTCTTCATTTGAATGCTACTTTGATACTCGAGAAAGAAATGTAAAGGGGTCCCATAACCTATAAGGTCGTAGGGAAGCGAGGCTTCAGAGACCTCACTTCTCTAGGAGCCAGCATATTGAGGACGGCGCTCATCTCCTCTCCCTCGCTGCTTTACCTTTCCTGACCATATTAAAGAGGCAGGTACCCATTTTGGTACTCGAGATACATCGCACAAAAATTCGGTATCACCGTTTATCATGTATGTAAATGCTGCTTTCTATATCTATGTTATGCACTAAAATCATCAAAGAAAACAAGTCAAACGTATTCATTCATCATTGTTTTACCTTTGGTTTTCTGAACAGTTAGCAATTCCGAAAGAAACTCCGCCTGTAATGGTATGTATCTATATAATAATAATGTGGCACGGGCGGTTTACATTAACGTTCTGCAGCTTATTGTGCTGGATTTTTAACCATTTCTTCTGCTCTTACTTCACTTAACTGACTTGGCTTGACTTAACGTGGCTTGACTTAATGTGGTTTGACTTCACTTGGCTTGACTTATATATATATATGAATTTCTTATATGTATATATATATATATATATATATATATATATATATATATATATATATATATATATATATATATATATATATATATATACATACATATAAGAAATTCACCACAATATAAAACTTTGAAAACTTTGAAAGCAGCATATATATATGGGGGGTAGTTGAGGCATTAATTGTGATGCAAATGTCATAATCACACTTACAAAATTCCGCTGCATTGCTCACTATAGTCTCGTTTATTTGTACAGTTGATGATGACCTGGGGTGAGACTGATAAACGAGCATACTGTGTGTTTAATTTGCAGAACATGGCGTTATTATCTAATATTTCTTTCTACTGGCTTCAGATGCATGTGTGTGCACGCACACGTGTGTAATGTTATGTATATATACATATAATTGTGTGTGTGTGCGCGTGTGATTGGTTGATTGATTAATAATCTTTATTCCCAATGGCTACAGATAAATATTGACATACTTTTTTTCATCCGCCCTTGCTTGCCCTTAGAAAGTATATATATATATATAATATATATATATATATATATATATATATATATATATATATATATATATATATATATATATATATATATATGTTTGTTTTGTTTTGTTTTGTTTTGTTTAATGTCTATTCACTACATGGTGATTTAGACACATCCGCATTCATACCAAAGTACCTATTATTACACACCGCATCTCTCTTTCTCTTTCTCTCCCCTACACGCACCCACATCCACACACACATAAGAATATATATATATATATATATATATATATATATATATATATATATATATATATATATATATATATATATATATATATATAATTACAATAAAGGTTTTACAGGTGAAGAATATATGACTTCAGAAATATATATATATATATATCACACGTAGAGAGAGAGAGAGAGAGAGAGAGAGAGAGAGAGAGAGAGAGAGAGAGAGAGAGAGAGAGAGAGAGAGAGAGAGAGAGAGAGAACAAAATATGAGAAGCAGGAATACATCTGTCTAAATCTTTTCATTTTATATTATTGATTTGAACATTTCTTACGTTGATAAGATCAAACATCGTTCGCAAAACAATCAATCAATTTACAATGCCTTTTCATGAAGAGAATGCAGCAATCTATCTATCTATCTGTCCCGTAGTCTGACGACCGTGGGGGCACCCTCAAAGACTCAACAACCAGTTCCCTCCATTCCTCTCTCTGTTCTGCCTTTCTCAGGGTTTTGTTGAGTTCTAGGCCTGTCCATTCGCTGATGTTATCCTCCCAGCTCTTCCTTGGTCTTCCTCTTCTTCTTCCTCCTTGGACAGTGCCTTGTAAAACTGTCTTTGCAAGTCCTTTGGATCTTGTGACATGCCCATACCATTTAAGTTTACGCTTTTTCACGATCGTTAGAAGGTTCTCATAGGGTCCAATGGTTTTCTGGATTCTGTTATGCACGCTTTCGTTGCTTATGTGGTCTTTGTAGGAGATGCCAAGGAGTCTCCGAAAGCATCTCATCTCCACCGCCTGTACCCTTCTCTCCAAATCTGCAGTCAGGGTCCACGATTCACAGACATACAGAAATATGGATATGACAAGGGAGGCATTAGTCTGATCTTGGAGATAAGTGAGATATTTTTATCTCTCCAGACGGTGTTTAGTTTTGACAGTGCTGTTATTGTCTGTGCAGTCCTACATACTACTTCTGGCTTGGATCCCTGGTCTGATACAATGGCTCCCAGGTACTTGAAGCTTTGAACTGTTTCAAGCTTCTGGTCATGAACCCTGATATCAGTGCTAATGCCGTTGGTGTTATTAGTCATCAGTTTGGTCTTCTCTGCACTGATTTCCATGCCGTATGTTTTGGAGGCCTTATTCAGGTGTTCTGTTAGGCTGGCCAGCTCTTTTTCTGATCCTGCTATTCCATCAATGTCATCTGCGAAGCGGAGGTTTGTGATCGTTCTGCCACCAATGCTGACTGATCCTTCATGATGTTCCAGTGCATCAGCCATGATTCTCTCAAGGAAGATGTTGAAAAGAGTGGGTGAGAGTAGACAGCCCTGCCTTACTCCAACTGTTGTTCGAAACCATTCTCCAATGTTGTTGTAGTACACTGCACTGGTGGCCTCGCTGTACAGCTGTTTGATGACTCTGATCAGGTTTGCATTGATGCTGTACAAATCCATGGTTGCCCACAAAGCGAATGCAGCAAACATACACACACACACAATTTTTTTTAAAAAATCCACATATGTACAAGATAATCTATGCCCGTGACTTCAAATTCAGGTCCCAGTTGAAGAAAAAGAATGGGATGGAATCTGCATAAGCGTTAGCTCTAAGAGGGCTGGGCCTGGGGGAGCCCTGGGGAACTCTTTCAAGTGGAAGCGAACCGAGGCCCGCGAATCAAGGTTCAAGCTGAGCCAACATGGGCAGCCTATATTTTAGCCTCAGATGACATTTCGGTTATAAATCTCCGTTCTTGAAATGGACAATTGGGCAGAACATGATTTTTATGACCACTAGACTTATCCAAAGCAGAATTTGGGAATTCCTTTCCTAATATTATTTGATGGAACTCCAAGCCGCACTATATTATGTGGTTGAGATGCGGTCTGGAGTACAGAACTGGGATATGTAGGGGAGAGAAATATGAACATTATAACTAACCCGAGTTGTGGTTGCTGTTCTTGGTTGATAAGTCTCTCTCTCGCATAAAATTGAAGGTCTTCTTGGTATCGTGTTAACTATTATTGTGGTGGTGATTGGACATGAATATGTGTGGCATTAGACTGGAGATATTTGGTTCGGACTGCATTTGTATTATATTTGTTCCACTGTAATGCACTATATGGCATTTGTATTGTGTTGTGTTGAATCATATGTTACTACTTCATAATCACATAGGGACGGATGCATGGCCACAAGTACCGCACTAACTTTTCCCAGGTTTTTTCCCCTGTCTATATGTATATGGTTTTATTCTCTATAAAACTGGCTCTTCTTAAACAGATTTTGCAAGATATCATACCACTCTTTCATTTCCTTAAATTCTTTAGGTGTGCTGAAAGAATACCGCATTCGGGATATCATTGGTTAAAAGTCTCATTTAAAATACTAGCACCCAGACCAGCGTTCAAGGTTCAGAGGACGGATGGCATGGCCAGCTTCACACTAGATTGAATCCATGTATTGTCTGTTTGTTTGGTACGACTAGCTGATAAGGACAGGACGAAAAGAAACGCAAGGATTGAAACCAGTATACGTGGGACTTCCTTAGGAAACTGAAAAAAAAGGTAAAAGGTGTCCCATAACCTGTAAGGTCGTAGGGGAGTGAGGCGTCAGAGATCTCACTTCTCTAGGGGCCAGCATATTGAGGGCGGCGCCCATCTCCCCCCCCCCCCCCCACCCCCTTCGCTGCTTTACCTTCCCTGACCCTAGAGAGGCAGGTACCCATTTACAGATGGGTGAACTGGGGGGGGACTGTATTGAGGCCAAGGCGCGCAAACGGTCACCCATCCAGTTTGTAACAGCGCTCGATGCTGCTTAACCGTAGCTTGGGGAAAGCGAGTACTCTGACCACTATGCTATCCCGTCCCCTTAGGAAACTACAGTTGAGAATAATTATCATTTCTGAGGAAAAAGTGCACTCCCTTTTCCAGAAGGAAAAAAATGGCCGCAATGAGGAAATGTCTTTTTCCTGTGAATAAAAGGCGTTCGAAAATACTCTTCAAAGGACACACGAAATGAAAAGAGAGAGAGAGAGAGAGAGAGAGAGAGAGAGAGAGAGAGAAGAGGGAGAGGAGAGAGAGAGAGAGAGAGAGAGAGAGAGGAGAGAGAGAGAGGAGAGAGAGAGGAGAGAGAGAGAGAGAGAGAGAGAGAAAGAGAAAGAGAGAGAATTTGAACTTGAACTGTCGAACTCGAAATGTTTACTGAGAGTAAATGGATAAGCACAGGGCTTATTTACGCCATGCTTTCACAAAAAAGGGAAAAAAGGAAAGAAAGAAAGAAAGAAAGAGAGAGAAGAAGAAGAAGAAGAAGAAGAAGAAGAAGAAGAAGAAGAAGAAGAAGAAGAAGAAGAAGAAGAAGAAGAAGAAGAAGAAGAAAAAAAGAAGAAGAAGAAGAAGAAGAAGGAGAAGAAGAAGAAGAAGAAGAAGAAGAAGAAGAAGAAGAGAGAGAGAGAGAGAGAGAGAGAGAGAGAGAGAGAGAGAGAGAGAGAGAGAGAGAGAGAGAGAGAGAGAGAGAGAGAGAGAGAGAGAGAGGTGGGCGTGAGTGTGCGTGCTGGTAATGCATACTTGTCTCTTCCTCACTTGAAACTCAAACTAAAAAACCAACCGACAACCTCACCATAACCGAACAAAAAACCACACACAAAACAAGCAAATCACCACGAAATAATACAATCTACAATAATAGCAATATCATATAATAATAATAATAATAATAATAATAATAATCATAACAACAACAACAATAATAATAACAATAATAATAATAATGTATGGAAGTTATATAGCGCTGAATCTTGTAAAGCAACAAATCAAAGCGCTTTAAAAAAAAAAAATCATATTACAATCTAAAAATCCTACAGTCTACAACTCTATGGGTCCCTTTAGGTATCCATGGGTAGCAGCAGCGGGCCACGGTCGCCACTCGTGGTTCGAATCCTCGACAGTGCACGTGGATGCGCTGCACGTGGAGTTCCACTCTTCATCGCCATAAAAGAGAGTGGCGCTGAGCAGTGGCGACCTCTGGAAGAGGGGTGAGGCTGGGGCAAAGGGGATGGGGTGGGGGTGGGGGGGTGGGGGGGGGGGGGGGGGGGCGGTCGATCATCATCAACGGTAGTGGTGATAGGTGGTTGGTTGGTTATGGTGGTGGTGGATGTTGGTTGGTTGTGGTGAGGGTGGTGGATGGTGGTGGTGGGGTGGTGTTGGTGGTGAGGGTGGTGGTGGATGGTGGTGGTGAGGGTGGTGTTGGTGGTGAGGGTGGTGGTGGTTGGTTGTGGAGAGTGTGGTGTTGGTTGATTATGGTGAGGTGGTTGGTTGTGGAGGAGGTGTGGTGTTGGTTGTTATGGTGAGGTGGTTTGTGGTGGTGAGGGTGGTGTCGGTTGGTTATGGTGAGGGGTGGTGTGTGGGTTGGTGTGGTTGGTATGGTGAGTGGTGTGGTGGTGTGAGGGTGGTGTTGGTTGGTTTGGTGATAGGTGGTTGTGGTAGGTGAGTGGTGGTGTTGGGTTGGTTATGGTGAGGTGGTTGGTAGTGGTGAGGGTGGTGTGGTTGGTTTGGGAGGTGTGTAGTGTGAGGGTGGGTGGTTGGATGGTGAGTGGGTGTGGTGGGTGGTGTGGTTGGTTATGGTGAGGTGGTGGTGTGTAGGTGGTGTGTGGTTAT
>CM054144.1:32024261-32086290 GCA_028751875.1 Rapana venosa
GGTATGCTTTTCAATTAAAACAATAACAACTAAAATAATATCAAGCCTTCCATCGGAAAATACAGTTAAGCAAAATAATAATAATAATAGGTGGAATTTATGTAGCGCTGAAATTTGTAAAGCACACAAATCGAAGCGCTTACATTCAAATCATTTACACGCATGCCACTGTCCACAAATATTAGGACTAATATATAGGCCTATAAAATTCTCTCTCTCTCTCTCTCTCTCTCTCTCTCTCTCTCTCTCTCTCTCTCTCGGGTGAAGGTAGCTGTTGAAAAGTAGGGACAGATAATTATAAGGGGAAGACCTCAGGTAGGAAATAAGTGCGTTTTGAGGCTGGCTTTGAAAGTATCCAATGAAGGCTTTTGGTGAAGTGAGAGGGAGGTCATTCCATGTGGATGGACCAGAAACAGAGAAAGAAAACAGAAGAAACAGAGAAATTCAATCAAATTCTGTTCTCTTTACTCTCTACACTGCTCCACTCTCACATATAATAAACAACCACCATATTGCTCATCATTTCTATGCCGATGATACTCAGCTTCAGTGCAGTGATACTGTTGAAAACTTGCCTTCCCTCCTGACAAATATGTCCTACTGCCTTCAAGACATTCAAAACTGGATGACTCAGAACAAGTTACAACTTAATGCCGATAAAACCGAAGCCATGCTCATAGGGACCCAACATAAACTTTCCTCTATCGCAAAAACTTCAATAGAATTCGGCAATACGTCAGTTCCTTTGTCCAACTCTGTGAAGTATTTAGGAGTAGTTCTTGACAACACACTCTCTATGAAAAAATTCATCACCCAGACCTGCCATTCTTGCTACTATCAATTACGGCGCATAAGCGCCATTCGCAAGTATCTGTCCACTGATGCAACTTCCAAGCTTGTCACATCTCTCATTCTTTCACGTTTAGACTACTGTAATTCTCTTTTGGCTGGCCTACCAGCATCATCTATCCACTCTCTTCAACGCATACAAAACTCTGCAGCTCGACTGGTCCTAAGAAAGAAAAAATCTGAACGCATAACTCCTCTTCTGCGATCTCTTCACTGGCTGCCTGTCTCACAAAGACTGGAGTATAAAATCAATACCCTCTGTTTCAAATGTCTCCACAAATCTGCACCCTCTTATCTCTGTAACTGTCTTCACCTGTACACTCCATCCCGTTCCCTTCGTTCAGCCGCAGATACTTTGTGCTTTCGAACACCCAGATTCAAACAAACCACTGTTGGCCGTCGCTCCTTCTCTGTTTCTGGTCCATCCACCTGGAATGACCTCCCTCTTTCACTTCGCCAAAAGCCTTCACTTGATACCTTCAAATCCAGCCTCAAAACACACTTATTTCCTACCTGAGACTTTCCCCCCAAATATCTGTCCCTAATTTTCAACAGCATCTTTCACCTTCTAAGTGTTGTTCCGAGTGTGTGTGGTGTGTGTGTGTGTGCGCGTGTGTGTGCGTGCATGTGTGCATACGTGCGCGCGCATGGTTTTGAAATCTGTTGTTCATTATGTTTAAGGAGAGTTGCATGCCTGTAAATGATTAAGTGCAAGCGCTTCGATTTGTTTGTTTATTTACAAGATTCAGCGCTATATAAATTCCATATATTATTATTATTATTATTAAAGAGGATTACCACCAGCTCCAATTTTGCAACAACGATAAAAAAAATTTAAAAGGAAAAGAAAGAAAGGTGATCCAAATACAATGTGTGTGTGTGTGTGTGTGTGTGTGTGTGTGCGTGCTGTGGGGTGTGTGTGGGTGGGGGTGTGTGATTGGGAAGGTGCCTGTGTCTGTCTGTCTATGCCTTGGCTGATAACGGGAAGTTTCATTTCCCGCTCCGCCACCCATCCACTTGAAGTTTTTACAAAGTGTCGCTACCAACTTTGTTTGATGTTTGTTTGGTTACCTTTTTTGCTGTTGTATTATTATTATTATTTTTTTTTTGAGTGGGGTAGGGGTGAGAGGTCTTGATTTATACATGATTTAAACATTGAATTTGAAAGAATAATTATTTGTGCAAATCTTTGAGTCCTCTTCACCAATGGTATTTACTGCTGGAATAGTATTTATTTACTCTTTTTTCTGTTAAATATATTTTTTGCATCAGGGAAATATAAAGTAGCTTAACTCTAATTAGCATAATTATGTAGAATGTGATGCGATTAGGAAGCAGACGACAAGGACTGGTGCGCATGCGCTGAAGCTGCCAATGCAGTTGTTGCCCCAAGCCGGTTGAACATAGGCCGTTGGGTACAAGTGGTCAAATGAATTGGTGTAGGTGTTTCAAACTGTGTATCAAAGCTGATGTGCCTGACAACTTCAGGCTGAAACTCGAACAGAGCAGGTACGTCTTTGTTATTCTGGACTGTTGTTCCTGTTTCGTTTTTCTCAGTTGATAAACTCACTCCCAAGTGAGGTGTGGACAGTCTGTGTCATTATCAGGTACAACAACAGACGACATTTTTCGTCTTGACGAAAGTTGCAGCAAACTGATAACAACAGTAATCAATGCTGAATACAATAATTATGTGTCCAGTGCCATAAATAATACGTATTTGCTTGATAATTTTACTCTTCTGTACAAAAATCGATAACCCTGAACTAGAATAAAACATCAGTGTCAATGGGGTCATCATAATTTTTATTTGAACTTTTATTTTTAGTGATTCTTCCCTGTACTAAAACAGCCCCCAGAAGTAACCAAATAGGCTAATGAAAAAAATAACGAATATTTAGAACATCTGATCTCACGAAGACAAAAAGCCCTAGGTGTTTGCAACAGCAGAAATGTTGGGAAGAAAATAATGAATGCTATGATTCAAGTTTATAGACAGACAGACACAGTCAGGCACCCTCCCAATCCACCCCCCCCCCCCACACACACACACATACACACACATTGGTGATACTGTAACCTGGTGTAATTTGTTTGACATTTTATGATTTTAAAAAATGTGTGTGCCTGTGCGCGCGCGTGTATGTTTTGCAGTGAATTGCTATTTAGTGTGTGTGTGGGTTTTTTTTTAATTGGGTCTATCTTATTATAAAAAAGGTAAGGTTTTCCATAACATTATAAGGTTGTAGGGGAGCGAGGCGTCAGAGACCGCACTTCTCTAGAGGCCAGCCTTTTGAGGGCGGCGCACATCTTCTCTCCCTCGCTGCTTCACTTTCCCTGATCCTAAAGAGGCAGGTACCCATTTACAGCTGGGTGAACTGGGGGAATGGTACTGAAGCCAAGCTAAGGCGCGCAAACAGTCACCCAACCAAGTGGTAACCACGCTCGACGCTGCTTAACTTGGCTGAGGGAAAGGAGTGCTTCACTACTGAGCTATCCCGTCCCCATTATTGTTATAGGTTTCGTAAAAATGTAGTAAAATATTATTGACAAAGGTGGTTTTTTTCTAGATAGAGGGCGTGATGAATAAAACTTTTAACTTTCACACACACACACACGCACGCACGCACGCACGCAAAAACAGACGAATGAAAAGTAAAACCAAAACACACGCGCTGTACTGGAAACTAACATTTGGTGGCTTGGGGAGAGGGGAATAGATCCGACTTTTAAAAAAATGATTTTAAGGAAGAAAGAGGAGTTTGACTGATACAGAAAGGCAAGGCATTTTAGGAAGAAGAGACCTAGAAAGAGAAGGTAGGGGTTGGCCATAATGATATTTATTCTGTGAGACAGAATTTTCAATTACCCAGTGTCAGTTAATTTGTGGAGCAGTGAATAGCGCATACACACGGCCTGGATGTAAAAAAGCACATATATCCTCGATATAAAAGAATACAATTTTTTTTAAGTTCATCAAAATAGGATGGAATCATGCTGTTCATGACTGTGTAGCCCAAAAGGGATGGTAGACAAACAGTAGTGATAGTAAGAGCGGTCAGTGGGTTTTTTGTTTGTTTGTTTGGCTGGGGATGACAATGACAATGACAATGACACATTCTTTTATTTCGAGGATAAGTGAATAAGCACACATGTGCTTTTTTACATCCAGTCCCCGCCCGTTAGGGATACATCTTAATAATAATAACCCAATACTTATACAGTCTCACAATAAAAACAAGGGGAAATACCCTTTTCAAAACAGCTCCCCCCCAACCCCCCCCCCCCCCCCCAAAGCAAGCAAATAAAAGAAAACCCTAAAAATACCCCCACCCCACCCCCACCCCCAAAAATCCTAACCAAAACAAACAAACAAACAAAAGAAAGAAAAACCAAACCAACGAAAGATAAAAAAAGAGAAAAACAGACAAACAACAACGACAAGAACAACAACAGAGCCAAGAAAAATAACACAACCAAACTTAATGTCATAAAGATAAACATCTACACATTGTCAAATGGTACACATACTTGTTACACATAACTATAAGATATTGAAATAGGGCACTCATTAAAACTTAAGTACAGAGGCAAGTCCAATAAAGTATTGAAAATATAAAATATGAATCCTTCATCAGGATGCACTATAACTATAAGCAAGACGATAAAAGGTGAGAGAGGCAGAGAGTGTGTGTTGTTGTTGTTGTTGTTGACTTCAATTTTACGTCTGTTCACTTCTAGTGATATTAGACGACGAGAGAGAGAGTGTGTGTGTGTGTGTGTGTATTTCAGAGATAATATCCAATATATAATTCCCAAAACAGTATGCGATCCCATCAACACTCATTTTAGATTATACTCGTTTCAAATTATATGTCATGATAATGAAATAAATTTAATACCCATACATTCACACAATGAAAACAAGAAACAAAACAAAGAAGAAATCTAAACCTATACAGTCATTGAGGGAGAGAATATGAGTGAGTGAGTGAGTGAGTGTGTGTGTGTGTGTGAGTGTGTGGGGGTGTTTCAGGGATAATACTAAATATGTAATACTCACATAGCACACGATCAACACAAACACTTTTTAATTATACTCATACAAATTGAATGTCATGATAATAAAATAAGTGCAATATCCATACACTCACATAATAAAGAGGGGGGGAAAAGCCAATAAAGTCATAAAAAGAACATCTACACATTGTAAGTAATAGAAACAAATTCTTTTTTTTCCAGCATAATGAATAAGTACTCATGTGCTTTTTTACATCCAGTCCCCGCCCGTGGGGTCACATTTAAAAATGCACTCAGTACTCATACTTTCAAACAGTAGAAGCAAAGGGGAAAAAACATTTTTTTAAAACAAAAAAAGAGAGAAAAAAAACACAAACTAACAAAACAAACAAACAAACAACCCCAGACGAGCAAAAGACAAAATAAACCCCAGAACCCCCCCAAAAAAAAACAACAACAAAAAACAACAACAACAACAACAAAACAGACAAAAAATGGGGTTGGATGAGGGGGGTGGGTCATTCCAGTGTGTGTGTGTGTTGGGGGGTGGGTGGGTAGTTCCTCGGCTAGAGCTCCGAGGGTCAACGTTGGTGAGATTTTGCGTATGCGGGGCCTTTTGCCCACCAGTGCCCGCATTCCGACTTCGGAGATTATGTCTAAACACACCAGTGTGCCTGCCATTTTGTTTTAATTGGGTTTTTAAAATTGTTCCTGCCAGCATGCAATGGTCTACTCTTCCGAAAGGTGGAACGGGTTTTAACATATGTGCAAGGTGTTCTGCGCGCGTTCGTAAACAGGACCTAGGTTCACAATCTCATCCGAAGGGCTTTCGGGACAGTAGAGTCGGTACTGATGTTAGCTGCAGGGGGAAAATCTCGAAAGGCCGTCTCGCCTCAGTGGTAGCTCAAATCTGTACCGTCAGATCGCGAGTTCAACGCCGTAACCACTAGGCCATCCCGCTCCCTGATGAGTGATATATAGGCCACAGGCTGAGTAGCCCAATAATTCTGAGAAGAGGACTCAAGCAAGTAGCCTATGCCCTTCGGACTCGAGTTGTAGACAAGCATTCGCTTCTTTCTCTTAACTTTCTTCACTTGACGGTTGTATTTGAGACTCGAAATTCAAGAAACTCCAGATTTTGTACAAGTGTAGCTTTGCTCAGATAAATCAAAACTAAAAAGGTCGGCGCAGCTCTGAGGTCAACTGTATGGCGGTATAAAACTCGAGTTTCTAGAACAGTTGGTTTGCATGTTTTGCAGAACACTATCACTTGGAGAATTTTAGTTAGAAAACAATCAGATAATAGTGATGATGATGATAATAATAATAATAATGATAATAATAATAACAATAATAATAATGTGATTATGAGGATGATAATAGTAATAATGATGGTAATAATAATGATGCTAATAGAAAGAATAAAGCTGAAGGAAGAATTCAGAAAGAAAAACGCCGGTCTTACGCATTTAAAGCCACTGCAAATCCCAAAGAAAAAAACCGAAGGCCAGGAGTTGAAAAAAATCAAGAGACTTGAGAGCCAAGTGCTTAAATATATCAAAACGAAAACAAAGACATGGGGGAGGGAGGGGTGTACTTCTTCAGAGTGGTATCTCTACACTAAAACCAAGAAAATAATATAAAAGACAATAGTTCGATAAACAAAAAATCCCTGAGAAATAAACGAATGAATAAATTACAAAGTATAAGATAAAAACATAGCGAAAAGTTATTCAAATGAGGAATGACAACCTGTTCTGAACAAACACTTCACCTCATACCCCACTCAGGGGCTGGGGGCGGGATAGCCTAGTGGTTAAAGCATTGGGATCGTGATCTGATGATAATAATAATAATAATAATAATAATGAATGGAGTTTCTATAGCCTATATCTTGCAAAAACAAATCAAAGCGCTCGCATACAACACACCCATACGCATACAACCAATACCAATTAACAGAGTTGACAAATTCAAATGTACACCCACGACCGCGCGCGCACACACACACACACGCACACACACTGACAGAGATTATACACTTTGGCAAGGTGGTGGGAATTTGGGCTGTTCAAGGTAGGGACAAATTTGAGATGAAACAGGAGGGAAAAATCTTAGGTTTGGAATATAAAAAAAATTAATGTCTTGAGGCTGGATTTGTCATAAGTAGGCTTTTGGCGAAGAGAGAGAGGGGGTCATTCCAGATCAACGGTCCAGAAACAGAGAAAGAGCGACGGCCAACAGTGGATTGGTTGAATCTTGGTATTCGTAAGCACAGGATATCTGCAGCAGAGCGGAGGTAACGAGAAGGAGTGTATAGGTAAAGACAGTCACAGAGATAGGAGGGAGCTGTTTTGTGGAAACACTTGTAACAGAGGGTACTGATCTTATAGCTTAATCTCTGTGGCACAGGCAGCCTGTGAAGAGATTGCAAGAGAGGAGTTATGTGCTCAGATTTTTTCTTTCTGAGGACTATTCGAGCTGTAGAGTTTACTATATATTGAAGGGAGTGGATTGATGATGCTGGAAGACCAGCCAGAAGAGAATTGCAATAGTCCAGATGTGAAAGAATGAGAGACATGACTAGTTTGGATGTTGCATCAGTGGACAGGTACTTTCGAATTGCACCAAGACGCCATAATTGATAGTAGCATGACTGGCAGGTCTGGGTGATGAATTTTTGCATTGAGAGTGTGTTGTCATAACGACCCCAAGATACTTCCCAGCAGTGGATAGAGGAATTGACGTAATGCCGAATTCTATTGAAGCTGTTGTGATGGGAGAGAGTTTGTGTTTGGGCCCTACGAGCATGGCTTCTGTTTTATCTGCGTTTAGCTGTAAGTTGTTCTGTATCATCCAGTTTGGGATATCTTGAAGGCAGTAAGCCATGTTTGTCAAGAGAGAAGGCAGATTTTCAGGTGTATCACTGCAAAGAATCTGAGAGTCGTCTGCATAAAAATGATGGTTGATCTGATGATGGTTTATTATATGTGAAAGAGGAGCAGTGTAGAGAGTGAAAAGAACAGGGCCCAGAACTGATTCCTGTGGGACTCCACATTCCATTTTTGCAGGTGATGATTGAATCTTGTTTACTGTAACTGTGTAGAATCGGCATGTAAGATATGAATTAAACCAGGTGAGGGCTGTGCCTGTTACATCAAACGTGTTTTGGAGACGGGAGAGAATTGAATGGTCTATAGTGTCAAGGCTGCAGATAAGTCGAGAAGAGTGAGAGTTGAGATTTTTCGAGTCAGAAGCGTGTTTAACGTGTGGACTATGGTGGATTCAGTGCTGTGGTAGGCACGGTAGGCAGACTGGAAAGGTGGAAAAAGACTATTGGAATAAAGGTGGCTGTTGAGTTGTTTCAGAACAACTTTTTCAAGGACTTTAGAGATAAAAGGTAGGTTAGAAACAGGTCTGTAATTCTTCAGAATGTTAGGGTCGAGGTCGTGCTTTTTGAGTAGAGGTGTAACTATTGCAGTTTTGAGATCTGATGGAAAAATTTCTGAAAGAAGAGATGAGTTTTCTATTTTTGTGATAGTGGGTACAAGTTGTGGAATGCACTGAGTGAGAAGAGAAGCAGGCACAGTATCGAGATCGAATGATTTTATTGTCATTTCTTTCAGAATTGTCTTTATTTGTTTCTCACTTGTAGGATGAAAGAAATGGAGAGGAATGCCAGTGAATTGGGGATCAGGAGGCGCAGGTTGGAAAGAAGTCTGATCCAGTCTGGAGCGGATGTTGTGGACTTTGTCAGAGAAGAATGAAGAAAATATAGCAGGAAGTTCAGAGTGCTGATAAGGTGATCCGGGTTCGATGAATCCCCGCCTCCCCCCCCCCTTCCCTTGAGTTAACATCAGTGTCGACTCCACTCTCCGGCAAGTCTTTAAGATTAGACTTAAAACCGAAGCCCGTGCGCGAACGCACGCAGAACATCTTGCGCACACGTTAAAACACGTTCTGCCTTTTGGGAGAGTAGGTCATTGCGTGCGCGCGCGCACGCACACACACATACACACACAGAGAGAACACACACACACACACACACACACACACACACACACACACACACACACACACACACACACACACACACACTCGCTCACTGTCTGCCTCTCTCTCTCTCTTTCTCTGTTTTTAATTATTTCTGAGTATATTTAAGCACTTTCTCTGATGTTCTCTATATCTTGCTTGCCTTCCAGTATGTGTGTGTGTGTGTCTGTGTGTGTGTATTGTTTCCATGCAATCTACGTCAATATGCATATTTTCGTTTCTTATTCATTTAATTATTTATTTATTATTTTGAGGGCTGGATGTAAAAAAGCATGTAATGCTTAATCTACTACCCTCTGAAAAATAAAAATTGTTCAAATTGTCTCTCTCTCTCTCTCTCTCTCTCTCTCTCTCTCTCTCTCTCTCTCTCTCTCTCTCTCTCTCTCTCTCTCTCTCTCTCTCTCTCTCTCTCTCTCCCCCCCCCCTCCTTTCTCTCTATGAGTGTCTCTGTCTCTAAAAGTCCTTGGATGAGACTATAAAAACCGAGTTTTCGTGTGCGAACGCACGGAGAACATCTTGCGCACACGTTAAAAGTTGTTCCGCTTTTTGGAAGAGTAGACCATTGTGTGCCGATGGAAACGGATGACAAAATTTAACAATACCGAATGCACACGGGGTTTGAATGTAAATGCTTATTCCATTATTTTCTAAATAAAAGGATAAAATAGACAAAATAAATAAATATTTCAAGCATTCGCTCGCGCGCGTGCGCGCTCACACACATACACACACGCATGCACGCACGCACTCACACATACACACACACACACACACACACACACACACACACACACACACACACACACACACACACACACACACACACACACACACACACATAGATAGGAATGTTCTGAACGGTTTTGTTCAGTCAGTCTAGCTGACTGAAACTATTGCACGATGGAGCTGAAAGCTAGTGAAAATAACCACAAAACTCTGTTCTGCTGTTTTGTGTAGTCTGTGCTGCGGACAAATCACAGAAGTCTTTAAAAACAATTTTTAAATAACAGCTATACCAGGTGGTACCCTTTCAGATTAATGAAAGCATTTGTACCATCACTGTTCTTCACTTTTGCAGTAACAGAGTTGTAAGTCTACCGAACTGCTACCTCAGGAAGGCATAACAACTGCTTTTAGAGCTTACTGGAGAAATAGCAGAAAAATATGATCGGTGGTCTAGAGGTAACATACCTGCCTCATCATCATCATCATCAGACCCGTGACCTTGGCGGTCGTGGGGGAGACATGAAAGACGATGCCGTGGTAAGCCTCCTCCATCCATCTCGGTCCTCGGCTCTGCGCAGTAGTGCCGAGTCATTCATCCTGGTCCATTCTCTGATGTTGTCCATCCATGACTTGTTCTGTCTTCCCCTCCTTCTGCCACCTTCGAGTGTTCCCTGCAGTACTGTTTTGGGCAGAGTGTTGTGGCGGGTGACGTGGCCGAACCATGTCAGCTTTTTCTTCTTGACGATGGTGAGAAGGGGTTCCTGTGGACCTGCCAGCCGTGTTATTTGACTCTTGACAAATTCGTTGGTCTTTCGTTCTCTCCAGGATATGCCCAGTATTTTCTAGGGGGGCTTTTTTTGTTTCGAATGACGTTTCGTTTTGTTTTTTTCAGCAGTCAATGTCCGGTTCACTTCCGTACAGCAGATCGACTAATTAGGTTTTGTAAGCTTTAGTTTGTTTTGGGGAAATATCCTTTATTTTTCCCAAGGTGGTAGTTTGTCAGGAAATGTTGCCATGGCTATTTGATTTTGATTTTGTCGCGATCGCCCGCCTTTGTGAGGTGCGCCGAGGTATTTAAAACGTCCCCTTTCTCCTTGTTGGCCCGTTCATGAAAATTTTACGGTGCATTGCTCGGCTGTTCCAATACTTTACTTTTCCCCGGCTCACCCCCACCCCATATGCCCACTCTGTTCTCAAGCGGTCGTAAGATCTTGCAGCTCTGTTTACTCCCCCCATAGTCAATGTCACGGCAAACCGTAATTGTTGGGGGGTCCCCGCCAGTGGAGATGGTAGGGGAAGTCATGGGGGGCTCTTCATAATGTTTCCAAAACGATTGAACGGATGGGAAAACAGGCACCCTTTGGGGCCCCCCAACTGTGTACCTCCCCTAAAAGCGGAAAGCCCGGGGTGGGAAGTGTGCTGGTTCGAACCCCTTTTAGCCCGAAATTTTTCCCCCCCTCCATTAGACCATGATGGGGGTCGGGGTGCTAGTCTTTCGGTGAGACAAAAACCGAGGTCCGTTGTTACACAAAAATTATTGAGCGAAACGAAAAAATTGTTGAGCGCACGAAAATTTTTGAGCGCACGTAAAAGAATCCACGGCACAAAAAAAAGGTTGTCCTGGCAATATTCTGTAAAAAAAAGCCCTCTGATAGGGGAAACAAATACATTTCCCACAAAAAAAGGGCGTGCTTTGTGGCGACCATCTCCCCCGGGGGAGAAAAGCCCGAATTTTCGCAGAGAAATTTGCTGTGACTAAAGTGTTATAAAAAATATTATTTAAAAAAAACCCACCTATTTTGTAATTGGAAGAATATCTGAAAAATTTTCTACAGAATTCTATAAAGCCACAAAAACATTCCTTACTTTCTAAGCGCTTTGATTTTTTTTGTTTTACAAGATTCACGCTATAAAAATTTCCCCTACATTTTATTATTATTATTTTATTATTTATAATTATTATAATACCCGGGGAAAAAACAAACAAAGAAAACCAAAACTATTTATGATACAGGAAATGAAACATACACATCTTTAACCCAACCCTCTTTCACCCCCATCATACCACCACCACCCTACAATGTCTCTCTGCGGGCCATGGCCCCTGTCCTCTTCTGAGGTGGGTTCTCCTTTTGGTTTTGCCCACCTCTTGAGCACCACATCGCCAACTTACTGCCATTTGAAATCAAACGACACAAAATCTATCTTGCACATATCAGTTAATTGGCTTGAATTTGCCATCACCCATATAGAAATCTAGTTTTCTTTTCAGCTGTTCTACTTCTGAAAGTTCTATGTGGTGGAGCACTGACCCCCACCAATTTCTGGAGAGAGTGCATAGGTTCCTTTTTTTGGGACTATCTGCGACCTACTCCGTATCATGCCCAGATGCACCCCCCACAGTTTTTTCTATAGCCCTCCCGGGACAGAATGTACCCTTTGGAAAGCATGGTGTTGGTTTTCTCCCCCTCTCTCCCCTGTGGGGATTAGGGGACTCCCATGTTAGCAACTCTCTCTCCTCTCTCTCTTCTCTCCTCTCCTTCTTTATTTCTCCTCTCCCCTCTCTCTCCCCTTTCTCTCCTTTCCTTCTCTTTCTCTCTTCTCTCTCTGTTCTTGGGTTAGAACATTGCGTGGGGAAAATCTGACGACCCGGGTTCAAAATCCCGCTAAAGGGGACTTTCCCTTTGGGGAGCAACATAAGTCAACTCTACTCTCCCCAAAAGTCCTTGGGATGAACTATAACCCGAGGCCCCGTGTCGAACGCACGCAAAACATTTTGCGCAACGTTAAATCCTTTTCCATTTTTCGAAAGATGGTCTTCGGTGCCGGGGGGAATAATCCCAAAAATTGAAAAAAAACCGCATACCAGGGGACGAATATAAAAACACAGGGTATTTATTCCATAATCCTCGTATAAAGAATAAAAAAAAAATAATATCCCCTCCTCTCTCAAAACAACAAAAAAATTGTATGCTGACCCGTAAGGATGAAATTGTGTTAATAGCCAAAAAGGTAATTTCGGAATTTAAATTAAAATTATGTAAGTGTCGGGTGGGGACATGGAAAGCTTCACCCAAGCCGATCCACGTTCTAAAGAGAGCGTTGAAAAACGATGTTGGGGGTTTGTTGAACCGTTTTCTCGGGGGTCCTTAGCTCCTGCAGCTCTAAAAAAACGTTTTTTCCCCGAGAAATTTCACCGTTCATGTCGGGGCTGATGACACACGCTAAAGATGGGGGAAAGACATGTATAGTTCCCGTGAAGGCATGAAGCCCCCATTGAATCGTGTTTTGGACAAGGATTTTCCAAAGGGGATGGGGGGTGAGTGGTCATCATAAAGTGTACAGAATACGTATTACTTCCCCAAACATGCTTTAACATCATGAGCTATAGAACACTTGAGACACTTCACGTGTTATGGAAAAAACTGTGAAGACACATCACTTTTTTTCGGAACACGTCATGGCATGTCCTGGCACGGAAAACTGTCATGGCACTGTCACGTGCGCTACAGAACCTGGAGACCTACCAGTGCGACAGAAACCGTGAGACACTATCATTGTTATAGAACACTGTGAGATACATCATGGTTTTAGAACATGGTTTTAAAAATCATGTGTTATAGAACACTGTATGACACTATCAAAGGTTAAAAACAGTGAACACGTTTACAGCAGGGGGAATTTGGGGGGGGGGGGGGGGGGGGTTTAGAACACGTGGGAAAAACTTTTCATTGATAGAACACTGGATACACTACATGTTTTATAGAAAACCGTGGACACTATATGTGTTATAGAAAACCGTTTAACTACATTTTTTAAGAAAACCTTTTATGACAAAACATTTTTTGAACCCGCGTGTGAAAACACTCAAACTTGAACGAAAAAAAAACCCCTTGGAGGAACCATATCAAGCTTTCACACATACATTCTATTGAAAACGCAATAACCAAAAGGGTTTTTCATTTAACCCCCCGCTTTTAAACAACTGTTTGACACTTAAAAAACAAGTAATACCCCTAAAATGTCAAAAATTAAAGCATTAAAAAATTATATGAACATTTGACACCCAAATTTTCAAAAAAATTCCATTTTCATATTTTATCCCGAAAACCCAAAAAAATTTTTAAAATTTTAAATAGAAAAATTGGGGCTATTCTTTCGGAAAAAAATGTAATTTTTTATTTCATAAAGGAAATTTTGGTTCTATAAAAATTAAATTTTTTATTTTTATAAAAAACGAATGTACTTGAATTATGAAACTTAAATTTTAAATTTTTATAAAACACTTATGCAAAGATATTAAAAAATTTGGAAACATTTATTTTATAAAACCCTTTAGACATAAAAATTCTAAACACTTAACCAAAGTTTTTCATAAACCTGGGACATATATTTTTTTAAAACATTTACAAAATTTTTTATTTATGCAACACTTTGCCCAAATTGAACACTTTTTTTTTTTCACCCGTGAATTTATAACCTTTAAAACACATGATTTTCTTTATAAACCGGAAACACTATGATGTTTTATTCTATAAATAAAGTGTAACACTATGATGTTTTATTTAAAAACTGTATAACACTAATTTTTTTATTTTAAAACACTTTTTAAAAACATGATGTTTTTAGAGCACTGTAACAACTCTATGACACTGTACACTAGTTTTGATAAAACACTGCGCTGACACTATGCTATTCAATAGAACACGTGATGGCCTATGAAAATTTTTAAAACACTGTGATAAATTGCAAGAACTCCCCAAGAGAATTTTTCAAAAGGTGAGGAGGAGTAAGAGATGAGCCATTCAATCCAACACGGGAAGGGATGATGCAATGGGAGGCACTGCACAAAGAAAGGAAATTCTGAAACGTTGGGAAGACTTTTTAAGGGACTTTTAACCCATTGGAGTACATTTCCCAGCTCTATGTTCTACCAGCTATAAGACCATTTTTAGAGCTCCAAATCCTTGAAGTGAACAGGAAACAATTAAGACCAGCCAAAGGCAAAGCGGCAGGCGATAACGGCATAAACAACTAAAAGCATTCCTATGCGGAAAAACCCGGGTTAAGTGGCTCACCTTTCTCCGGGAAAGCATGGGAAGAGAGGAAAGAACCAATGGACTGGCGCCAATTTAAAAGGGAAGAAGGGCAGAAAGAACTGCAGCCCCTTTACAGAGGCATTTCCCTTCTCAGCCAGAGGGAAAATGATGCAAGATTCGGAAACCGCACAAGACCAAAGCAGAACACCTACTGAGCAATGCCCAGTTGGCTTTCGAAAAAGGAAGAGGGTTGCACAGATGCCATTTCCCCACTCCGAAGGTGTGAAAAGGCATCGATAAAACCCAAAGACCTGCATACATATCGTTGATAAAGAAAAAGCTTTGACCAGGTCAACAGAGACAAACTCTGGAAATCCCTGGACATACGACGAAAAAGGGGCATTTGGGCTTGATAAAAATCAGAGCAATCCTATGCCAACATATGAGCGCAGCCCGGGACAGCCAGTGGAAATCCAAACGGGTTTCCCGGTTACATCAGGGGTCGGGCCAAGGCTGCGTACTCTCTCCCTTCTCTTCGGACTACTGGACAGATTACAAGGAACCCAACCCGATCTTGGGGGCTCTGAACGAACTATTATTGCGGGCCGACCGCCCTTGTGAATCAGAACAAAGCAGCTCTTCAAGAACACACACCAATAAACCAAGCTGCGAGAGGTATGACATGAAGAATTATCACCAAAACAAAATTATGTCTGTCACAGAAATCCGGAAAAGCTGGACGTAAAATCAACGGACCAGCTGAAACGACCAAGAATTTAATACCTTGCGCCTCTTCACTGAAGATGAAAATTGGACAGAGAGATAAAAACCCAAGATGCCAGAAGCGAACGCAGTCATTACAAACACGCCCCCCTTCTAAACATTCCAGCATCCAATGAGCAAAAGGCAAACTCATCACTATCTTGTTCAACGCCACATATCAGTGCAGCTGGTCGTAACAAAAGCCTTAGAGAAAAAATTGGTCAATGTGAAATGCACTGCCTTGAGAAAAGCGAACAAGATGCCGCAAGATCAAGAATGAATGATCAAGACATGGTCGACAACCCAATTCTCCACCATATCGAACACAAAGGTCAGGTGGTTTGGTCACCTCCTAGAAGCCGCCCAACCAACCAGCCCTACGGCCAACACCACCATTACAATGGCTGAAACCCAGATGACAAGGAGACATGGGACCCGTGGGTGACACCCTGCAGCCCATGACCTGACTAACATCAGCCTCCGCCTTCTGCAGACAGAGTGTGTCTCTCCGCGACGACGAAAGGCACCAGGGGCAGTGAAAGAAAAAAAGAAGAAATTAACACTTTGTATCTAAAAACACTGGACGACATATTGGTATGATAAATATTCGATGACACTATGAATCATGACACTGTATTAACTCTATGATATTCTATGAAACCTGTGAGACTCTACGTATTCTATCAAAAACTGATGACACTATGATATCGCTAAAATATTTGAGGACACTAGATATTATATGAACACTGTATACATCATGCTTATAAAACAATGTGATAAACACTATATTTTATAACCTGTATGACATTTGATATTTCAAAAACACTGTGGTACATTATAATCTTCTATAAACACTTTTATGACAAAATGATATCTTTAAACGTGCTGTTTACTTGGGGCAAGAGTGCGCGCACATACGTGGGGCACGCGCGGCGTCACACACACACACAAACATTACACACACCCCCAAGGCACGCAGCCACCACCCCCACACCCCCCCCCCCACACACACACACTACTCTTCTCTATTAATTCGCTTACCACACACACCACATCACCCACACAACACACACTCACTCACACACACACACACACACACACCACCACACACACACACCAAACATCTTCGCATAATGTTAAACTCAGATTTGACAATGAAAAAGTATTGACCTTGCGGGACAGTTCCTTAAACGATCGCGCGCGCCGCGCGGTGTGTTTGTGTGTGTGTGTGCGCGCGCGCGCGCGCGTGTGTAGTTTTGTGTGATCCTTTGGGTCCCGGCAGATCAAACAGGTGCGACTCAAGGGTGAGAGGTGAAATCGGAGCAACCCGGCCCCCTGGGCGGAAGTGACCACTGGAAGAACCGCTTTCAGTTCTCAGGCATCACCTCCAGCTGGACAGCCCCTGTTTGGCTTTCTTTTAAAATTTTCCTCAGGGTTGCCAAGTCAACTACTCACCCCCTTTCTGAAACTGTCTGGAGAGAATTCGGTTTGGGTCCTTAGTGAGCTAGCTCATCACCTGTGCAGTTAAATGGGATTGTAAATAGCGTCTTCTGTGATGTGTACGAGATGTTATTGTCCACTCAAACCTTTATCTCGACCTCCCTCTTTTTGATGGTGTTGGGACATTGCATTAAATGTTCAACATTTGTCTTGCCAAATTAACCTGGCAGAACCATCTGTATGCAGGTGGCAGGGTGCATTATGAAGGGGATCATTTCATCATACCTCCGGCCGTTGATGGGCACCCATTATGTGTGCTCCTAGAATTTCGGGGTCTGTTTGCCATAAAACCTTAGGTTTAGGGTTTCTTTTACGAGGACTTCCGGATTATGGATCGGTACAATTTTTCGTTCAACAGGCCTGAGGGGTGGTGGTGGGGTGGGGGAGGATCTTTTCAATCAGCAAGACTGGAACCCGTGCCTGCTCTTTGTCTCCAAACACCTGAACCTGGCGGTCGTTCTACAGATGACTACCCAGAGACTTCGGGCTTTCTTTTGTACAAATGTTGTTGTTGCTTCTCGTTCGTTTAACATTGTGAAATACAAACAACCACATCTGCACGTGCAAAGACAGGCATGTGGGCTGGGATCATGTAGTTCTGTTTCCCTTTACAGGAGAGACATAGTGCGCAGTTGTGTCTGTGGAGGTTTCATTTCGTTTGGGTCTGTAAATAAAAACCCCGGAATTTTACAATTTTTTGCTTGTAGTAGTTGTGTTGCTTATTTTCCCAAAATAGAAAAACTTTAGTCTTTTATATTGTGGTTCCGATTCTTGCTTGTTGTACTTGTAAAAAAACCTTTTCCCAGTTTGTTTCTTAATGGCAAAACGGTCCTTGTTGTTTTAGTTGTTGTTTTTTCCATAAAAAAACCTTCCAGATCTGCTTTTTGATGGCTAACAAAAAGCGGGAAGAACAAAAGGCATATTTAGGTATGAATTAAAACACAAAGCAATTGCACAGGGAAAAACATGACCTTTTTATATTACAGCTGAAAAGGGCATTTGGTTGAAGGGCAGGCTTGCAGGTACACTGTAGATAGTACTAGATAGTCAATGGGCAGGTTAGGTATCTGGCGTTGTATTCTCTAGGGAAAAAATATAAAGCTCAGTAAGAGTTTCTTTAATTAAAAAACAAGAGTTTGTGGACTTTTTATCAAATCCTCTTGATTATAATTGATTTTGTTTGCCTCGTTTTCTCCTGTTGCAGAAGAACAAAATTATTTGCTGTTTATTGAGTTTGACTACATCGTATTGTTCTGCTTAATCTTTGGAGCATACAGTACCATTTTTGCTTGCTGTTTGTCAGGATTTAAACATTTTTGCTGATCATAGTGTATAGGAGAAGGTTTTGTCGTTTTCTTGCTTACCGTGAGGTGTTGTGAAGGGACGTGGATCAGGCTGTGTTTGGTAGGAAAGGGTCCCGGCAGGGGGGAGGGGCAACGTTAAGTTTCTGATGTGCTGAAGGAGCCGTGCCATGAAACTGTCGGAGGCCCTCCCCTACCGACATCCCCTTCCTGCGCCCAAGATCCTTAATCTCATCCGCATCATCTGGGAAAATCTTGGTTTACAGATCTGGGGAACAACTGACAGGGTTGCTGAAGAAGGTTTGTACGTCGCCCAATGGTGAGCTGATGGATGGGGAAGATTCTTCTTTGTGATAAAAACTGCAGCCTGATCTGATGTTCAGTTTTATGTAAAACTTACGTATACTTTCAACACTCCTGTCAAAGCACTTTAAAATTTGTAGACATACGATAAGTACTACTGTTTAAAGCAAGTTTACGTGTAGACATAAGATCAATACTACTTTTTAAGCAAGTTAAGTGTAGACATAAGATCAAAAACTACTGTTAAAGCAAGTTAAATGTAGGACATACCACCCAATACTACTGTTAAAACAAGTTAACATGTAGACATACTATCAATACTATGTTAAAGCAAGTTTTAACATGTAGACATTACGATCAATACTACTGTTTAAAAACAAGTTAACATGTAGACATACGATCAAAACTACTGTGAAAGCAAGTTAACATGTAGACATACGATCAATATATTTTTTAAAGCAAGTTAACGTGTAGACATACGATCATACTACTGTTAAAGCAAGTTAACATGTAGACATCCCATCAAGAAAACTGTTAAAGCAAGTAACATGTGGGACATACGATCAAACTACTGTGAAAGCAATTTTAACATGTAGACTACGTTTCAAAACTACTGTGAAAGCAAGTTTAAAAAATTAGACATACGATCAAAACTACTGTTAAAGCAAGTTAACATGTGACATACGATCAAAAACTACTGGGGAAAAGCAAGTTTTATGTAGACATACCATCAAAATACTGTTAAAGCAAGTTAAATGTAGACATACGATAAAAACTACTGTGAAAGCAAGTTGATATGTAGCCCATACCATCAAATTACTGTTTAAAGCAATTAACATGTAGACATACGATCAAAACTTACTGTCACAGCAAGTTAACATGTAGACATACGATCAAAAACTACTGTTAAAAGCAAGTTAAAATGTAGACATACGATAAAAAACTACTGTTAAAAACAAGTTAAGTCAAACTTTATTTTATTATTTTATTTTCAGATGGTACATTGAATAAGCAGTGCATTTAGTTTTTTTCATCAAGCCATCTATCTAAAGAAAAAAAAAGCGAGAAAAAAACATAATGTATATGCAGACATAGAATAAAAAACCTAATCTATGGTAAACTATACAAATCAAAAAAAGGGAAAGACTAAATATGCATATATGGAATTAAAAACAAAAACAAAAAAACCCAGAAAAATATTAAACCATACAATTTCAAATAATTAAAAAATCTTGAAAAAATATCCGTCATAACACAAATAAACAAAAAAAAGAAAAATCAACCAAAACAAACAAAAGAAGACAAAACAGAATAAAATTAAAAAAACACACACCCAAACTGCTTCCCTCCCCCCCCCCCCTCACACACACATACACACACAAAACATTCAACCATACAAACAACTGAATAAAACAACAAAAAAAAGATGAATCAACAAGAAAAAACCACAACAAGGAAATAAACAATCAAACAAACACAAACATACGTACACAAACAACAACAGCGAAAATTTAACTAACATAGGACAAGAATAAACCAAGACAAATGAAGAAACAATATAGAACTAACAAAAGACGAGAAAAGAGTCCAAAATACCCCCTCCCCAAGAAAACCACCCTAAACCCAAAACAAAAAAAAAAGCAAAATAAACAAAAAACCCCACCCCTACTACACACGCCAATAACAACAACAACAACAACACCAAAATGGATATAAACAGAGGAGAAACTGATGTATCATTTAAACACTTACATACATATACACATACACATCCTCACCCATATCCCCTTCACCACATAATATACTCATTAAGGAAAAAAAGAAAAACCAACAGCTTTGGATTCAGAGCAAAGAAGTATAGCAAAGACCATCCATTCCCTCCCTTTTCCTGGTAATATACACCATGTACATGTGCTTTTTTATTTGAGGCCAGAACAACGTTAATCCTTCCATCAAAGAATTAATTCAGGCAATGTAAACCCACCAGCAGTACTAACGTCAGCAATAACAATTTAGCTCATCTAATACAATTTGAAAAAGAAAAAAACTAACATCGACAAAATATAAAAATAAATCAGCATATTTTTGGTGTAAACAAAAAAACGTAAAAGGCCAAAACAGCAAGAAAGTAAAAAAACAAAACCGAACCCAATTACACAACACACACGCACTCAAAAACACTTGTACACACACACACACACCCCCACACACACACACACACACACACACACACACACACACACAATGATTCAAAGCGTGTTGGGGTTGATATATAAAACCCATATATAGATCAATGTTACACATGTACTCTATATGAAACTTGGGTCATATCTGTTTTAATGGACAAGAATAACGTCAGTGACACTTACATCACTCTCTTAAGTTTACAAGTCGTGTTCTGTACTTTTTATTCATGAAAATCTTTTTAGATGTGTTTTATACTGATTTTGCTTCAAATATTTTAAGGGATTTTTGGGGAGTTTATTCCTAGGTCACTGCTGAAAACAAGAGGCTCGATTTATATAGGTTATTTCTGGGTCTTGGGGAAATTTGCAAATGGTGTGTCTATGTTGGTTAACTTTAAAAGCTTTGATAATCTTCGGAGGTGCATTTTGATTAACAACTTTTTGCATAAACACAGCTTTATTGAATAAAAGTCGGTTTCGAAATGCCCAGGACATTATTTGCTTAAAATCCTCATTGTCAGGGTTGCTTGTTTTTAACAATACAAGTTTTACTGCTCTTTTATATAACGATAAAATGAATTCAAGTTCGTTCCACAGCAGGTATCCCAAATATTGACGCATAGTCAATGATTGGTAGAATGTGACCGCAAAAAATAGTTTTCGAGAAGATTATTTAGAAAGTGTTTTATTTTGGATAATTGAAGTAGCCTGTGAGCTAGGCGTTTACCTAGTGACATTATGTGATCAGTCCAAATCATATTTTTGTCAATGGTAACACCTAATATTTTATAAGAGTCAACTTCTTTAACTATTCCGTTATCCAACAACAGAGGTTAAAACCTATCATTCTTTTTTTGCCTTTTCTGTCTTGCTGATACGTACATACACTTTGTTTTTTGTGCATACTATCAATACTACTGTTAAAGCAAGTTAACATGTAGACATACTATCAATACTACTGTCACAGCAAGTTAACATGTAGACATACTATCAATACTACTGTCACAGCAAGTTAACATGTAGACATACTATCAATACTACTGTTAAAACAAGTTAACATGAAGACATACGATAAGTACTACTGTTACAGCAAGTTAACTTTAATTGACTCTATGATTTGTGTTTACCGGATTGGTTGGTCTTTGTGACCCTGTGTACTGTGACCCTGCGCAGCGTGCACATTTGCACGTGATTCACGACTCAAAACCGCCCCCACCACCACTGCCCAGCATTTGTCACTACTCGGCAATGACACTAACTGTTACAGACTTAAAAGCTTTCTCCTCACGTGGTTTTCACCAAATGCTAAATGGACTCAAACAACATATTGTAAACCTCGGAATACACCGCGGGAAAACCAGACGAGGAACACGTGCAGGCATACGTCATCGCCTGCAGCGTGCTTCCCCCACATCTGCCTCCCCCCTCACTTCTGACGTCACTACCACAACTGTCACCAGCCACAACGCTGCTTCATTTTCTTGTCCTCCAGATGTTTCATCCTTTGTGATTCTAATGGTTCTGTCTGTGATGTGTGTAATGATTTTCATGAAACTATAAATCCCCTGACTGACCCTATTCTTTTACCATCTTCCATTCCTGACTCGCCATCCTTGTCTACTCTTCCAGTGCACATATCTATACCATCACCCTCAGCCTCTTCCTCTGATAGTCATAGTCAATCCCACTGTCTTCTTCAACCTTTTTGGGCCTCCCTCAAACCTTCCTCCACATGTGTCTTCTCAACGCTCAATCTTCGTCCTGATGGCAAAGCCGACTTAAATTCTGACTTCAATTTTGAACAAAAACATAGATCTAACCTTTATTACAGAAACTTGGCTAAAACCACTTGGTCACGAACCAAAGAAAAAAAACAACTGACGCCACCTGGCTACAAAACTCTTTCTTCCCCGACTCTCCCGTGGAGGTGGCATTGCCATGTCTACAAAGACACTCTGCATCCAACTCTTTCTATCTGTCATTTCCCTTCCGTTTTCCCCCGAATCTTTCGAAGTCTGTGAACTCAACGTCACCTTACCTGGCCACTCTGTTACTTTCTGTTGCCTTACCGTCCCCTCCCAGCCGTAAGAAACAATTTGAGGTCTTAAATTTTCCACCAAGGTTTTCAATCACTCCTTGACATTTCAGCCTCTCTCCCAACCAAACTTATCATTCTTGGTGACTTCAACTTCCATTTTGGAAAAACCAGTCCTCTCCTGATGTTAAGCGTCTCTCTTTCTTTGTCTAACCACTCTCTTTCCCAGCTGGTAAGGAACCAACACACAGATTGGTCACATTTAGACTGGTTTTATCACCGATGTTTCACAAGTTCTGGGTCGCATCTCAGTCTGTATCTGTCACTGACGAAGGCTCTCCAAACATTCTCCCCATTTTTTTTCTCCCTAAACATTGCAAAAACCCTATCAGAAAGAAGAAGTGAAATTTACCCGTTGCAAACCTAAAGGGCCCATAGATATTCAACTTTTCTTTCCCAAGCTGCTGAACGTCTATCACAAATCCTGACCTTTACTGCCCCTTCTAAACACTACAATACCTTTCCTCAGCCAACTCCTTGATGAGCATGCACCTTCCTACTGACCATCTCCTGCCTGATAGGCCCTGTGAAACCATGGTAAACCCAATGACATCCTGGTCGCAAAACGAAAACGCGGACAACTAGAATGGCAATGGCGAAAAAAAAAAAAAAAAAAAAAATAAAACAACGCTTCTTCGAAAAACAAATCAACAAAGTCAAAACCTTAATCCATTCAGCAATAACAAAGTATTACTCTTCTAAATTTCCCTTGATGCCAATCTATGAAATCTCTCTTTTCCCTTACTCCACTCTGCTTGGATCTGCGAAGGCTAGCCCTCTGCCTTTCTATCTACAACCACTCTGAACTTCTTTCTTTTATTTTCTGCATTCTTTTCTCACAAAATCCGCAATTTATTCGCTCTAGTTGGATCAGATCCTTTCCAGCCTGTAATTTGTGATCCTCATTTTTTTGGCACTCCTCTCCTGTCCTTTCATCCAGCAAGCGGGAAAGAAATCGAGACAATTCTGAAAGGAATGACTATAAAATCATGCGATCTCGACCCCATACCTGCTTCTCTTTTCGCGCAGTGCCTGCCACAGCTTATACACAATATCACAAAGATAGTAAACTCATCTCTTGTTTATGGAAATGTCCCTTCAGCTCTAAAAACTGCTTTAGTCACACCATTACTCAAAAAGCATGACCTTGACCTAACATTCTGAAGAATGACAGACCTGTTTCCAACCTACCTTTTTTTCTCTAAAGTCCTTGAAAAAGTAGTTCTGAAAACAGATCAACAACCACCTTCTCTCCAACAGTTTTCTTCCTGCGTTTCAGTCTGCCTATCGCGCCAACCACAGCACTGAAACCACCCTAGTTCACACCTTAAACATGCTTCTACTTGCTTCTGACTCAGGGAAAATCTCCCTCCCACTCTACTCGACTTTTCTGCAGCCTTCGACACTATTGACCACTGTATCCCTTTTCTCCCGTCTTCAAGAAAAGTTTGGTGTTATGGTACAGCACTCACCTGGTTTAGCTCATACCTGACTGACCGATTCCATACCCGTCACGTAAACAAGATTCAGTCAGTACCTGCCAGACTGGAGTGGAGTCCCGCAGGGATCAGTTCTGGGCCCTGTTCTTTTCACTCTCTACACGCTCCACTGTCACATTTAATTAACCGTCATCAGATAACCATCACTTTTTGGGAGATGATTCTCAGATTCTTAAGCAGTGACACTCCTGAAAATCTGCCTAGATGGAATTTGGCCTACTGCTTTCAAGATATCCAAAACTGGATGATAGAGAACAAGTTACAACTAAACGCTGATAAAACTGAAGCCATGCTTGTTGGACCAAAAAAAAAAGTCTCTTCCATTACAAACAGCTTCAAAAGAATTCGGCAATGGGATCAGTCCCTCTATCCACTGCTTTTAAAGTATCTAGGGGTCATTATTGACAACACACTCTCTATGCAAAATTTCATCACCCAGGACCTGCCCGTCGTGCTTCTATCAATTGCGGCGTTATGAGTGCAATTCGAAAGTACCTGTCCACAGATTTCAACATCAAAACTCGTGGCATCTCTCATTCTTTCACGTCTGGACTATTGCAATTCTCTTTTGGCTGGTCTTGCCAGATCATCTATCCACTACCCTTCAACGTATTCAAAACTCTGCAGCTCGACTAGTCCTCAGAAAGAAAAAAATCTGAGCACATTACCCCTCTCTTGCGATCTCTCCACTGGCTGCCTTTTGCCACAAAAAAAACCTATTTAAAATCAGTACTCTCTGTTACAAATGTTCCCCAAAACAGCACCCTCCACCTCTGTGAATGTCTCCCCCTGTACACCTTCTCCTTCCCTTCGCTCTGCTGCAGATTCCTTGTGCTTACAAACCTAGATTCAACCAAATACACTGTTGGCCGTCGTTCTTTCTCTGTTTTTGGTCCATCGATTTGGAATGGCCTCCCTATCTCTCTTCGCCAAAGGCTTTCTTGTGACTCTTTTAAATCTGGCCTTTAAAACATATTTGTTTTTAAACCTAAAAATTTGCTCTCCTGTTCATTTCATAGCTATCCCTGCTTTTCAACAGCCAAAAATTCCATCACCTGCCAAAGTGTTAAGTTGGGGCGTGTTGTGTGTGTGTGTGTGTGTGGGTGTGTGTGTGTGTGTTTTGTGTGTGTGTGTGTGTGTGTGTTTTGTAACAATAACAATAACAATAATTTTAAATCAGTTTTTGCAGGCCATATGGGGCCCCTAGGACAACAGTTAATCAAAACTTTCATGTAAGGTGAACATCCTTACTTCTGATATCTAAACATTTAGTAGAAAATAATCCAACTTTAAACATCAAACTAGGTTTAGTGTTATACAAAAAAGCTGCACTTTCAGATTCGATGGAAATCTGTAATAATACAAAGGAATACATTTTCTTCGCAATACAGCATATTTTGGCCCTACAAGTTAAATAGTGACAAACATCTTCAATTTGTTGGCCATCACACTGAGAGCAGAATGGATCAGTAATCGGTTTGCCATAACGTGAAATTCCATTTTTAAAAGGGAATCTGTTTTTTTACCTAAGTAAACATATAGCTCTACGATATTATAAAAATTCTACTTCACATACATAATTTGCTCTACAAATAATCGGGTGTGATAATCTAAGTAGTCAGGGTATGCTGATAGAGAATCATGCCATTTTTTGTTGGTTTCACATGAGGAAAACAAGTTGAACATAACAACACAATTTTAAAGGATCTGAATGACTTATGCATGAGTAAGAACTCAAAAAGCCTTTTGGAAGAAACTGAAAGCACTGACATCTTTGAAACCAAGCAGATCAAATGAAATATCTACCCCGCATATGGCTAGATTATTTTTTAAGTCACTGTTTTTTCCCTAAATCAGAACTCAGATTGATACAGATTTCACTGAAGAAATTGAAAATATGCTGAATATGCATGACCTCAGTAATTGTGAAAATTGTGTTGATTCACAACTTGGTGATGATATCACTGTGTTTGTGTGGGGTGTGTGTGTGTGTGTGTGTGTGTGTGTGTTTTGTGTGTGTTTTGTGTGTGTGCAGTTGGACTTGTTAGAACTATTCCTTGCTGTTGGTTGCATGACTGTGTAAGAATGAGTTGAGTGCAAGCGCTTTGATTTGTCTGTGCAGTACAGCGCTATATAAATTCCATTTATTATTATTATTATTATTATTAAGTGTAGACATACGATTTAATACTTTCTGTTAAAAACAAGTTAACGTGTAACATACGATCAATACTACTGGTTAAAGCAAGTTAAACGTGTAGACATACGATCAACACAACTGTTAAAGCAAGTTAACGTGTTTGACATACGATCAACACTACTGTTTTAAAAAAAGTTAACGTGTAGGGGCATACGATCAACACTACTGTTAAAGCAAGTTTACGTTTTAGACATACGTTCAACACTACTGTTAAAGCAAGTTAACGTGTTGACATACGATCAAACAATACTGTTAAAGCAAGTTAACGTGTAGCATACGATCAACATACTGTTAAAAGCAAGTTAACGTGTTAGACATTACGATCAACACTACTGTTAAAGCAAGGGGTTTAAAAGTGTAGGGCATACGATCAACACTACTTTTTTTTAAAGGGAAGTTAACGTGTAGACATACGATCAACACTATGTTAAAGCAAGTTAACGTGTAGACATACGACAACACTACTGTTAAAGCAAGTTAACGTGTGACATACCATCAACACTACCGTTAAAGCAAGTTAACGTGTAGGGCATACCATCAACACTAAACCCTTAAAAGCAAGTAAACGTGTAGAACATACCATCAACACTACTGGTTAAAAACAAGTTAACGTGTAGACATACCATCAAACACTACTGTTAAAGCAAGTTAACGGTAGGACATTTCCAATCAACACTTTCTGTTTAAAGCAAGTTAACGTGTAGACATACCATCAACACTACTGTTAAAGCAAGTTAACGTGTAGAACATACCATCAACACTACTGTTAAAGCAAGTTAACGGTGTTTAAAATACCATCAACACTTTCTGTTAAAGCAAGTTAACGTGTAGACATACCTTTAACACTCTGTTAAAGCAAGTTAACGTGTAGACATAAACCCTCAACACTACTGTAAAGCAAGTTAACGTGTAGACATACCATCAACACTACTGTTTTAAAACAAGTTAACTGTTTGACATTTCCATCAACACTACTGTTAAAGCAGTTAAACGTGTAGACATACCATCAACAAATACTGTTAAAGCAAGTTAACGTTGTAGCATACCATCAACACTACTGTTAAAGCAAGTTAACGTGTAGACATACCATCAACATACTGTTAAAGCAAGTTAACGTGTAGAATTACCATCAACACTACTGTTAAAGCAAATTAACGTGTAGGAACATACCATCACACTACTGTTAAAGGGAAGTTAACGTGTTGACATACCATCAACACTTAACTGTTAAAGCAAGTTAACGTGTAGACATACCATCAAAACTACTGTTAAAGCAAGTTAAACGTGTAGACATACCTCAACACTTTCTGTTAAGCAAGTTAACGTGTAGACTACCATCAACACTACTGTTAAAACAAGTTAACGTGTAGACATACCATCAAACTTACTGTTTAAAGCAAGTTAACGTGTAGACATACCATCAACACTACTGTTAAGCAAGGGTTAACGTGTAGACATACCCTCAACACTACTGTTAAAGCATGTTAACGTGTAGACATACCATCAACATACTGTCACAGCAAGTTAACGTGAGACATACCATCAACACTTTCTGTCACAGCAGTTAACGTGTAGACATACCATCAACACTACTGTCAAGCAAATTAACGTTTTAGACATACCATCAACACTACTGTCACAGCACAGCAAGTTAAAGTGTAGACATACCATCAAACACTAAATGTAAAGCAAGTTAACGTGTAGACATTACCATCAACACTACTGTTAAAGCAAGTTAACGTGTTGCATTACCATCAAACCCCTACTGTTAAAACAAGTTAACGTGGGAGACATACCATTTAATAAATACTGTCACAGCAAGTTAACGTGTAGAACATACCATCAACACTACTGTTAAAGCAAGTTAACGTGGTAGACATTTCCATCAACACTACTGTTAAAACAAGTTAACGTGTAGACTTACCATCAATACTACTGTCACAGCAAGTTAAAAGTGTGACATACCATCAACACTACGTTAAAGCAAGTTAAACGTGTAGACATACCATCAACACTACTGTTAAAGCAAGTTAACGTGTAGACATACCATCAACACTACTGTTAAAGCAAGTTAACGTGTAGACTACCATCAACACTACTGTTAAAGCAAGTTTAAAGTGTAGACATCCTCAACACTACTGTTAAAGCAAGTTAAAACGTGATGACATACCATCCACACTACTGTTTTAAAACAAGTTAACGTGTAGACATAACCCTCCACACTACTGTTAAAGCAAAGTTAACGTGTAGGGGACATACCATCCACACTACTGTTAAAGCAAGTTAACGTGTAGACATTTTCGATCAAACACTACTGTTTAAAGCAAGGGTTAAAAGTGTTGACATTACGATCAACACTACTGTTAAAACAAGTTAACGTGTAGACATACGATCAGTACTACTGTTTTAAAGCAAGTTAACGTGTTTTGACATACCATCAATACTACTGTTAAAGCAAGTTAAAAGTGTAGACATTACCTCAACACTACTGTTTTAAAGCAAGTTAACGTTTTTAGACATACCATCAACACTACTGTCACAGCAAGTTTAACGTGTAGACATACCCTCAACATATGTTAAAGCAAGTTAACGTGTAGAATAAACCATCAACAACTACTGTTTAGCAAGTTAACGTGTAGACATACCATCAACACTACTGTTAAAGCAAGTTAACGGGGTAGGGCATACCATCAACACTACCCGTTAAAAGCAAGTTAACGTGTAGAATTACCATCAACACTACTGTTAAAGCAAGTTAACGTTTTAGACATACCCTCAACACTTTCTGTTAAAGCAAGTTAACGGTGTAGGGCATACCATCAACACTTTCTGTTAAAGCAAGTTAACGTGTAGACATACGATCAACACTACTGTTAAAGCAAGTTAAAAGTGTAGACATCGATCAACCACTATGTTAAAGCAAGTTAACGTGTAGACTACGATCAACACTACTGTTAAAGCAAAATTAAGTTTTAGACATACGATCAACACTACTGTTAAAGCAAGTTAACGTGTTTGACATACGATCAACACTACTGTTTAAAGCAAGTTAACGTGTTGACATACGATCAACACTTACTGTTAAAAGCAAGGGTTTAAAGTGTAGACATACGATCAACACTACTGTTAAAGCAAGTTAACGTGTAGACTACGATTTAACACTACTGTTAAAGCAAGTTAACGTGTAGACATACGATCAATACTACTGTTAAAGCAAGTTAACGTGTAGACATACCATCAACACTACTGTTAAGCAAGTTAATGTTAGACATTTCCATCAACACTATGTTAAAAGCAAGTTAACGTGTAGGGCATACCATCAACAAATACGTTTTAAAACAAGTTAACGTGTAGACATTTCCAAACAACACTATCGTGTTAAAGCAAGTTTAACGTGTAGACATACCATAACACTACTGTTAAAGCAAGTTAAAAGTGTTTAGACATACCATCAACACTACTGTTAAAGCAAGTTAACGTGTAGACATACCATCAAACTATGTTAAAGCAGTTAACGTGTAGACATACCATCAACACTACTGTTTAAAACAAGTTAACGTGTAGACATTACCATCAACACTACTGTTAAAGCAAGTTTAACGGTGTAGACATACCATCAACACTACTGTTAAAGCAGTTAACGTGTAGACATACCATCAACAAATACTGTTAAAGCAAGTTAACGTGTAGACATACCATCAACACTACTGTTAAAACAAGTTAACGTGTAGACATACGATCAACACTACTGTTAAAGCAAGTTAAAAATTGTAGACATACGAAACAACACTTTCTGTTAAAGAAAGGGGTTAAAAGTTAGACATACGATCAAAACTACTGTTAAAGCAAGTTAACGTGTAGACTATTTGATCAACACTACTGGTTAAGCAAGTTAACGTGTAAGACATACCATCAAAAACCCACTGTTAAAGCAAGTTAACGTGTAGACATACCATCAACACTACTGTTAAGCAAGTTTAACGTGTAGACATACGATCAACACTACTGTTAAAGCAAGTTAACGTGTAAGAATACGATTTAAAACTACTGTTAAAGCAAGTTAACGTGTAGACTTACGATCAACACTACTGTTAAAGCAAGTTAACGTTGTAGACATACGATCAACACTACTGTTAAACAAGTTAACGTGTAGACATACCATCAACACTACTGTTAAAGCAAAGTTAACGTGTAGACATACCATCAACATACTGTTAAAGCAAGTTAACGTGTAGACATACCCATCAACACTACTGTTAAAGCAAGTTAATGTTTTAGACATAAAGATCAATACTACTGTTAAGCAAGTTAACGTGTAGAACATACCATCAATTTCTACTTTTTAAAGCAAGTTATGACTGCGCGATTTGGAATAAAAGGGAAAAAAAAACATGAGGAGGTTGAATGGAGGGGGGGGGGGGGGGGGGTGAGGCGAAGGAGGTGTTTCCTGTTGTAAAACTGCGTGAATTATGTTAATATTGTTGCGTTGCTTGGTGAATGTACACAAAAACACGCACGCACGCACCCCAACGCACGCAACGCACTACCCCACACACACACCAACACACCACACACACACACACACACACAAAACACACCACACACACACACAACATGTAAATAATCCAGGAGACATATGATATGGGTTTAGAACTTTACTATCTGGATCAGTGTTACCAGATTCACACGTGCTTTCTCCATCGTGTGGCGGGTTGGGAGCTAGGTTTACAGGCTGGATGTCTCAAGTGATCAGATTCCCAACATTCCCCTTCTTTAGCTTTAGTGTATTTCCCAATCGTTATAAAATGAACATAAAGCTTTTTAAACAATTTTGTATAGTTCAAACTCAAGAAAAGGATAATCATAATCTAAACTGTGCAGTCTGTCCAAACATTTTTTGAAGTCTTTTTTAAATTTTAAGTCTAATAAATGCTCTGTTAGTCCTTTTAAATATCTTAACTCTCTCACGAATCTATGAGCTAAAAGTCTAAAAGTGGGTGCGCGGTACGGTCTTTCACTTGCAGTGCCAGGTATGGGCTGGGTTTTTGCGACCTTGTAATTTTCCAACTGGCCCAAATCCTGTGGATAGCCTCAGCAAATTGTCCTTTTCAGGGAAAGATTAGCATAGGAAAAAACAGTATGGCACAATGTTCAACCCTAAAAAATGTCTGTATGACTGTTTTTCTGTCATCTGTATTCCAATGTCTACCACTGAATAATTTCTGTGGATATCCATTTTTTTTTCCCATATTTAAAACCGTTATACTGTTACAGTTCATGAAATAAAGGATATAATTATTTTGAAACAAAGCTCGTCTACTATCTACAAATTCCATCCTCTTTGGGGTTTTTGCTGATCCGTCCGGAGCGGGTAATGTTGTCCAGCCCTGAGGTTGTGGCTGGGCAAAGGCTGGCGTTGCTGTCATCTCATTCCATCTTTCTTTTGGTGGGCTGGCGTTCTGGGGGAAAATCTCTGATGTTTAATGCGGTTCCTCTGGGGCCTTGGGGAGTGATGGACCTGGTAGGACCTTGGCTCAGGGTATCTTCCCGTCACTGGGCTGGATCTATTTTGTCCGCCTGGTAGTTCAGGCAGTAGTGCAGGGAGGTCCTTGGCATGCTTGTCATGGCATACCTTCTGCAGTTCCTCTAGTGTAGAAGTCTTGTGATGTGGCCTCTTAAGTGCTATGTTGAGGTGTCTTGCATCCAAGCAGATTTCAGCGTTTTCTGGGGGGTTTTCTTTGAGTATGCTAGACTCGACTCCTAATCCGTTGGCACAGTTTACTTTTTTATCTTTCCTTGGTTTCCATTGCCTCAAGTTCTTGTTTGACTGTTCTTCAGGGGGTTTGGGGTTTTCTTTGGTGCGTCAATAGGTGGAGGCATGTTTTGTTCCACAATAAGTTTGACTGTACTGGGAATGCATCCAACCTTGTCCAGTAATTTAGAAATTGCCTTTGTTTAAAGGGCCCTTTTACACGTTTGATTTGTCTTTAACTTTCTGCTGGCAGTGAGGAGTTTGATTACTTGTTTGTCGAGTTCATCGTCATCAAAATCACACTTTCTCGCCTGAAGGGCGGCACTTGTTTACAAATTGTCTAGTGACTGCCTTAGTGATTGCCTGTAGCTCATCAGTTTCAACCTTGCTACACAAAAGTTTTCTGGAGGTTCTATTTGGTCCTAAAATTTTTTCATGATGATCTCAGGAGTTTGTTCATCCTGTGGACAGGTTCCACGTATGGCACCGTTTCAGATCGGGTTTTACCCCTTGAAAGGGGGGGGTGGGTCTTTTTCCGTGGTGTCACGTGTTTGTTCGGCTTTCAACAGAGCTCGAGCCTTTGGTTGAATATCTTGAAGGCTTTGGTAAGGTTTTCACTGACCAATCTGTTTTGGGGGTGTTTGCATCCATTGTGGTGTTTGCATTTCCATAGGAATGCAAAAAACCTGGTCAGGGATTTTCCCTTATTTATTTATTTATTTAAATTTTTTAAAATCGAGGATAATGGGAATAAGCACTCTTGTGCTTTTTAATCCAGTCCCCTTGTGTATTGCGGTTTTGTAAATTTTGTCATCTGTTTCCACCGGCACACAGTGGCCCACTCTTCGAAAAAGCGAAAACAGGATTTAACGTTTTTGCGCAAGATGTTCTGCGTGCGTTCGAACACGAGGCTCGGTTTTATAGTCTCAGTTTCCAATTGACCTCAAATGTGCTAAACTGTAGTGGGACAATAATGCACCAGTCCTCGCATAACTTTCAGAGCAAATTCAGGGGTCTGGAATAATTAAGTACTTAAAGGGATAAGGCGAAGTAAAGTTTCACAGCTATTGCGATGACATGAACGGTAGTAGCGGGAAATCAGTCAAACAAAAGGTTTTTTTCCCACTTTTTTTTTTTTTTTTTTTTTTTTTTTGTTTGCCTCATCTTCTTTTACTTTCCCCCGTCCTGCTTTTCCCACGCCGTCTTTCCAAAACCCCAAACGCCAAAAACCATCCCCAGTTTTTGTTATTCTCCCTAGAGTGGGGGTTAAACGGGGGAGCCAATCACTATCAGGCCCCCGGGGCCCCCAAACCCCCAAGGGGGGCCCTGAAACTGTGCTGGGCCCACTTTGGCGGTTTTCCCGGGGTCCTTTTCTGAGCAAAACATACGAGGACCCCCCTTTATAACCCCCCAATTTAACGCAGTATTGGGCTCAGTCGCGGACCCAGACGTGGTTGCCCACCGAGGTGGAAACCCCACCACAACGTCCCTCCAACGACCTTTCCCCCCCCAAAACCTCCAACCCCCAAAGGCTTTGCCCCAAAAAACCACCACAGGCACAGAATTTGTAGGGAAAAACCGGGAATCTGAGGTCCCCATGAGACCAAAAGAAACTGGGACACCGAATAAAAGGGCAATTTTTTAAATTGAAAATGATGTCAATGAAAAATGAGGATATTTTTTTATGCTGCTGGGGAAGTGCATATGCTTTGAAAATACTTGACGGGTTTTGGTACTCTATTTTTAAAAAAACAAAAATTATCCCGGCGTAAACCGGGCCCCGGGGAGAAAACAGAAAACCTGCAGGTTTGGTCGGGTTTAATTTTTGAGCAACACTCCCCAAAACTGTGTGGCCCCAGTTTTTCCCCCACTGACCCCAAACAGCATACTAAATTGGGTAGGACCCGGGCCGGAGTCCAAAAAAATCCCTAGGGACTTTTTAGGGGAATCAAAACCCGCGACCTTCCAGTCCGAAACCCCAAAGGGCCCCTAACCATGCCCCCATCCCCGGCGGGGTTTTTTTTTTCCCCCATTTTACTGTAGAAATTTGCTAACCCCTTTTTTAACGCTGCCACCATGAAAATTTTGTTCGTTGCTTGGTTTTGGGTAAAACCCACGCACGCCGCACGCACGCACGCACGCGCGCGCACCACCCACAAACACACACCACGCACGCCCGCACGCGCGCGCGCGCGAAAAAGATAGGGGTTGAAAATTTTTTACCATCTAATCAACGTGGGACAACCTGAATAGAAAATCCCTTTCTCATCTTTTATGGCGGACGGGAAGCAAAGGTCTGCGAGCTTCACAGGGCGTGGCTGGGGGCCGGGGCACCCGGGATATCTAAAGGGGATGAATCAAAACAGTTTAAAAGGGTCATAAAAATTTAAAAATTTAATAAAAATTAATATATGGAATTTATAGAGTACTATATCTTGAAATTTACAAACCCGGGAGCCTTCCTTTCCCAACCCCGCCCCCAAACACAAGCAGCCAACAATGATTAAAAATTATTCTTTTAACAAATTAAAAATGTACACACACACACGCACGCACGCAGCTTGCCGAAAAACACACACCCCACACACACCACACACCCCACACCCACACACCCACAACACATCACACACACCCACACAGGTTTTTACTTTTCGGCAGGGGGAGGGAAATTTTTTACATTCAAAGGAGGGACAGATATGAGAAAAACGGGGGGAAAAAATTTAGGTTTGAAATAGGTTGTTTTGAGGCGGGATTTAAAGCTGCGTAAGTGGGCCTTTTCACAAAAGGGGAGAGAGGGAGGTCATTCCAGATTGATGGCCCCAAAAAATTAGAAAAAGAGGGGAGGGTCAAATTGGATTGGTTGAATTTAGGTTTTCGAAGCCATGGGTACTGCAGAAAGAGCGGGGGGAAACCGAGAAGGAGTGTAAAAGGTGAAGACTTTTACAGAGGTGGGAAAGGGAGCTGTTTTGGGGAGACATTTAAACAGAGGGAAATGTTTCTTTATTTTAACTCTCTGTGGCACGGGAAACCAGGGGAGAGATTGCGGGAAAAGGGTAATACTCAGTTTTTTTTCTTTTGGGACTAACCCGAGCTGCAGATTTTTTTTTGCGTTGAAGGGAGTGGATAGATGATGCTGGAACCCACCAAAAAAAGGGGAATTTACAATGTTCAGTTTTGAAAAAAATGGATGTAAACCAATTTTTGGATGTTCATCGTGGGGCCCGGTTACTTTCCCGGGAAGGGAATTTTAAAGGCCGGGGTAAATTTTTAAAATTGTTGTAAAAAACCCCCTAAAAAAAAAATCAAAATAAATTTTTCAAAAAAAAAATGTTTCTTATTAAACCCCCCCTAAACCCCCAGGGCCCCCGGCCCTAGAACTCCAAACCTTTTGAACTTTGTGTTTAAAGAAAAGTTTGTTTTTAAGGTCCAAAAATTCATGGTTTCTTTTTAATCTGCATTTGGGCAGAAAAAGTAAACCAAATGTTGGCCCTTAGACTATCACATTTTGAAGGGAAAATTATGACATGATTTGCTTCCGGGTTTAAGCCCTTGGTCTTTTGAAAGGCACCGCCTTCCCCAAACTAGGTTAGCACTTTGAGCGGGGTTCCCAAAGTGGATAGGAGACCGTTTGTGCCCCATGACTTAAAAAAACCCCCCCCCATTTTAAAACCCAGCTGTGGCCTAAATTGGTCCCTGCCCTCTTTAGGAAAAGGTGAGGGGAGAGGAGATGGGCCCGCCCTTTTTGGGCCCCCCTTAGAGAAACTGGGGTTCTGACTCCTTGCTCTCCAATGACCGCATGGGTTTAAAGGGATAAACCTTTGGGCCCTTTTTATTTTAAAACCCTCTCTGTTCCCGAAAGGGAAAAAACACGAAAGTTCACCACTGCATAATGTTTTGCAGAAAATTTGTAGGACGTTTTAAATTTCCCGCATGGAGAAAGCCAGCATTTGGGTTTTCAGTAAAGTTTTTTCAAATACTTTTTTTATCAAAAAGCTTTAAATCACAGTACACACTTTTCCCTTTTGTTGATGTATAAAACTTTTGTGATGTTAATCCAATTGTCACAAAAAGGTGCTCGATTTGTAGATTCAAATTTTTCTCATGAAGCTTTTTACAGTTTAAAACACGTGTTGTGTTAGCAGCACTGCTCCCGGGCCCCTGAAATCGAAATTGGGTTTAACAATGGAATGAAAAAGATGAGCTTCACCCTTTTAGCTAAATCTCCAAACTTCGCCCTAAAAAACAATTTGGGTAAAGAAATTTTTTACAAGCCTGTTTATAGGTTTCACTTCAGTCTTTTTTGTTTGTGCCTTCTTTATTTTTTCACTCTCACGCCGCTCAAGCCGGGTTTTACATTCCCCCCGTCCCCCGTCACACACATACCACACACACACCCCACACACACACACACACAACAACACACACACACACACACCACACACACAAAAAACACACACACACACACAAACCAAAAACAAAACACCACACACACACACAGGGGCCCGCTGTGGAAGGTAAAGGTCATCATCTACAATTAATTCCCCTTTTACTTTTTTTCATCAGTTAAGTGGAACCCAAAATTTCCCCCCCGTTTGTCCCCAAAGGGTAAGGGGTTTTTAAAATCAGAAAAGGGTTTGTTGTTTTTGAAAATTTTAACTGAGAAATTTTTTTTTAGAATTTAAAATAAAATGAGAATTGTTGTTTTAGAATAATATATCTGATACGGTTTTTTAAATACCCAGGGGGTTAATGTACCTTTGCGGTGTCGTCACAAGTGATGCTTATAAAAATAATAATAATAAAGTAGGAAAATTTTTTATAGCGCTGAATCTTGGGAAAGTAAAAAATCAAAAACGCTTTTCATTAAATCATTCATACGCAAAAACCAAAACCCTCCAAAAAATATGAGTTCCAATGAAAAAGCAACACATCAACCCAAAGATTTTTTAACGACAAAGTGACGCCTAAGTAAAAATAAGTTTACAGATATAAAGGAAAATGCCAACATCAGAAGCCAAACCCCCATTTAAAAAAGGCTTTGGGCTGCTCTTCCCAGGGAGGTACGTCACCACTGAAGCAGCGCCCCCCATTTTTGGAAAACCCAAAAAGTAACATAAATTTCTATTCCAGAGGGCATTTTAAAAAACAGGGTTTTAAATTTCAAAATCCCCTTTTGGGTCTGTTGTTACATTTAAAGGGGGTCTGTAAAAAAGCAGAAGGGAAAGGGCTTCAACCCCGTTAGGTCGGACCTTGGTGGGGGTTTTGGGGGCTGATATTTTAGATGAGGAAAATTTTAAAACCCAAAATCCTTTTGTTTTAATAGATATCCCAAAGACGTCAAAAAACCCACAACCGAGCTTTGTCTCCAGCAAAATTTTGTAGAAAAAGTTCTTTTATAGGGAAACATTGCCCCAAAAAGATTTCGATAAAGGAAAATTTAAAACCCAAAAAAAACCCCAAAAGAATGGGGTTTTTCTTGGGGGCGCACACTCTCCTGAAAAGCAGCCCCAAAATTTCCAAAGCAGAGTTTGTGAAAAGAAAAAGCTTAGGGGTAAACATACCAATTGTACGAGTGTTTTTTCGCAATTTTTAGTCCCTCGCAGTTTATACACTAACACAGGCTGGGCGCATTTAGACTTTCACTTAAACCCCGTTGAATTCCCTCCTTTATCTCACAGTTTGCCAAAGGGGCACCAAACAAGCAACCCAAAAGGGCAAAACATTTAACAAAATTTTTAAAACAGTAAAGGAAAGGTTTTTTTTTTTTTTTTTTTTAAAATTTTTTTTGGTTTTTAAAGGGGAAAAAAAAAATATGGGGGCCATACGGTGGTTGGGATAAGCTCTTTAAAAATGGTCAAGAAAAAAAGATTTTGGTTGAGTACTACGAACAAAAAAGGGGTTACATCATTTATAAAGTCGTTCCCCCATGCCCGTTTGTGCACTGTGTGGCGATGATCCCGGTTTAGAACCAGGTGATCGCTCGTTGCTTTCCCCAAACAGTCTGGGGAAAGGGTTTGAAGGCTACATCATCAGCAGCCGCAAAAACTTGCTGCAGTGTATTGAGTGCTGTCAGCACCCGGCAAGGGGCACTACCCCAAGGGGCAACCCCGCTCAGAGGATTGTCCTTGGGCCCGTCTGTCTGTCCCTTTTCCAGGTTTTTAAAGTCCCCCGTGGCTGTGTGTGGGGGTTAGTGTGGTGTTTGGGTGTGTGTGATGGATTGTGGGTGTCCCGTGTGTAGGTTTTTGTGGGGGACTGTGTTTTGATTTTATTGGATGTGGCTTTTTTTTTTTTTCTTTTTTTTTTTTTTTTTTTTATTTGGGTGTGGGGTAAATGTGTAGTATTGTGTAGTGTGGCTGTGTGTGTGTGATGTTAGTGTGATGTGGCTGTCGTGTAGTATTGGTCAGTAGTGGGTAGTCTGACTGTGGTTGTGTGATGTTATTTGATGTGGCAATGTGTAGTTATTGGTGTAGTGTGGCCGTGTGTGTGTGATATTAATTGTGACATTGTGGCTGGTGTGTGACACACATTGGTGTAGTGGGCTGCTGGGTGTGTGAATGTTTATCACGTGATAGGTGATGATGATGATAAATTAATAAATGCGCAGAATAATATATGGAATTTATATAACGACGCTGAACATCACTTGTAACAAGACACACACAGCACAACGCGTCGAAAGGCGCTTGCACATCACATCATTTACAGCATGCACCCCTTAAACATAATGAACAAACAGACATTTTCAAAAACAGTGCGCGCGCACGAAATGCTCGCAGCACGCACACACACAGCACATACACACACACACACAACACACACACACACTCACATATGCCCACACCCACACACACCACACACACACACACCCACACACACACATCGTGACAACACTTAGAAGGTGAAAGATGCTGTTGCGAAAATTTAGGGACAGATCAAAGATAATAATTACGTGGAAATTTATATACACTATATCTTGGGGGGGAAAATCAATCGCGGCATAAACAAATCAAATTGTGAAGTGGCTGTGTGTAGTCGTAATTGAGTGGCTGTGTGTGTGTTGTGATTGTGACGCCACAGCTATGTAGCGTGTACAGTGATGTGCGCTGAGGGAGGGTAAGCGTGTGTGTGATGGTGACTGTTGCGTGTAGTGATGTGGCTGTGTGTAGTGTTCACGTGATGTGCATGTGTGTACAGTGTTAGTGATCTGTGGCTGGTAGTCAAGTGTTTGTGATGTGGCTGTGTGTAGTGTAGTGATGTGGCTGAGTGTCATGGTGTATGGCTGTGTGTATGTTGTGTGAGGCAGTGTGTAGTGTAGTGATGTGGCTGTGTGTAGGTGAAGTGGCTGTTGTGTAACGTGTTGATGATTGCTGTGTGTAGTGTTGTGAATGTGGCTGTATGGTAGTGTAGTGATGTGGCTGTGTGTAGTGTTTGTGATGTGGCTGTGGTGTAGTGTAGTGATGTGGCTGAGTTGTAGTGGTGGGTGGTGTGGCAGTGTGTAGTGTTGTGATGTGGCTGTGTGTAGTGCTGGATATGGCTTGTGTAGTGCTGTGACGTGGCTGTGCTGTTGTGGTGTGGCTGTGGTGTAGGTTTTTGTGATAGTGGCTGTGTGTCTAGTGTTGTGATGTGGCGTAGTGTGTAGTGGTTGTGATGACACTGTGTGGTCTGTGTCTTTGTCAATGTGCCTGTGTTTGTGGTGTGGCTGAATGTGTAGTGTTGTTGATGTGGCTGTGGTGTAGTGTTGTAATGCTGGTGGTAGTGTTTGAATGTACGCTGTGTGTAGTGTGATGATGTGGGCCTGCGTTTCTGTAGTGTTGTGAGATGGGCCTGTGTGGTAGTGTTGTGATGTGGCTGTGGTGTAGTGTTTGTGACAGTGGCTGTAGTGTTTAGTGGTTTTATAGTGGCTACGTGTGTAGATGTTTTTTGTGATGGCGGCTGTGTGTAGTTAGTTGTGACATGGTGCTGGAGTGTAGTGCTGGTGTGATGTGGCTGTGTGTATGCTGGTGGGATGTGGCTGTGTGTAGTGTTTGTGATGTGGCTGAGTGTAGTGTTTGTGTCTGCTGTGTAGTGATGTGGCTGTGTGTAGTGTTGCGTGTCCTGTGTGTACTGTGATGTTGTGCTACGTGTGTAGTGCTGGTAGTGATGCTGGCTGCTTTGATGTGGTGTGGTCCAAGCGTCCAAGTCAAGTCAAAATTTTATTTCCACAGATGGTACATTAGAATAAGCAACATGCATTTGCTTTTTTTCATCAAGCCATCTATCAAGAACAAATTTTTCGTAATGATTACTCTACTAATAGCACATTGATTGCATCATTTTACCATACGAAATTAAACCAAGTAAAAAAAAAGAAGGAAAAAAAAATTGATAAGGAAATCACAATATGAAAATAACAAATTACCAATGACATATACATATACCACGCACACAACAACTCATGGCACACTGAGGCGTGCGAGCACACGCTCGACGTCCACACACACATTTAATAAAAATGTTTAACACAAAATAGGAAAAAAAAATCATAAACGTCAGGACAAAAACAAAATTACTTTTACGCTCCTAGGTTTCATCCGAGAGCTTACACGTTTTAATACTTTAGATAATAACAAAGGTAACAAGGAATAAAACGTTAGAAATACACGAGGCATTCGTCATTACTGAACAATATGACCTTCACACTGACCTCCCTCAACCCTCCTCCACCCTTCCTCCACCCAGCAAACGGTTATGTGAGCACTATCTTATGCGCTCACTTACTCTTCAAATAGCGCTTTTTTTAAAAAGAGATATATTCACCACAATAACTATCAAAAGCAAGATAAAGTCAATAAAGATTACAAAGAATGATTATTATAATAGAGATACAATAATACAACATCACTTCCACACCATGAGACAACAATATAACAAATGATATCAGATGAAAAAGAATGTCATGGAGAAATTGAAGATAATGACAATTGTAAATAAGAATGCGAATCAATAGAAATGAATGTGAGATGAATGACATAGAAGAATAGACATCTCCCGATTTCGTAAGTTGGAGCAAGGAGGAAATGAGCGCAATAAAGAAATGGAATGAACTGTTCGAAACTCTCGCTATCACCATGAGATCAACATAACGATGATAAGACAGAAAAGCATTGACAAGGATGGAGGTGGCGGATGAGATGTATGCAAGGGGAAGGGGAAAACACCCTATCAATCCAAATAGAAGAAATTAATAATTTAAAAAAAAACTGAATATTCAAACAAGTTAGAAAACCCCTAACGATACACAATGTCAAACAGCCACGCCCCCCAATATCAACTGGACACATCAAACTAAAACAATATCCAAACTAAAAACATATCGCTTATAATAGTACTAATAATCTCATCTCTAACTGCAATATAAACAACTCCACGATAAAATCTATTGAATTAGACAAGACAAGGGCATGAGGAGAGGAGAGGAAGGAAGAGAGAGAGAGAGAGAGAGAGAGAGAGAGAGAGAGAGAGAGAGAGAGGAGAGAGAGAGAGAGAGAGAGAGAGAGAGAGAGAGAGAGAGAGAGAGAGAGAGAGAGAGAGAGAGAGAAGGACACACTATCAAGCTATCAGGTCTACCATAAAAAGATTTTTAAAATTTCCTCCTTTCCACTTGTTTCAACATTGCAGATTATTTACTAGCTTGCATAGATTACTCTTACTTCTTTGCATAATTAGTGTGCCTCTTTCCTGCCTCCCCCTCCCTCCACACATATACAGTGTGTGACTGTAGAATTTCTAGTCACAGTAAGACATACTTGAATTTTTGTTGTTGTAAGGAATACCATTAGTGCTGGTAAATGTAAGTATGGTTGATTTTGCCGTATTAATCATGGTTGATTTGCCTTATTAGTCAATTCCTAGGCATTCATGCATTAGATGGCTTTTTAGCTGTGTCTTGAACTGATTTTTGTTTTTGATACATTTTAAGCGTTTTGGGAGCTTGTTCCATAAGTCACTACCTGAGTACAAGAAGCTTGTTTTGTAAAGATTATTTCTTGGTCTCGGAAATGTTAGTAGATGATTATGTCTGTGTTCATTGATTTTGAAGCTATTGGTGATCTTTGGAGGGCATTTCCATTGACAACTTTCTGGACAAATAGAGCTTTATTTAGATAAAGTCTGTTTTTGAAGGTTAGGATATTTGTTTTCTTATAATCGTTGATGGTTAGGGAGCTTGATTTTAGTAGAACAAGTTTCAGTGCTCTTTTATATAATCTATGAATCAATTTTAAATTTGTATCACTGCAGCTGTCCCAAAGAGATGAAGCATAGTCAACTATAGGCAAAATATGGCCGCAAAAAAAGAGTTTGCGAGAGTGGTTATTCAGAAAATGTTTTATTTTTGATAACTGAAGTAGCTTGTAAGAAAGACGTTTTCCTAGCGCCATCACATGGTCAGTCCAAGTAAGATTTTTGTCAATAATTACACCCAGAATTCTGTGGGAGTCAACTTCTTCAATTACTCTTTACCTATCAACAGAGGTTGGAATTTATCTTTCATTTTTTGTCTCTTTTGTCTTGCTAGTACATACATACACTTAGTTTTTTCGCGTATTTAGGGACATATGGTTTAGCTGAGTCCAAGTAACCAATCTGTCAATATTGTGTTGAAGTTTGATTGTAAGTCTGTGGGGGTCAGAATCACTACAATAGAGGGATGTGTCATCAGCAAACATTTCACAGCTACATTCTAGAAATTGGGGTAAGTCATTTACATAGATTGAAAATAGAAGTGGACCCAATATTGACCCTTGTGGTACTCCATGTTTAATAGGTACTAGTTCTGATGTTTGATTATTTGCAGTTACTAGCTGCTGCCTATTCGACAAAAAGCTTTTCAAAAGATTTATCATTTCTGGTGTTAGTTTATACAAGTGAAGTTTACGCAATAATAGGGAATGATTGATTACATCAAATGCTTTTTCAAAGTCAACAAAAAGAAGGCCTGTATATTTATTTTCATTGATGTTGTGTAGGAGACTGTCTGTAATTTGTGTAAGAGTTGTGTGACAGGAATAGTTTTTACGAAAACCTGACTGATCTTCATTTAATAGATTGTTGTTTACAAAGTAGGAATATACGGATTTTTGGATATGTTTTTCAAAGGGTTTAGATAAGACAGACAGAATTGAAATTGGTCTGTAATTTGAAGGACAAGCAGTATCACCTGATTTGTGGACTGGTATGATTTTTGCCTTTTTAAATATGACAGGAAAGTTGTTTTTCTCTATGCACAAGTTATACAAGTATGTCAGTGTTCCAGCTATAACTTGACCACAAAGCTTAATTATTCTTCCATCTAGATTGTCTAACTTCACTAAAACGCAAACCAAAACGTTTTCTGGAACTTTTTGAAGAGACAGGCCGTTCCAAGACGTCTGTATTTGTCATTGCAGTATTTTAAATGGGAATTTATTTCTTTTGATTCGATATATTGTTCTAAGTAATGGAAGATCATTTTTCATTTTAACTTGTCATTTGATATTACTATTGTTCGGCAATGTTGAGAAGTGGTTGTATCAATTCATCAGCTGATATATCTTTAACTGTCTGTTGACTTTTAGATATAGGTTTATTACATAATGTGTTGATCTGGCTTTTCCATACTTTGTCGAGAGTCGGTTGTTGTAATTAACAACTTTTGAATGTAATCACGTTTTGATTTCCGTTTTAAGTGAAGTTACTTTGTTTCATGTGCTCGAACTGCTCATTTGGGAACCATGTGTTTTTCAAATAGTCTCTAGTGGTAATTTCGATTCTATGTCTTTTGTTATCCAATGTGGTTTGATTTTTTCTGACTCTTTTTTTTATGAAAGGGCATGTTTTGTCGTATGCACTCACATCTCCGAGTGATCAAGCAAGCGAGACGAGTGAGTGAAGTGAGTGAGTTAATCAGCATAGTTAGTATAGTTCGCTAGCTACTAGCAGTAAATCTGTTAGTTAGTGAACTAAGTTATAGTGTTGATTCTTAGTTGGTAACGTTAGGTTGTTGTATTTTTACTTACTTAGTTAACGATCGGTTTATTCATTCTTAGTTTGCTAATACACTGTCGTTCGTCTCTTAGTCCGGTCCAGACAGTAAAACATATTTTTTTTCATTATTTTATCCATGTTTGCCTTTCAAATTCTATCTGTCCCTCTGTCTCTGCATCAGTCTGGTTTTCTCTCTCTCTTTCTTTCTCTCACTCTCTCTCGCTCTCTTCCATACGGTCTCATCTCAATCCTTTCTCTTCTCTCTCTCTCCCTCACTCTCCTCTCTCCGTCCTCTCTCCATCCATCTCTCCCTCTCATCATCTTTCTTTCTTTGTGTGTGTGTGTGTCTCTCCTCATCTCTCTCTGTTTCCCTCTCTTCTTTTGGTTTTCAAAATCTCTCTCTCTCAAAATTTAAATGTATTTAAATAAGTTTCCAATGTCATATTTAAAAAAATATTTAATGATTGTGTTTACCCCTTTATTTGTAGTTTTTTTCGGGAGTGTTTTTGTGGGGGGGGTTTGGGGGGTTTTTTTGTGTTTTTTTTTTGGGGGGGGGTTCGGTGGGTTGGTTTGTTTCCTAAAAATTTTTCATTTTTTCGCCTTTGTATTTTCTGTTGGGTTTTTTGTTTGCCTTAAACTTTTTTTTCTCTTTCGTTTTGGGTCCGTGCCTTTTGGCCTTCTGTCTGTTTTCCCTTCTGTTTGTTGGTATGCCCGCTGTGGCGCCTCTTTCTTTCAAAAAAAAAACCCTTTTCCCCTTTTAAAAAAAATTTTTTTTCCTCTTCTTTGTTGTCAACAGAAAAAGGCCTTTTGGCTGGCGGCAGGATAGCAAGTTAATGGGAAAATGGGGGGGGGGGGGGGGGGGGGGGGGGGGGGGGGGGGGGGGTTTGTTTCAAATTTTATGTTTGTTTAAAAGCAAAGATGGGATAAATTTTTGGGAATGTTGGATCATTTTTTGGCCCTGCTTTTGGGGGTTTTTGGTTTTTTTGGGTTTTGGGTTGTTTTTTGGTTTTTTGTTTGTTTGGGCGTTTTTGGTGTTTTGCGGGGTTGCGTTGGTTTTTGGTTGTTTTTGTCGGGGCTTTCGGGGTCAATTTAGCCTTCCTTTTTGCTGTCTTGTCCTCTTTGCTGATTTCTGTTTTTGTTTTGAAAACTTTTCTTCTTTTTGCTCTGTTTTCTTTTGTTTCTCTTTTTGTCTGTTTGGGGTTTCCTTTGCTTGATTTTTTTTTTTTTTCTTCTCTTCTTTTCTTTTTTCTTTCTTCTCTTTTTTCTTTTTTTCTTTTCTCTTTTCCCTTTTTTTCCTTCCTTTTTTTTTTTTAAAAGGGAAACCTTTAGCCTTCCCTTTTTCATTTTAAGGTCAATTTAAAATTTTTTGAAAAAAAACATTTAACGATTGGAGTTTTTTTTTTAAAATTTTTATTTTTTATTATAAAATTTTAGATAACATTTTAATTAATTTTTGTAACTTTTTTTAGAGTAAAATTTTTAGACTTCATTTTTGTAAATTTTTTTTAGAGAAAACATTTTAACTTATTTTTGTAACTGTTTTTAGATAAAATTTTAGATTTGATTTTTGTAACTTTTTTTAGAGTAATTTTTTAGATTGCATTTTTGTAACCGTTTAAGGAAAAAACTTTTTAGATTCCATTTTTGAAAATGTTTTTAGAGTGAAAAAATTTAGACTTCATTTTTGTAATTTTTAGGTTTAAAAAAATTTTAACTTGTTTTTTGAAACTGTTTTTTAGAGAAAAAATTTTTAGACTTCATTTTTTAATGTTTTTAGGGAAAATTTTTGATTGAATTTTTGTAACTGTTTTTTAGAGTGAACATTTTAGCTTCCTTTTTTGTAAAGTTTTTAGAGTGAACTTTTTGACTTGCATTTTTGAAACTTTTTTTTGAGAAAATTTGATTTAAAATTTTTGTAATTTTTAAAGTAAAATTTAGACTTGCATTTTGTAACTTTTTTTAGAGTAAACATTTAGATGATTTTGAAAAAGTTTTAGAGTAAAAATTTTTTGATTTTTTTTTGTAAATTTTTTTAAAAGTAAACTTTTTAACTTGATTTTTGAAACTTTTTTAGAGAAAAATTTAGGTAATTTTGTAAAATTTTTTTTGAGTAACATTTTAGATTAAATTTTTGTAATTTTTTTTTAAAGTAAACATTTAACTTGTTTTTTTGTAATGTTTTTAGAGTAAATTTTTTTAACTTGATTTTTGAAAATGTTTTTGAGTAAACTTTTTTTGATTTTCATTTTTTTAAATGTTTTTAAAGTAAACATTTTGCTTGTTTTTTTTAAAACGTTTTTAGGGGGAACATTTGGGCTTAAATTTTTGTTTATGTTTTAAAGTAAACATTTTAGCCTTCATTTTTGTTTACTGTTTTAGAGTAAACATTTTAGGTTTTACATTTTTTTTACTTTTTTTGAGTAAAACATTTTAGACTTAATTTTGTTTCCCGTTTTTAGAGTAAAAATTTTACTTTTTTGGCTTTTTTGGCTTGTTTTTTGGGGGGGCGGGTTTGTGGGGTGGTGGTGGTGGTGGGGGGGTGGTGGTGGTGGTGGTGGGGGTTTGTTGGTGGTGGGGGGGTGGTGGGGCCGGGGGGGTGGCGGCGGCGGGGGGGTGGTGGGGGTGGTGGTGGTGGTTTTTTGGGGGGGCGGCGGCGGAATGGTTGTGAAGAAAATAAAAAAAAAGATGATATGGGTTGATGTTTGGTGGTTTTTTTCAGAGGAAATAGTACAAAAATTGTGAACTCAGATCAGAATTGACACTTGCTACAAAACTTGCAACCCCCTTTTGATGGGATTGTATTTATTTTCGTACTTTATTTTATTTTTACAGTTTTGCTGGGAAATTAATAACATGATCAGCTTCGTCTAAACAAAATAAACAGAAACGTAGCCCCCCCCCCCCCCCCCCCCCCCCCTTCCCCCCCCCCCCCTCCCCCCACCAAATTTTTTCCAGCTAAAAAAGTAAATAGAAAAATAAAAAACAAAAAAGGGGGATCGTTTTGCATCTATCTCGCGGTGCAGAGGGCAAAAAGAGAAAAAAAGAAAGAAAAAACGGTTGGCAAGAAGCAGACGACAGAAAATAATGGAAACTGTCCAGAAAAGGGGGGGAAAGGGGAGGAGAAAAGGAGGGAGAGAGAAAAGGGGAGAGGAGGAGGGGGAGAGAGGAGACGAGAGAGAAGAGAGGGGAGACAGACGGACAGAAGCAGCAGAAAGAGGGGCAGAGACAGGAGGAGGGAAGAAACGACGGGCAGACAGAGGGGGCCAGAAACCGCCGACTGACAGACAAGCAGACCAGAGACGAAACAGAGAAAGAGGGGAAAAGGGGAGGAGAGAGGAGGGGGAGAAGAGAGAGAGAGAGAGAGGGACAGAAGACAAAAACGCAGACGGACAAAGACAGACGACAGACCAGGGGCAGAAACAGGCAGAGGTAAAGAGAACAAGAAAAAGCGAGCGAGTTGAGGTTTCCTTTTGGGGATTTTTTGGGGGTATATACATAAAGGCCCAAAAAAAGACATAAAGGACATAAAGGAGTTTAAGATGCTTGCATTAATTTTCTTTCAGTCTAGTTGTTGGGCAGTCAGTGTGTATGTGTTGTGTGTTTGGGGTGTGTTGTGTATGGTGGGTGGTGTGCTTTGGGGTGGTGTTGTGCGTGGTGTGTGTGGGGTTGTGTGTGGTTTTTAGTGTCTGTGTACTGCATGACTTTTTGTTGCCTTATGACTTTCTGTTGTCTGTCTGTCTGTCTGTTTGTCGGTCCCTTTGTTTCTATTCCCCTTGTTTTGCCTATTTTGGCTCTTCTTTGTCTTGTCTCCCGTCTGCCTATCTGTCTGTCTGTCTTTTGTCATTTCCCTCCCTCTTTCTCCCCTCTCCCCCTCTCTCTCCCCCCCTTCTCTCTTCTCTCTTTCTCTCTTTTGTTTTACGTCAGTCGTTCCACAACGATGCACACACAAAAAAAACCCGGGGCATACGCACAAAATTTACCATTGGGGAACTCGGAGCTATTCTGAGGAAGAAAAAAGTAAAAAAGGAGGAAGAAGATATACCCCTTTGCACAGATGAATGGGGAAAAAACACACCGGGTCAAATGAGAAGGCTGTTTCTTTTTTTAAGAAGTGTCAAATCCCCCCTGACTTAATGAGATATCGTTTTCGTTGCCTTCAACTAGAAAAAGCCCCCCCCAAAAAAAAACCCCAAAAAAAGCAAAAAAACAACAAAATTATTTTAAAACGACGCAACACACCCAAAAAAAAAAATAGCACATATGGATACACATTCCCCAGTACGCATGCAGCATGACTCGCACCAGCTATGATTTATGCACGAGCACGTCCCCACGCACGCGCGCGCGTGAAACACACACACCAAACCACACACAACAAAAATATATAATATTTTACTAACACCTGTCGTGCATTTTTCCCTTTATCAATCCCTCCAAAAAAAAAGAAAGGGAAAAAGAAGGGGGGGAAAAAACCCAAAAAGGGGAAACCAACACCCCACAGAAAAAACACAAAACCACACACAACACACAACAAAAAACACACCACACACACACAATACACACACACACAACATGCACATACACACACACACACACACAAAAAACACAAAACACAAAAAACACACCACAATCCCCACACACACACAGCACTACACACGCACACACACACCCCACATGCACATACACACAACACCAACCACACCTGTCGGCTTTATCGCCCCCCCCCCCCCCCCACCCCCCGTCCAAAAAGAAAAATAAAAAAAAGGTGAAATAAAACACAGCACACAACTATACAAAACCCTCCCCCCTCCACCCTGCCCCCCCACCCCCCCCACAACACATAAAACACAAAAACACTCGCCACACACAACACAACACACAAACACACACACACAAAAACAACACACTACCACCATTTACACACGCGCGCGCGCGCACGCGTCGTGTACTTTTACTTTTCCTTTTTGGGTGGTTACATGATCCGGGGTCGATGTCCGGGTAAAGCAATCGCAAGTTTCAGTATGGATTTGGGATTGCCTTCCATCTTGCTAAGCTAAATGCATTCTTTATAGTCTTAGTGTTGTTATGTTTCTTTGTGTGCGTGTCTCTTTTATATGTATGATACCAAATAAGCACAGACACACACACTTCACACAAAACGCGCGCGCGCGCATGCATTGTAGAAAACATATAAAACATAAACGAAAAGTTGTGTGGGTTGGGGGGGTTTCAAAGTTCAGGCAGATAGAAAGAAGGAAAAAAGAAGAAAAAGAAAAAAAGAAAAAGAAAAAAACAAGAACAAGAACAAGAACAAAAAGAACAGGAAGAACAAGAAGAACAAGAACAAGAAAAAAGAACAACAACTTGTCGTTTTGTTATTTGAAAAAATCAAGTCGTTCGCTCCTTTTTTTTTGTCCTTTGCCTGTTTTGGACTGTTTCTGTGTTGCGCTGCTGTGTTTGCTTGCTTGCTTTTAATTGTTGGTGTGGCTGCTTGCTGTATCGTTAATTTTGTTTCTGCAAATTTGTGAGATCAATTTTCTAAGGGCCCGGGGGCGCCCGGGTGATACCCTAAATCCTCCCCCCCCCCCCCCCCCCGACCCCTGGAATCCCAAAAGGGACCAATCGAACTGTTAATTTTTTGCATTAAACTATTGACGATGATGCATACCCCCAACCTGAAACGATATCGCGGACTGACATCCTGATTTAGAAATCCTTTTGCACGAAGATTGCAAGCTGGCACACTCAGTCCCTAGTAATAAATTTTCATTTTTTGTCAACTTTTTTTTTTATTAAAAAGAAAAAGGTATCGTCTCTCTTTCAGTGTTTTTGTTTGTCTGCAGTCTCCTTGTCGTATCTGTATCGTCTCTCTGTGTCTCTTGTGTCTGCTTCGTTTTCTCGTCTGTGCTGTCTCTCTGTTCTCTATTCTCTCCTTTCCCCGCGTCTCTGTCTGTCTTCTCTGCCCCTTTCCTCTTTCTCTCTCTCTTCTCTGTCTCTTCTCTGTCTCTTCTTCTCTTGTCTCTCTCTTTTTTTGGTCTTTCTTCTTTTGTTTTTTTTCTCTTTCTTCCCTTCTCCTTCTCTCTCTCTCTCTCTCTCTCTCTTCTCTCTTTTTCTTTTTTCTTTTTCTCTCCTGGGCAGTTTTTTTCCTTCAAAACCCCACATGGCTTTTACGTGTGTTTACTTTGGGGGGACAAGCCAGCTTGTTTTAGAAATCGCATTTTAGAAGCAGTGCGTTTTGTTTATTTTGTGTAGTTCTTTATTGGTTGGTTTGGGGTTGGGTTTGGTGGTTTTTTTTGTTTGTTTTTGGTTGTTTTTCACTTTTTGTCAGTTTCTTTTCTAAATGAATTAAAAAAAATTAATACATTACTTTACTTAGTTTTTTTGTGGGTTTTTAAATCCCGTGAGCTTGTCTTGCACACAGTTGCTTTTTAATGGAAAATTTCCCTAGGAGTTAGTCTTAAAGCTTTTAAAAAAACAAACAATGTTTTGGTTTAGACTTCCGGGGGGTTTAGTTTAATTGTCTCTTTCATATTCATGTTACCTTTTTTGACTTTAAAATCTGTTTGATGCGGTATTCGTTTTGAAACATGAGGGGTTCACTACAACGCAGAATCGTGATTAGCCTTTAAAAAAGCATCCACTTCTTTACCCCTTTTTTCCCCTTTTGGGGACTTTTTTTTAAGATTTTAGAAAAAACAAATCATACGGGGATTGTTTTTCGAAACTAGCACCAGAAATATAAAAAAAAGGTAAGCACCAAACAACAAAACACAACAAAACATGTCAACGATCATCAACTGATGACAAAAAAAAATTGAAAAGTGCGCATTCACCGCTTTTTAAAACGTTTTTTCAAAGTCGTGATTTAGTAAAAAGGGGCGGAACGATTTTTCATCAGCGTAAAACAGAGACAAACCCGGGAACGGGGTTTGCCTAACTTTTCTCACCCACAAACACCCACACACCACACACCCCTACCCAAACACATACACCAATTACCCCACGACACACACAAAACACACACAACCACTCCCTCACACACACAGACACACGACACACACAAGACACCACACACACCACACAACCACACACAACACACCACACACTCACAAAAACACACACCACACAACCTCTCACTCACCACACCACAAAAACCCCAAACATACACCAACACCAAAAACCCCAACAAACACACACAACAACAACACCCCCCAAAACATTAGACCTGGGAATGTTTGGGAATACAGGGCTCTGGAATCGACGCCTGGTACAAAACCTGCAGAAAACAATTGAACCACGATTGACAAGTGGCGAATGGCGTCCTGTTAAAAGAAAAACAAAGGATTTTTCCTTCCTTCCCCGGGATTAAGGAAAATGGCTTAATGGTGGTTGATCATTAAAATGGCACGGGGGCTTGGGCCTCCAATAGGGGGGCCCATTTTGTATTAGGCGTTGTTTTGGAACGACAAAACACGATTTTTTAAAAACCTCATCAACGCTTTGCCAAAAAACTTCAGTCTGCAGGAAAGTGGAAATGTTCGGGCGTTGCAGCTTTTTTTTTAGCATAGTAGGCCGCACGTGCCGTGTGGCATGCTACATCAACTACATACGCGCTCGAGCGCCGCGCACAAACAAAACCAAAAAAACACACAAACACACACACACCACAACACACAAAACCCCAGGATGGATGAAAAAAAAACATGGTTGCTTATTCCATTTTCCTCCGAATAAAAGAATAACATTTTAAAAAGATAAACACACACACTTACACACACACACACACACACACACACACACACATTGTTGTCTCTGTGCTAATCTATGTATGCATGTCTAGATGTATGGATGTATGCATGTATGCATGTATGTATGTATGGATGTATGTATTATTTATGTATGTATGTATGGATGGATGTATGTATCCATCTGTCTGTCTGTCTATCTATCTATCTATCTATCTATCTATCTATCTATCTATCTATCTTCTCTCCATCTATATCTATCTGTTTATCTATCTATCGACTGATCGATCGGTTGATAGCAGTTGGTAAGTTAGGACGTTAAGTGTGGTGACAATCGTTTAATCCAATGAATCAGCAGGCTGTTGTTTTAGCTTTCGAACGAAAGCTGATCATTAATTTTGTTTTTAAAAAAAGAAAAACAAAAGCAAGAACCCGACTATAAAAGCATTTCTTGTTGAAACAACCCGATATTTTAGTGTCTGCTTTTGGCTTGTCAAAGAGAATAATGTATTTACCATTTACGTGAAATGTTTGAATATTGTGTCACTTTCTTCCCCAGCATAATTATATGACAGATGTATGACGCCAGTTCCATTTTCTTCAATTGAGGAAATCTCAATCTCTCTCTCTGTCTCTCTCTCTGTCTGTCTGTCTGTCTGTCTGTCTCTCTCTCTCTCTCTCCCCTCTCTCTCTCTCTCTCTCTCCTCTCTCTCTCCCCTCTTCTCTCTCCCTCTCTCTCTCTCTGTATGTGGGTTGTAAACAGGTTAGATAGGTAGGGTGAAGCGTGTGGGTTGGGTTTTTTTGGGGGAGAGATTGTTGATAGAAAGAGGAGGAACTTGGCATTTTGGGGGGGGGGGGGGGGGGGGGGTTATTTCTTATAGAAGAAGGTGGATCATGGATTGTGGGGTGTGCTTGTGCGTGTGTGTGTGTGTGTGTGTGTGTGGTGTCTGTCTGTCTGTCTGTCTGTCTGTATGTCTCTGTCTCTGTCTCTATTTCCTCCCCCACCACTGTCCCCATGTGATTGGGCTTACAGGAGCCTACCACATTAAACCATTTCGAGCTCTCTCCCTCCCTCCCTCCCCCCCCCTCTCTCTCTCTCTTCTCTCTCTCTCTTCTCTCTCTCTCTCTCTCTCTCTCTCTCTCTCTTTCTCCCCCCCCCCACCCCATCTCTCTCTCTCCTCTCTCTCTCTCTCTCTCTCTCTCTCTCTCTCTCGTTCTCTCTCTCTGCTTTTTGTGCAAGTGTTTGTTTCCAGATAATCTGTTATAGGTTCCTGAACAGCAGCAGTGGCACCTTTTCTGGCAAAGATTTGTCCATAGACACTGCTGCAGCAGATGGGGTAGTTTGTTGTGTGTTTTTTTCTTCATTGCTCCTGGGGATTTTTTTTTTCAGACTGCCTTCTTTCTTTCTTTTTGTGTCTGCTGTCTTCTTTTTTTGTATTTCCATTTTGTTAGTTTTCTTTTAGTTGTTTGTTTCTATCTCTCTCCTTTTTCCTTTTTTTTTTTTTTTTGGGGGGGGGGGGGTTTTTTTTGCGGTTTTTTTTCATTCTGCTCAATTTGCACTCTTTTTGGCTGCTGGTTATTTATTTTAGTTTAGTTTCTTTCGATTTTTGTTTTATTGTTTTTGTTGCTCTACTTTTTTCTCTCTGCTGTTAGTTTTTGTTGGCTTTTTTTCCATTTTTTTATAAATGGCAAGAGGTTTGACATCTTACTCTTGACGTTGCATGCAACACAATGCAATAGTTTCAATGTGGGAGTTTGGTGAGTGTGTGTGTGTATGTGTGTGTGTGTGTGTGTTTTGTGCGGGGCGCGCGCGCGCGCGGGTGTTTTGTGTGTTTTCCGGCGGGGCGTGTGTGAGTGTGTGGGTGTGTGGTGCATCTTTGTGGGTGGGTTGTCTTTGTTGGTGGGTGTGGGAGGGAGCGGCGCGCGGCGTGTGTGTGTGTGTGTGGGGGTGTGCGTTTGTTGTGTTGTGTGTGTGTTTGTAATGTGTGTGTGATGTATGTTGTGTGTTTATGTGTCTGTACGTGCGTGCGTGTGTGTATATGTGTGTGTTTGTGTACGTGTGTACGCGCGCGAGCACGTGCGTGTGTGCACACAACCTAGAAAAAAAACCACTGCAGAATCTGGCAACATATCGAGGGAGTTTTTAACTGGTTCTTTACACTTATCATGTGTGGTCTACCCAGTTTTCATACCCATCAAAAAATGACATGTCGCAGGTTCAATTCTCGCTAACTCAGTTTGCCATTTTTCTTTTATCATTAGTCATAATCTGGGTGCTATACTTGTAACACAGAACCAATCCAAGACCCGTGTGCAACATACCTTTAAGTTACGTTAAAGAATAACAAACAAAGAGAAACATAGTTGTTGTTTTTTTAAATACCTACATGTTGCAGACTACGACAAAAAAATATGTCACAGAAAAAAATGTTTAGAGATATAGAGTAATCACCGCGAGGAGAGAGCAGCTCGAATTGCACGCAGAGGAGTCTGCTGAAATTAGCTGTATCTCTATACAGAATAGGCATCCGTTTCGAACGGATGGTGTGTCAGCGCATACAGCAGAGAGCGAGACCCAGAGAGGAGAGAGAGGAGAGAGAAGAGAGGAGGGAGATGAGAGAAGAGAGAGAGAGAGAGGGAAAGGGGGAGAAAAAGAGAGAGGAAAAGGAGAGAGGGGAGGGGGAGAGAGGGGGGGGGAGAGAGAGGATGGAGAGAGAGAGGGGAAGAGAGGAGGAGAGAGAGGAGGGGAGAGAGAGAGAGAGAGAGAGAGAGAGAAGAGGGAGAGAAAGAGGAGAGAGGAGAGAGAGGAGAGGAGAGAGAAAGAACAGACAGACAGAAAGACAGAGACAGACAGAGAGAGAGTTTTCGGAGTAAGGGAGAGAGACAGAGAGACAGAAAGGAAAGAAAGAGAGACAGAGACGGGACAAATAGAGAGAGAGAGAGAGAGGAGAGAGAGAGGAGGAGAGAGAGGAGGAGAGGAGCGGTGGGTCGGTGGGTTGGGGTAGAGAGTGAAAGAGACAGACAGACAGACACAAAAATAGACAGAGACAAAGATATATGTGTGGATGAATGGAGTGATCTTCAGTTTAACGTCTATTCACATTTAGTGATTTTAGACGGGAAAAAGTAATATAAACAAGAGAATGCAAACAATAACAAAAAGTGTCAAATAACAGTACTTAAAAACTAACTTTAACATACTACAAAAACTGAATTATCGGACTTCTTATCAATCCTAACACAATGTCCAACAGTAACGATGGTTCGGACAAAATCTGATCCAGTGATAAACCTGGTATAGCAGGTAAAAATGCTTTTAAATGTCCACAATCAAAAATAACATGACTATTGGTAATCTTCTCCCCACAAATACAGTTTACATCTTTCACGTACTTTGTCCTGAAAGCATTTAGTTTAAATCTGTACATAAGGGATAACATATTTCTACGATTATACCAACCACATACTTTGTTAGAAATGAAAGCATTTCGAAAATCTATCACATTGCTTGTACAGCCAATGAATGGATGTAAATGTGTGTGAGTGTGTTTGTGTGTGCGTGTGTGTGTGTGTGAGTGTGTGTGTAGAGAGAAGGAGAGGGAGAGAGTGAGTGAGAGAGAGAGACGGAGAGACACAGACAGACAAAAAGAGACAGAGACACAGAGAGAGTGTGTGTGTGTGCCTGTTGTGTGAGAAGAGCGTGTTGTGTGGTGTGTGGTGTGTGTGTGTGTGGTGTGTGTGTGTGGGTGGTGTGGTGTGTGTTGTGTGGGGGTTTGTGTGTTGTGTGCGTGCGTGTGTAGTGTATGTGGTTTTATGAGTGTGTGTGGGTGGGAGAGAGTGGGGGAGGCGGCGGGGGGGGGGGGGGATGGGTATGGGAAGGAAAGAGGACAAACAGACGACATTCAACAGACAGACGACAGCAAAGAGTAACTGGTAGGGTCTCCCCCGCTTTTTTTTATTTTTTCGTCTCTGATTCCTTATCACTACGTTATCTAAGCCTCCTTTTCATGTGGACACAAACAGTGCACGCTGTTTGATCCGACCCTAAAGAAAATTGATTATAAATAGCCCTGTTAGGCACCTCTGTTTTCTGTTCAAGAAAATGGACGTGAGGAGGGAGGAGAGAGAGGAGAGAGAGAGAGATGAGAGAGAGAGAGAGAGAGAAGAGAGAGAAGAGAAGAGAGTGAGGGGGGGGAGGGGGGGGGGGAGAGCGAGAGAGAGAGAGAAAGAGAGGGGGAGTCAGACAAACAGACAGAGAGTGAGAGAGAGAGACAGAGTGAGAGAGAGACACACAGAGAGTGAGTGAGTGAGAGGCAGAGACAGAGACAAACACAGAGACAGACAGTCAGACAGACAGACATAGACAGAGAGAGAGAGAGAGAGAGAGAGGAGAGAGAGAGTTGAGAGAGAGAGAGTGAGAGAGAGAGAGAGAGAGAAGAGACAGAAAGAAACATACAGACAAGTAAAGATTACTCTGAAATTGAAACCTGTAAAAATATAGAAACAAAGATGTGTTACAGGCTTGGGCTCTCTACAACGATCATGTATACACTTACGAGCACGCGCGCGCATGTGTTGTGTGTGTGTGTGTGTGTGTGCGCGCGTGCGTGCGTGTATGCGTGCCTGTGTGCGTGCGTGCGTGCGTTGCGTGGTGTGTGTGTGTGTTTGTGTGTATGGGTGTATGTGTGTGTGTATTTGTGTGCGTGCGTGCGTGCGTGCGTGTGTTTGTGCATCTGTGTGTGTATGAGTGTGCGCGTGTCTAATAGATACACACAGACAGACAAACAGACAGACAGATAGATAGATAGACAGAGAGACAGACAGACAGACAGACAGACAGGTAGATACAGAAACAGGTAGATACAGAAACAGAGATAGAGGGATAGAGAAGTAAAGAGAGAGAGAGAGATGGAGAGATAGATAGATAGATAGATAGATAGATAGATAGATAGATAGATAGATAGATAGATAGATAGATAGATAGATAGATAGATAGAGACAGGCAGGCAGGCAGGCGGGCACGCACGCAGAAAGGTATACAGAGGCAGATGGAGAATAAAACTTTTTAAAAAACACACGAACCGAGACAGCGAAAAGTACACTTGTCAACAACCAACCTCCTCCTCCACCAAATTCACATCCTTCTCCTCCTCCTCCTTCTCTTCCTTCTCCTCCACCTCCCACCTTTCTCCTCCTCCCCCTCCACCCCCTCCAACCACCCCTCCTCTTCCTCTTCCTTCTTCCTTCATCCTCCTTCATTCTCTCCCTCCTTCTCTCGTAACAGTCCTAGTATTTGATAATAACCAAGGTTCAGGGAGCTGACCTAACCAACCCATTCCCCCTTTGACACAGCAGCCACTTCACACATTCCCAAAGGTGGCCAGTGGCACGCCACGGCACTGCTCGTTATCTCCGCTTTACCCCGGAGATAAAAACAATCGAGGATCCTTTCTTGATGATAATGTTCTACAGGGCCTGTCACAACTGTCGTCTGATCAGTGAAGTGCGTGTTGTACAGCGAAGAGAGAGAGAGAGAGAGAGAGAGAGAGATGGGAGAAGAGATGAGAGAGAGATGAGAGAATGAGAGAGAGAGAAGAGAGAGGAGAGAGAGAGAAGAGAGAGGAGGGATTGGGGTGGACAGGACGTACATATATATCTCAAGCAGGTGATAAGAACCGTGTTTGTCTAGCTTATAGGACGGAGGCTTATCACTTTGTTTCTTCAAGGGAGAGGAAGACAGGACTAGAATAGAAGGTTGGGTGGGTTTTTTTTTGGGTGGTGTAAACAGGTTAGATAGGTAGGGTGAAGCGCATGGGGTTTTTTGGAGAGAGATTGTTGATAGAAAGAGGAGGAACTTGGCATTTTTTCTGGTTATTTCTTAGAGAAGAAGGTGGATCGTGATTGTGTGTGAGTGTGTGAGTGCGTGAGTGTGTGTGAGTGTGTGTTGTGTGTGTGTGTGTGTGTGTGGTGTGGTGTGTGTGTGTGTGTGTATGTTTAGGGGGTGTGGAGAGAGAGAGAGAGAAGTGAGAGATAGAGAGACAGACAGACAGACAGAGTCAGAGATAGAGACAGAGAGATGGACAGCCAGACATAGACAGACATTATAGGCAAACAATCAGACAGACAGACAGAGTCAGACACATTGGCAGACAATCAGACAGACAGACAACCAGACAGACAGACAGACAGAGAGATGGAGAGAGAGACAGAGCTAGAGAGACAGAGACAAAGAGCGAGAGAGCATTTTCTCATGTGCATGTGCACACTTTTGTATGTAAAAGCGCCTGCCAGTGTTTGATGACAGAAAGAAAGGTAATTGGGGACGGGGTAGTGGTGCAAACGACTCCTTTGTCCAACTACAAAATTCGGCAAGTGTTAAGTAAACCCTTTACCTCCAATGCAGTGTTTTGTGCCTCATTCTCCTTTAGAAAATACAGAAAAAAAGAAAAAAAGAAAGAAAGAAAGAAAGAAACGAAAAGAAAACACAAGAAAACAAAAGAAAGGAAAGAGAGAAGAAAGAAAAGAAAAAAACGGAAAGACAAAAAGAAAAGAAATAAAGAAAGAAAGAAAACAAAGAAAGAATGAAAAGAAAAGAGAGAAAGAAAGAAAGAAAAAGAAAAGACAAGAAAAGAAAGAAAGAAGTAGAAAGAAAGAACGAAAGGATTAGAAAGAAAGAAAGAAAGAAGAAGAAAGAAAAAAGAAAGAAAGAAAGAAAGAAAGAAAATGAAAGAAGAAAGCTTAAAGAAAGAAAGAAAGACAGACAGACAGACAGACAGAAAAAGGAAAAGACAGACAAGAAAACAAAGAAAGAAAAAAAGAAACCTAGACGTACACGAAGAACCAAATAAAGCACAGAGCCACAGAAACATCAGCAGAAGCAGCAGCAGTAGTAGTAGCAGCAACAGTAGTAAAAGCAGCAGTACTGACGTTAGTAGTAGCAACAGCAGTAGTAGAAGCAGCAGTAGTGACGTTAGTAGTAGCAGCAGCAGTAGTACCAGCAGCAGTAGTGACGTTAGTAGTAGCAGCAGCAGTAGTAGAAGCAGCAGTAGTAGCAGCAGTAGTAGTGACGTTAGTAGTAGCACCAGCAGTAGTAGAAGCAGCAGTAGTAGCAGCAGCAGTAGTGACGTTAGTAGTAGCAGCAGCAGTAGTAGAAGCAGCAGTAGTGACGTTAGTAGTAACAGCAGCAGTAGTAGAAGCAACAGCCAAACTTGTCACATCTCTCATTCTCTCACGTCTGGACTATTGCAATTCTCTTTTGTCTGGTCTGCCAGCATCATCTATCTACTCCCTTCAACGTATTCAAAACTCTCAGCTCGGCTAGTTCTCAGAAAGAAAAAAATCTGAGCACATAACTCCTCTCTTGCGATCTCTCCACTGGCTGCCTGTGCCACAGAGAGTAAAATAAATCATAAGATCAGTACCCTCTGTTACAAATGTCTCCACAAAACTGCATCCTCCTACCTCTGTGAATGTCTTCACCTGTACACTCCACGTTCCCTCCACTCTGCTGCAGATATCTTGTGCCTACGAATACCTAGATTCAACCAATCCACCATTGGCCGCGCTCTTTCTCTATTTCGGGTCCATCGACCTGGAATGAGCTCCCTCTCTCTCTTCGCCAGAAACCTAGTTATGACACTTTTAAATCAAGCCTCATGACATATTTATTTCAAACCTAAGATTTCCCCCCTCCTGTTTCATATCAGAACTATCCCACCTTCACTTACCCATGTCCTATCACCCTGCTAAAGTATACGACCTGTGTGAGTGTGTGTGTACTTTTGAAAAAACATTTGACTATTGAAATTTTATTTCATAGATTTTGTCTGCAGTGCACCATGTTTGTAATATCTTTTTGTTTAAACTATTGATTATGTACCATTGATTGCATGACTGTGTAAGATTAGGTTGAATGCATTCGCGTTGATTTGTCTTTGCAAGATATAGCGCTATATAAATTCCATTTATTATTATTAATATTATTATAGAAGCAGCAGTAAAGACGTTAGTAGCAGCAACAGTAGTAGAAGCAGCAGTAGTGACGTTAATAGTAGCAGCAGCAGTAGTGACGTTAGTAGTATAGTAGCAGCAGTAGTAGTAGAAGCAGTAGTGACGTTAGTAGTAGCAGCAGCAGTAGTAGAAGCAGCAGTAGTAGCAGCCAAACCTTAAAGCCTGTGACATAGACATCGCTACCTGGGAAACTGATGCCCTTGATCGTTTCGCTGGAGAATGCTGTGCTCCAGTGGCATAAAGACGTTTGAAAACAAGAGAACGCTAGCCATTAAGGAGAAGCGTGAGCGAAGGAAGCAGGGCTCAACTTTTGGAGCGTTTTCATTGCAACACCTGTGGGAAGGCTGTGCACCAGATTTGGCTTTCTCCATATGAGGTACATTGACAGATAAGCCTGCCTGCCTACTCAGCCGTCGAGCCGACGGGAGACTCCATTAGTAGCTGCTGCAGTAGTGACGTTAGTAGTAGCAGCGGCAGTAGTAGAAGCAGCAGTAGTGACGTTAGAAGTAGCAGCAGCAGTAGTGACGTTAGTAGTAGCAGCAGTAGTAGTAGCAGCAGCAGTAGTGACGTTAGTAGTAGCAGCAGTAGTAGTAAAAGCAGCAGTAGGGACGTTAGTAGTAGCAGCAGCAGTAGTAGAAGCAGCAGTAGTAATGTTAGTAGTAGCAGCAGTAGTAGTAGCAGCAGCAGTAGTAGAAGCAGCAGTAGTAACGTTAGTAGTAGCAGCAGTAGTAGTAGCAGCAGCAGTAGGGACGTTAGTAGTAGCAGTAGTAGTAAAAGCAGCAGTAACAGTAGTAACAGCAGCAGTAGTAGTAGCAGCAGCAGCAGTAGTAGCAGCAGCAACAGTAGTAGCATCATCAGCAGTAGTAGCAGCAGCAGCAGTAATAGCAGTAGCATCCGCAGCAGTAGTCGTTGCGTTAGTTGTGAAACGGCTACAACTGCTACTGCTGCTGCTGCTGTTGCTGCTGCTGCTGCTGCTATTACTTTTACTACAACAACATCATCATCATCAACAACAACAGCAGCAGCAGCAAAAGTGAGCTACTGCTACAACAACAACAATAACTACTACTACTACTGCTACTACTACTACTACTACTACTACTACTACTACTTACTACTACTACTGCTGCTGCTGCTGCTGCTGCTGCTGCTGCTGCTACTACTACTACTACTACTACTACTTCTACCGCTACCACTACTACCACTTTACTACTGCTTCCACTACAATTACTACTTCCACTTTTATTGACTATTTACTACTACTACACTACTACTACTAATACCCATTACTACTACTACTTACTACTATAACTACTACTTTCCACTACTGCTGCTGCTTTCTGCTGCTGTTACTACTACTACTACTTCCACTACTACTACTACTACTACTCTACTACTACGACTACTATACTACTACCACTACACTACTTTACTACTACTACTATACTATTTTTATCCACCCACTACTGCTGCTGCTCTGTGTGCTGCCTGCTGCTGCTGTAATTATTGGATAAAAAACGTAAACCAATAACAAAGGTTATAGAGAATTTGTTTATGTGCTCAAAACTAGGAAAAATATCGAAAAGTGTTTGATGCTTTGTGTTATTTTTTTTTCTTTTTCTTTTTTCTACAAGAGAGTGTGTATGTGTATGTTTGTTAATTCCAGCCTACTGTTGAACATAAATATTCCTAGCAAAATCTTCTTTATTCCATATAAAGACAAGCGAAGTGACATGTTTTTTATGCATTTCACATACCCTATCTACATCTGTTCTTTATCTGTCTGCGTGACTAGTCATTGTTTCTCTTTTTTCTTTTTTCTCTTGGTGTCTTAATCTCTTGTTTTAAAGTTTACTTTCCAACAGCTCATTTATCAGTCCGTTTTGTCCTTGATCTCTCCCTGTCTCTCTTCAGTCTCTGTCTCTGTCTGTCTCAGTCTTGTTTCCGTTCTATCTCTGTGTGTGTTTTCTCTTGTCTCTTTGCCTC
>CM054144.1:32086790-32089290 GCA_028751875.1 Rapana venosa
CAAAAAAGTGGAAGCAGCAACACAAAACAAACAAATAAGATATTCAAAACTGCAGATGGGGCTTGTCTGTAACTACAGACAGCTAACATGGCAGAGATTTCACTTCGTAACGGAGGTATAATCAAACTTGAAGCCCTTAAAATCGCGACATTTCTGTTGAACCCTCAAGGTATAAAACCTAAGGCACAAAAAAACCTTTTTAGGTTTCTCTCCCGTTTTCCTCCATGTAGTAAAGTTCTCTTGCAACGCAATGCTTTTTACCTCTGAAGAGTTAGTGGCTGGTTCAGCCAAGCTGAGAAGCAGTGTCATCCCCAAGGCGATGATCTCTACTGTCTCCTGTCTGTTGGGTTCCTTGTCTGTCATTCTTGGCCTAGCTTGGGTACAAAACTGAACGGTTTTCTTTTCTTTTTTTTGCCCTGGAGGTTTATTTATTCCATTCAACTGTCTGTGCCTTTGTGAACGTATACAAAAATCTTGCTCGAAATACTGGTGGATCAAAATTGGCTTGAAAGTCTGGTGATAATGTAAACTTTGCGTTGAAATCATGGTGTGAGTATGTGTTTGATAATATTTAGACCTTGGGATATCTAACAAAAGCGTTTTTGCCTTTGAGCCATGAAAATAAATAAAACTGTTACATATTGATGCTTTGAATTTAAGTGAGAGAGAAGAGAGAGAGAGAGACAGAGAGAGAGAGAGGGATGCGGCAGTTTTTGCATTCAGCGGCTGCTTTTTTGCACTCGGACGATATTTCTGCATTCAGGAACCGTTTCTGCACTGCAGACACTACATCATAACTGTTGACTATGTAATGAAAACGGTAGCTATGATACACATGCCGATGACTACTTTGTGTAATACAATCTACAGAGATGAAATTTCAGCCTCAGTCCTCCGCTACAGCAGTTATGGCTATGCACGTGCTAAACCTGGACCATTACCATAGGATACAGTCTGAACAGCTTATATATTATCCCACACTGATCGTCTCTGCGGGGAAAACGTAATGCTGGACAGTCTGGATGCAGACTATAATGATAATGAATTGTGTGAAGTCACACCAAAGTGAGTCCTGGTGTTCCTGGTCATTATTGTGTTGCTGAAGAATTGGCACGGTTTCAAGGTCGTTACTTACGGTACGAATGAGGCTAATGTTTCCAACCTCTGTGAGAAAATCCATAATAAAGTATGGGGTATTTTTTGCTATCAGCTAGGCATTATACACAGGTATTATCAGAGATTGCAAAAAAAAATCCGCAGGATCTGCCTGAGTTAGATAATTATGGACGATGCTTTGCCCAGCAAAATCAAACGTGTTTGTGGAGCATTGGATGATGTTGAGGATGCTCATATTACAGAACAACTACTAATGATCGCTAAGTTTCTATTTTTTCGTTGTTGTGGTGTTGTGGGGGGTTGGATGGGGGGGGTATACACTACAGTTTTAAGGAACATGTAGATGAACATCAATATTTTTAAAAAAGGGTATTGTGAGTGAAAAGGTTGTAACCCACAGGTGCGTTTGGGCCAATCTGAGCCAAGATTTTGGATAAAATTATTACTGGCTTTGTTTTTTTGGGTTTATTGTGTTTTTGTTTTTTTTGTTTTCATTCGGTGTTTCATCTTCTTTGAAAATTGATGTGGTGTTATTTTGTTTGTTATTTGTTGGGTTTTTTGTTTGTTTGCTTGTTCATGATTATCGTGCTACCAGTTCAACTCTGTCGCCTGTTCACCCACCCCCCTAAACTATCGTTCTAGTCCAAAGATTTTCCTTCCCTCAAACTGGGTACTACAAGGTTTCGGTTTGACAGCAATGACTTTACTTAAACTGTTGTGTTTTGGTGTGTGTGTGTAGTTCAGTTTAAAAGTCCCTTTCCCCTAAATAGTGATATCAATGTTGTGTGGTGTGTGTGTGTGTGTGTGTGTGTGTATGTGTGTGTGTGTGTGAAGGGGGGGGGGGGGGGCTGTTGCGCGTCCCCCCTAATCTATATATCCCCAACAGTGTTGGCTGGCAGCTTAGCTTTAGGACTCTGACTGCTAAACTTTCACTGTTTGCGAGAAACGTGGCTCTTCCCTGTGCCGTGTTGGTGTGATGCTATTATCTTTAGCTGAGAGTTTGACTGTTATCTGTATATGTGTAGTGTGTTTATTGAAGGCTTAAGAGCGCGTGAATATTGCTTGTTTAGTTTTTGGAGTGGTTTGAACTAGCTTAGAAGAAAGTGGGATGATAGAACTAGAGACAGACAGGCAGACAGACAGAGACAGCGACAGACAGACAGACAGACAGACGGAGACAGAGACAGACTACGGAGACAGGACAGCTGGGGGACGAGCGACAGACTGATACGAAGGCAGAGAAGACAGACAGCCAGGGGTATGATGGCAAGTCATTAGATTAGGTAGAGTTTCTTGTACGTTCACTTTATTAGTAAGGGTGTTTCAAGGGGCCATTGTTTTTATATGATGTGTTTCAGACTGGAGGAGGGGGAGGGGGATGGAG
>CM054144.1:32094290-32099290 GCA_028751875.1 Rapana venosa
TTTCCTTTCGTCTTTCTTTCTTGTAATTCTTTTCTTTTAATTCAATATCGTTTTCTCGTTTTCTTTCTTCCCTTCCTTCCATCTCTCTGTCTTTTTTCTCTTTGTTTCGTTTATTCTTTTGCCTATCAATTTTTCACCTTTATGTACTTTTCTTCTGTATTTATTCTGTCATTTTTTTCTGTCTGACTGTATATGTGTCTCACTGGTCTTTCTCTCTGTCTGTCTTTCTCTCTTTTTTTCTTTCTTGTTTTTCAGTGTAACTGTTTGCCCAAGTTTTGCACAAACACCACTTTGTCACGCAAAGAGCCATTTTTGCCATATCATATTGTCAATTTCCTTGATATTCCGTCTCATGGTCGTTTGTGGGTTTTGTCAATTTATTTGTCGTCAATGTCGTTTCTGTTTACTCCTTTATTTCTGTATTTGTTTATTTCCATTGCTGATTTTTGTCAGTTTATTTTCTTTTCCAAGCAACAGAATATTACATTATTGTTGACTAAGATCTTCAATCAAACTGTTTGATATGTCTTTTTTGTGTGTGACAGAAAACGAGTCAGTTTGAAAATGTGTTCAGCAGACGAAAAATGAATTCCCATCCCTTCTCCTTTCTGTACATAATCGCTCAAAAACACACGCGCGCGCGCACGCACACACACACACACACACACACACACACACACACACACACACACACACACACACGGGTTCGATTCCCGTTCAAGGAGATATTTTCTCCTGGAGTTAACATCAGTGCAGACTCCACTCCTCCCCAAAAGTCCTTCGGATGAGACTACAAATCGAGGTCCCGTGTGCGAACGCACGCAGAACATCTTGCGCACACGTTAAATCCTGTTCCACTTTTCGTAAGAGTAGGCCACTGTATGCCAGTGGGAACGGATGACAGAATTTACAAAACCGCATACACACGGGGACTAGATGTAAAAATGCATACAAGTGCTTATTCCATTATCCTCGATATAAAAGAATAAAATAAATTAAAACACTCACACACACACACACACTAACACACACACATGCACGCGCACACACGTACGCATGCACAAACACACAAACACACACACGCACGCACACACACTCTTTCGGATGAGACTATAAACCGAGGCACGCAGAACATCTTGTGCACATGTTAAATCCCGTTCCACTTCTCAGGCGGAGTAGGCCTTTGTGTGCAGGTAGGAACGGATGACACAATTTACAAAACTGCATACACATAGGGACTTGATGTAAAAAAAATGTAAAAAGCACATGAGTGCTTCTTCCCTTATCCTGGATATAAAAGAATAAACCTTTACACACACACACGCCTACCTACCCATCTACATACATGCATGCATACATACATACATACATACATACATATATACATACATACATGCATACATACATACATACATGCATATATACAGGACCACGGACTTAAAAAGTCAAACTGTCTTAAACCACCCAGCCATAGCGACTATCTTATCAATTCAAACCTCTTAGATTTATCCAAACGACATTAGTTGCATGCTTATAGGCTAGGCTCACGTGGACTGTGTATCTCATTACCACAGAAAAGTTGACCTTCCTGTATATTTCTTTGAATGTCATACACAAATAAAGGGAAACTAGTTGGGTAAAATATGAAATACGGCTCAAGAAAAAACAAAACACAGACAAAATACACACAGAATGAACGATCTGCCTGTCAAATGTTTAAATAAGAATTTGTTTTTTGTGTGAAAAAAACAACCCCCAAAACCCCCCTAGAGCACAACTGCCTTACAAAGCGATAGTTTGAAATGCATCATCATTGAATTAACAAAACATTTTGGAAAACTACTTTCAATAAAATAACGACTTAACGCAGGGTTGCACGCGCATGCGCGCACGTGCACACAAAAACACACAACACACACACAACACACACACACACACAACACATACACACACGTACACACACATACACACACTCACGGACACGCACGCACACGCACACACACACACACACACACACACATACACACACGCGCGCGCGCACGCGCGCACACACACACACACACACGCACACACGGACACGAATAGGCAGCAGCTAGTAACTGCAAATAATCAAACATCAGAACTAGTACCTATTAAACATGGAGTACCACAAGGGTCAATATTGGGTCCACTTCTATTTTCAATCTATGTAAATGACTTACCCAATTTCTAGAATGTAGCTGTGAAATGTTTGCTGATGACACATCCCTCTATTGTAGTGATTCTGACCCCCACAGACTTACAATCAAACTTCAACACAATATTGACAGATTGGTTACTTGGACTAAGCTAAACCAAATGTCCCTAAATACGCGAAAAACTAAGTGTATGTATGTACTAGCAAGACAAAAAAGACAAAAAATGAAAGAAAAATTTCCAAACCCCTTGTTGTTAGAAAAAAGGTAATTGAAGAAGTAGATCCCACAAAATTTTGGGTTTTTTTATGACAAAAATCTTACTTGGACCCGACCGTTGGGCTAGGAAAACTTTTTCTTACAAGCACTTCAGTTATAAAAAAAAAACTTTTTCGAATAAACCTCTCGCAACTCTTTTTTGGGGCCCATATTTTGCCTATATTTGACTAGCTTCATCCTTTGGGACAGTCAGGATACAAATTTAAAATTGATTAAAATGAAATATAAAAGACACTGAAAGTTTACTAAATAAGCCCCCTAACCAAAATTAAAAAGAAAACAAATTCCCAAAATTCAAAAAACAGACTTTTAAAAATAAAGCTCTATTTTCCAAAGTTTAATGGAAATCCCCCTAAGACACCCAAAATTTTAAATTTTCAAAACAACAAAAAAAAAAAAAAAAAAAAAAAAAAAACAACCACCAAAAAAAAAAAAAAAAAAAAAAAAAAAAAAAAAAAAAATCATTAAAGACACAGCTAAAAAGCCCTAATCTTTGAATGCCTAGGATTTGCTAAAAAGGCAATCAACCATGATTAATCGGCAAATAAACCCATACTTACTTTTCCAGACTAATGGTATTCCCTACAACAACAAAAAATTAAGTAATCACGGACTGAAATTCAAGTCAACCTTATATGTGGGGAGGGGGGGGGAGGGAAAGGGGCACACAAATTATGCAAAAAAAAAGAGTAATCTTGCAAGCTAGTAAATTTTCTGCAAGTTGAAACAAGTGGAAAGGGGGAAATTTTTTTTTAAAATTTTTTTTTATGGTAACCCGATAGCTGATAGGTGTCCTTTCCTTTTCTCTTCCTCTCTCTCTTCTCTTCTCTCTTCTCTCTCTCTCTCTTCTCTCCTTCTCTCTTGTCTCCTTCCTCTCCCTCCTCTCCCCTCCTTTTCCTCTCCTCCCCTTTCCCCTAGCCTTTTGTTCGTTAATTAAATAGATTTTTCGGGATGTTGTTTTGTTCAGTTAGAGTGAGATTATTGTACTATTAAAGCGATATATTTTAGTTTGATATTTTTTTAGTTTGAAATCAAGTTGATTACGGCTTTGAATTTGATGTAAGGGGTTCTATTTTTTGAAAAATTTTTTTTTAAAAAAAAAAAATTATTTTCTGTTTGTTTAAAGGGTGTATTCCCCTTCCCCCCTTGGGTACTCCCCCCACCCCCACCCTTTCCATGCTTTTTTTATCATCGTTATTTTGTTGTTCATGGTGAGGGGGAAATTTTTTGTTTTTTTGTTGTCTATGGTGAGGGGTGATTGTTGTTTAATGGTATCTCTTTAAATAATTTTTTGAAACTTTTTTGACTTTTTTCTTGCTTTGTTTTTTTGTGTGAATATGTCATTTTAAAAAAAGCGCTATTTGAAAGATGAGCGCTTTAAAAAGCCCCTTTTGTGGGTGGGGGAGGAGAGGGGGGTCATTGAAGGTAAATTTATCGAAAGGACGAATCCCGTATTTTCTAACGTTTTTTCCTTCCCTTTTATTTTTTAAAGGGGAAAACCTGAAAAAAATGGGGGAAAAGTAAGTAAATAATTGTTTCCTGGAGTTTTATGTTTTCTTTTTTTAAATTTTAAAACTTTTTTTTTTAAAATGTTTTTGTGGGGGACGGAGCCGCACGCCCAGGGGGATGGTTGTGTTGGTTTAGTATATGGGTAATTTGTATTTTCAATGTATTTCCCACGATTTTTTCCCCTTTTTTTTTAGGTTTTTTAATTTAATGGGAAATAGAATATTAGTGTCTTAGTTAATCATTCAAATTTGTTCTTAGATGATGGCTTATGAAAAAAAGCAAAGGGATTTCTTATTTAATGTTCCATTGGGGAAAAAATTTTGACTTGACTTGACTTTACTTTACCGGGGCCACATACGGACAACCCAAAAACAAGCGCGCAGCACACAACCACCACACACACACCATTTTAGAAATGTTGGCTTTTGGGTTATGTTTGGTGTCAAAAAAGTCTTGTTTACTTAGTGGGAATAAAATTTTTTATTCTTTATTGATTTTTTTGATTGATGATTCACACACAACAACACACCACACACACACACACCACAACCACAGCACGCACGCACGCACCAAAGACGCCCCCACGCAAAAAAACAAAGTCAAACAGTTCCAAACCATACACCCAAACCCCCCTAAAATTACTCGTCTCCCCTCCTACACACACACAACACACACAAACACACACAACCACACACACCACACACACACACACCTTAACTCCTTCCGAAAATGATTTAGCCATTTCACTAATTAAAAAGCTGGCTTTTAAAGAGCCTTTCAACCATGTTCCCAATTTAGGAAGTTGTCTTTCTTTTCTTTTATTGTTTTTTTTTTTTTATTTTTTATTTCTTTTTTTTTTGGTTTGTTCGGGGCGGAAAAGCTTTCAGCATTGGAAACTCCCTTTGTTTGCAAATTCCCATGTTATTTGGCCCTTTTTTAATTGATATTTCTCTCTGCCCCTCTATCTCTCTCTCTCTCTCTTTCTCTCTTCTCTCCTCTCTCTCTTCTCTCCTCTTCCTTTCTCTCTTCTCTCTTTTT
>CM054144.1:32104290-32111790 GCA_028751875.1 Rapana venosa
TTGTGTGTGTGTTCTGCACTTTCTAAATGCATTCCCTTTGCCTGAAAACTAGTTCAGATTTTGTTTTTCTCTGTCTCTGTCTGTCGGTCTGTGTGTCTCAGTGTTTCTGTTTGTCTGTCTGTGTCTCTGTCCCTCTGTGATCTCTCTCTCTCTCCCTCTCTCTCTCTTTCTAACTCTCTCTCTCTATGTGCCTCTGTGCTCTGTGTGTGTGTGTGTTTGTGTGTGTGTGTGTTTGTGTGTGTGTGTGTGTGTGTGTGTGTGTGTTGGTGGGCGTTTTGTGTGTGTGTGTGTGTAATGTGTGTTTGTGCGTGTGTAAAAGAGAGGGGAGAGAGAGAGAGAGAGAGAGAGAGAAGAGAGAGAGAGGAGAGAGAAAGAGAGAGAGGAGAGAGAAAGAGAGAGAGAGAGAAAAGAGAGAGAACAGACAGGGCAGACAGACAGACAGGGCAGACAGACAGACAGACATGCGGATAGACAGAGACACAGAGAGAGAGAGAGTGAATAAATGTATGTGCGTGTGTGTGCATGCTTGTGTGCGTGTGTATGTTTGCGTGTCTATGCGTGTGTTAGCACAGGATGTCAGCGTTTCTTCCTTTAAACAGATACATCACAACAATACAAATAAAAGATAAAACAAATAAAGAAGCTTTGTATCTGTTTGTTAGTTTATTTTAGAGTCTGGCTTGATTACCTGTTGGCTTGATCGTTGGTGTGGTTTCTTTCTTCCTCGCTTCATTTGCAATACAACAGTGGGGAAGAAGTAAAACTTCGCTTTTTCCCTTCTACACTTTCTAAATGCATTCTCTTTGCCCCGAGAACTAGCGTAAATTTCGGGGATGGGGTGTGGGGGGTGGGGGGTTGTTATGTCTCTGATTGTGTGCCAGTGTGTCTTTGTCTGTGTGTCTGTCTGTGTGTGTGTCTCTCTCTGTGTCTCTGTCTCTGTGTGTGTGCCTGTGTGTATGTGTGTGGGCACGTGCATTTTGTGTGTGTGTGTGTTTGTGTGTGTGTGTTTGTGTGTGTGTGAGTGTGTGTGTGTGTGTGTATGTGTGTGCTAGTTTGTGTGTGCGCGTGTGTGTGTTTTCACAGAGAGAGACAGAGACAGACACAAAGACACAGAGAAACAGAGAATGTTGGAAGGGTCGGGTTGGGGAGTGTTAATACTAGCTATGAGCGGTCTCAGACGTTAGGAGAAAAAAGAAACACCCAGAAGAAAGTAGGAAACAAACGACATGAAAAAGAGCAAGCTAGAAAATATTCGATGTTGTTTTGCTTTTGTTTATTTGCTGTTTATTTATTTGTTCGCTGAGTCGTGTTTGTTTGGGATGCAGTTTGATTGCCTGTTTGTTTAAATTTTCGGTTTTGTTTGGGGCTTTTCTTGTTTCGGTTTTGTTGTTGTTGTAGATTTGGGTTGTTGTTGTTGTTGTTGTTTTTCTTGTCCTCACTTCATTTGTAATACAGTTGGAACGAATGCGCAGACCTAAAAAGAAAAGATATTCTAGATGCATCCTCTTCGCCTGCAAATGAGTGACAAAAAATACCTTACGTCTCTGTGTCTCTGTGTGTATGTGTGTCTGTGTGTGTGCCTGGGTGTGTGTGTGTGTGTGTGTCTGTCTGTCTGTGTCTGTGTCTCTGTCTCTCTGTGCATGTAATTAACCTCTTTACTAAAGTGATGCCACAAAATGTTATAGATTTTATTTCATGATGATGATGATGATGATGATGATGATGATGATCATCATCATCATCATCATCATCATCATCATCATCATCATCATCATCGCTATTATTATTACCATTATCATTATTATTGTTATTATTAGCATCATCATCATCATCATCATCATCATTATTATTATTATTATTATTATTATTATTGTTGTTGTTGTTGTTGTTGTTGTCATTATTATTATTAGTAGTAGTATAGTTATTGTTGTTGTTTTCCTTAATGGTTTCTTTGTATGTTGTATGCGTCTTGTCTTTCACGTCTCCGCAAAAATTAGCCCCTTAAAGCAGGTTTTGCTTTAATCAGAGAAACATGTTTATTTGACATATTGTGTGTCTCTTGATTTGTTTTAACATCCATCAATTCACCCATCTCTAAACCCTGCGCCACCTTTATTCTTCGGAATTCTTGCCTGGCTGGTGAAATGCTTACTTCTAACTGGCTAACAAAAGAATAAATTAATGGATGGATGGATGGATGGATGGATGGATGGTGAATGAATGAATGAATGAACTATTCTTCTTCGTCGTCGAACGCTTAGACAACAACCATCGTTGTCTGTCATACGAGCGGAAATGCGTTGCGCTGCTGCAAAGCTCCTGACAAATCAGGCCCAGCGCATCCGACTTCGGCAGTGGAGAGATCTGTTATCTTTCAAACGTTTTGTTTTTTTCTAGGGAAAAGGCGGGAGAATGGACCAAAAGGGAGAAGCAAAAAAATTCAGACAAGAAGGAGATGGCAAAGAGAAAATGAACGAGGTAGAAACAAAGAGAGGTAAAGAAATGAGGACGTTCCTGGTACATAATGGCCAGAAAGTGGGGATGCTATTTTATACTGTCAGGCGCCCAGCACACTTAACAGGGAAATGGGGTGAATAAAGGATAAACAAAACAGATAAACCGTAAAGGAAGTAACTGGAGACAAGCTAGCAACTACAAGACAGAAAGAATGTTTGTCGGGTCTTACATCTGCTCAGTATGGCCCCAATGCGACGAGGATTTTGAAAATGGTGTACACTGAAATATACAAACAAACAAACACGATCCTTCTCATCCAATGCGGTTATCGTTTTTTGGGTGGTCTCAAAGAGATTCCCAAGATGGACATGAGAGACAGTGTGCAAATTTTGAGATACCCCTCCCCGTTTCACACACACACACGCACACACACACAAAGCTATGTTAAGCTGGGGAAAGCACATGAACACAACACAGCCATTTTTGCTCCTTTTCTTTCTTTTTTTTGCTTCTTATAATACTTTCTTTCCTTTCAAATAACTATGTGGCATCTGCATACAACTTAATATAGCTGAAGCTTTGGACAGATTAGTACAGTTGCAGCGGAACTCGCAAATATTTAACATCGAAACGGTCATGGAAATATTCGAGTAAAAATGAGAGGGAGTGTTTGTTTTGTCTCTATCTTTAGCTAGTATAAGGTCAGAAAATCAAGCCAATAAGACAAAGTGTGGATACACCACGCTGGTGGTTAAAATGTATAGTAAGGTTTTTCCTCGTTGTAATCTACAGCTAACTTCGCCGCTTTCTTTAAGCAAATCAATTCCCTTCAAGCAACCTCATTCTCTTCTTCCGATTGTATCTCTGCATTCCCCCCCCCCCAAAAAAAAAAAAAATGCCAATTAGGAAAGCAAATGAAGACCTATCAGTTTCGCTTTTCTGCAGTGTGTGTGAGTGTGTGTGGTGTGTGTGTGTGTGTGTGTGTGTGTTTTAAGCTGTGGAGAACAGAATAAGGAGGAAAAACCACACAAAAATCTTACCTTTCTGTATTTTTGCAAAAAACATATGGCTTTTTTGTTTGGTTGTTACAATCATGACCTTTCGACCTACATGTCACAGTGACTCATTAGGAGGCATCATTTAATTCTTCACCCCTACCGCACCCCTGATAACACCCTGTGAGAGGGACGCCATCACACACACACACACACGCACACAGACCCCACACCACAACACACACACAACACACACACACACACATTCACACACACGCCCAGCCTTTTGTAGGCAATCAGTGCAATCAGCGAAACAGCAGATTCCCAAAAGGAACGGATTCCAAACGGTGTTGAAAAGCGCAGTCGCCATTACGGCATTTTTCCATTTAGCTTATCTAGGGGATGGATGGCTGTTTTGGGGGAGGTGGACACGTCAGAGTTAAGGGAAAGAGAAGACAGGTACAGGATGTAGGCTACAGGAATACGAACGAACATAGCTGTGTGTGTTGTGTGTGTGTGTGTGTGTGTATGTTTGTGTGTAGTGTGTGGTGGTGTTGTGTTTGATGTGTACGTGTTGTAATGTGTGCATGCGTGTGGTGTGTGTGTCTGTGTGTGTGTTCTGCGTTAAAGGAAAGTGATGACAGGTACAGGATGTAGGCTTACCAGGAATACGAACGAACATTGTGTGTGTGTGTGTGTGTGTGTGTGCGTGTGTGTGTGTGTGTTGTGTGTATGTGTTTGTGTGTGTTTTTGTGTGTGTGTGTGCGTGCGCGCGTGTGTGTGTGTGTGTGTGTGTGTGTGTGTGTGTGTGTGTTGTTTGTATGTTTGTGTGTGTGTGTGTGTTTGTGTGTGTACGTGTGTGTGTTTGTATGTTTATGTGTTTGTGTGTGTTTGTTTGTCTGTATGTTTGTGTGCTGTGTTGTGCGCGCACGCGCTGTATGTATATGTTTGTGTGAGTGTGTGTGTGTGTGCGCGCGCGCGCGCGTGCATGTGTGTGCACCTCTCTCTCTTTCTCTCTCTCTCAGTCACGCCTGTTCGCGTACAGTGCACGTGTGTAGGCATGCAAGCGCACGCAGGCACTCATGTGCGCCTGCTCACACAGGGTAGAGAATAAAAACGAGGTGGGAAAGAGAGAGAGACAGAGAGAGACAGACACACACACGGAGACAGAGACAGACAGAAAAACAAAGGGGAAACAAAAATGGCTGGGACAGATTGATGAAAGAAACTGTACTTCCAATTTTCTCAGCGTGCTTGGGTGTTCTTTTCGTTTTTTCTCATTCCTCCCCCCCCCCCCCCCACCCCCCTCATCCCCTTAACCTCCCCCCCCCCCTAACCCCCCCCGCCCCACCACCACCACAACCCCACCACCCCTCTTCGACCTCAAACACCCCATTTCCTAACCCCCCTCCCCCCCCCCCCTCCCTTCCCAATCCCTCCACCCACCCCTACCCAACCCCCTACCCTCTTTCAGTTAACAACATCTTGTTCCTTCTGTTGCCAGTCACGCTTTCTGAAGGCGTGATCACGCAGTTTGTCCCAACACAACAGCATGTGTGCGCGCATCATTAAAATCTCTTCAAACGAAAAAAGTGTGACTGAAGTCGTGTTATTTCAGAGTCAGAAGCGCATTGCCTGCGACATCGTGCCATTCCTCTCAGTAAAAGTAAAGAGGTTAGGGTGGAAAGAGGATGGGAAGGAGGCGGGTGGGGTTAGGAGGTGTGGTTGTGTGGGGTGTGTGGGGGGGGTGGGGGGGGGGGGGAGGGGGGGCTGTGAGGGTTGGGGTGGGGGTTGGTGGGGGTGAAAGGTGGATGGATGGGAATGAATGAATACGTTGCTTTGTAAACAAAAAAGAAAAAGAATAGAAGGTCGTGATCCTTGTCGTTCCTCATCTGGCCTTCTTCCCCCTACCCCTCCTCCCTTACACACACACACGCACACACACGCGCGCGCGCACACACACACACACACAAGATGTAAAATTCAAACTTTCATTCGCCGTTAATCCCTTCTTGGGGCATGGAAGATTTTAAGCAAACAAAATCAACGTAACATGTATATATTTGCATTCTCTAGAACGGTTTACAACATTGCGTGAGACAGAAATAAAAAACGCAGTCAACCTTTCATTAATGTCACGCAACTCCACTCTTAACTATACATTTGCTAAGCTTCAATAACGCGTCCGAGCGTGGCAGCACACACACACACACACACACACACACAACACAACACAACAACACACACACACACACAACACACACACACACACACAACACAACACACACACACACACACACACACACACACACACAACACACACACACCAACACACACAACAACACAACACAACACAACACACACACACACACACACACACACACACACACACACACACACACACACACACACACTTTTTCTATTATTGTTCGTCTCGTTGCCAACCGCTCCTAACCTCTACCCATAGCGTTTAAACATCGTTTTAGGTTTGTTTCAACATCATTTCTTTTCCACAACAGGATGGTATTTTATTCTTCACATATTTAGGATGCTGCTACCTTAGCGATTGACGCTAATTACCCTTAACACCCAGAGGATAGCCAGGTAAAGCAAACGAATGCTAGTGTTGCTACGTGCTTTTGTGTCTGTTGGTGTTATTGTTGTTATGTTGTTGTGCGTTCCTCAGCTTTATTCCCTGGGGGGTCACCCAGAACATGCACAGTTTAAAGAAAGATTGATCTTAAGCAGATGGCAAGCATGGGACTTCTACGTTAACAACAGTGAGAGGTTTAGCATCTATAGAACTTTTTGCGGTGTTCATGGCAGGAAAACATATCTGAAAATGGATCTAGACAAACATTTGAAATTTATTATGACCAGGTTTAGATTTGGCATTTCAGAAATTAGTACACACCAAAATCGCTACAAAACATATTCTGATTTGAATTTGACTTGTCCATTGTGTAAAACTGGAAATGAGGATGGAATACATGTCATGTTGTGCTGTCCGATTCTCAGTAAGCTCAGAGCACGGTATATACCATTGAAATTTTACAAATACCCTTGCCAGTTTCGTCTGTGTTTATTTTTGTCATCTATGAACGAAAATATTGTCCGAAATGTATCGATCTACTTATATAAGGCATTCAAATTACGATCAGTGCTGACTTAGTAAAGTTTGTTAATGTGTGTGTATGTTGAGTGATTTCATGAATATTACCTGTGTACTCTACCCCTTCATTAGGGGCAATGGCATTTACATGAATAAACATTCCGAATGCGAATCCGAATCCGAATCATCTCACCTGGGAATCACTGTGAGATAGGAAGTACACCGAATGAGGAGTTTGCGTGTATGACTCTTTTCAAGTACTTCGCCATAATTATAGGCAGCCATGCTCCGACTTCAGAGGATGGTTTTCTTCTTTAACAAAGGAGAGTGCGGGTTGTTATGTTGAGAGCTTGTCATGGCTGAAGGCAATCTCAACATAACATTTTACAACATAAAAACATTTTAGTGTAGGCCTTGGTAATTAGCTGGCATCAACAACTGACACAGCTTTTGGTGTCTGTTTTGTTTGGGTTTTGTTTTTACATCGTGTGTTCAAATGTATGCATCTTTCTAGATTGTAGGTACATTAACATTGTCGTTATTTTAGGACAAAGATGACGCACAATTTCAAACTATGACTATTTTTTAGGGGAGATGTATTATTTTTAGAATATTGCTGGTGGTATAAAGGCCATGGACAAAAAGAGAACAAAAAGCAGAAAAAAGCAGAGAGAGAGAGAGAGAGAGAGAGAGAGAGAGAGGGGGGGGGGGATTAAAACTTAGGCCTGCACGTGCAAAATTGAGAGATAATCTCTTCAAGAGATAAAATGACATCGTTTACATTTTCTAGAGATGATTTTAAAACAAAAAAACAAAATTGACAAGATGGATACATATTATAAACGGCTTAAACAAACGTAATGAGCCATTTTGTCCATTTGGTTTAGTTCCCTTTTCAATAGAAGTTTTCAAGCTAGTCTATAATAATAAAACATC
>CM054144.1:32124290-32129290 GCA_028751875.1 Rapana venosa
GAATATGAGTCTTATTGCCTCGATAATGAGAGCATCTTACACGGGGGAGAAATCCAATCGAAAGATGTGTTAGCGGTTATGTCGGTGAAGCTTTCTGCTGTGCCTTTTACCTCCTTCTCCTGGTCCTGCTTTAACTTCTGTTGCTGTTCTTCTTCTTTCTATCTTTCTGTCTTTCTTTCTTTCTTTTCTTTTCTTTCTTTCTTTCTTTCTTTCTTTCTTCTTTCTTTTCTTTCTTCCTTTCTTTCTTTCTTTCTTTCTTTCTTTCTTTCTTTCTTTCTTTCTTCTTCGCAATTCTTCGCAATTCTTCTTCGCAAATCTTCTCGCATTTCTTCGCAATTCTTCTTCTTCTTCTTCTTCTTCTTCTTCTTCTGCTTCTTCTTGTTTGTTGTTGTTGTTGTTGTTGTTGTGTTGTTGTTGTTTTTCTTCTTCTTCTTCTTCTTCTTCTTCTTCTTCTTCTTCTTCTTCTTCTCTTCTTCTTCTTCTTCTTCTTCGCAATTCTTCTTCTTCTTCTTCTTCTTCTTCTTCTTCTTCTTCTTCTTCTTCTTCTTCTTCTTCTTCTTTGCATTCTTCTTCTTCTTTGCATTCTTCTTCTTCTTTGCATTTTCTTCTTCTTCTTCTTTGCATTCTTCTTCTTCTTCTTCTTCTTCTTCGCAATTCTTCTTCTTCTTCTTCGCAATTCTTCTTCTTCGCAATTCTTCTTCTTCTTCGCAATTCTTCTTCTTCGCAATTCTTCTCCGCAATACTTCTTCTTCTTCTTCTTCGCAATTCTTCTTCTTCTTCTTCTTCTTCGCAATTCTACTTCTTCTTCTTCTTTTTCTTCTTCTTCTTCTTCTTCTTCTTCTCTTCTTCTTCTTCTTCTTCTTCTTCTTCTTCTTCTTCTTCTTCTTCTCTTCTTCTCTTCTTCGCAGTTTCTTCGCAATTCTTCGCAATTCTTCTTCGCAATTCTTCTTCGCAATACTTCTTCTTCTTCTTCTTCGCAATTCTTCTTCTTCGCAATTCTACTTCTTCGCAATTCTTCTTCTTCTTCTTCTTCTTCTTCTCTTCTTCTTCTTCTTCTTCTTCTTCTTCTTCTTCTTCTTCTTCTCTCTTCTTCTTCTTCTTCCTCTTCTTTGCATTCTTCTTCCTCTTTCTTCTTCTTCTCTTCTTCTTTCTTCTTCTCTTCTTCTTCTTCTTCTTCTTCTTCTTCTTTTTCTTCTTCGCAATTTCTTCGCAATTCTTATTCTTCTTCTTCTTTTTCTTTGCAATTCTTCTTCGCAATTCTTCTTCTTCTCTTCTTTCTCTTCTCTTTGCATTCTTCTTTGCATTCTTCTTCTCTGCATTCTTCTTCTTTGCATTCTTTTCTTCTTCTTCTTCTTCTTCTTCTTCTTTTTCTTCTTCTTCTTTTTTCTTCTTCTTTGCATTCTTCTTCTTCTTTGCATTCTTCTTCTTCGCGATTTTTTCGCAATTCTTCTTCGCATTTCTTCTTCACAATTCTTCTTCTTCTTCATCTTCTTCTTTTTCTTCTTCTTCTTCTTCTTTCTTCTTCTTCTTCTTCTTCTTCTTCTTCTTCTTCTTCTTCGCAATTCTTCTTCTTCGCAATTCTTTTTCTTCGCAATTCTTCGCAATTCTTCTTCTTCTTCTTCTTCTTCTTCTTCTTCTTCTTCTTCTTCTTCTTCTTCTTCTTCTTCGCAATTCTTCTTCGCAATTCTTCTTCGCAATTCTCTTCTTCGCATTCTTCTTCTTCTTCTTCTTCTTCTTCTTCTTCTTCGCAATTCTTCTTCTTCTTCTTCTTCCTCTTCTTCTTCTTCTTCTTTCTTCTTCTTCTTCTTCTTCGTCTTCTTCTTCTTCTTCTTCTTCTTCTTCTTCTTCTTCTTCGCAATTCTTCTTCTTCTTCTTCTTCTTCTTCGCAATTCTTCTTCGCAATTCTTCTTCGCAATTCTTCTTCGCAATTCTTCTTCTTCTTCTTCTTTCTTCTTCTTCTTCTTCTTCGCAATTTTTCTTCTTCTTCGAAATTCTTCTTCGAAATTCTTCTTTGCAATTCTTCTTCTTCGCAATTCTTCTTCTTCGCAATTTATCGCAATTCTTTGCAATTCTTCGCAATTTTTCTCTTCTTCTTCTTCGCAATTCTTCTTCTTCGCAATTTATCGCAATTCTTTGCAATTCTTCGCATTCTTTTTTCTTCTTCTTCTTCTTCTTCTTCTTTTTCTTCTTCTTCTTCTTTCTTCTTCTTCTTCTTCTTCTTCTTCTTCTCTTCTTCTTTTTCGTCTTCTTCTTTTTCTTCTTCTTCTTCTTCTTCTTCTTCTTCTCTTCTTCTTCTTCTTCTTCTTTCTCTTCCTTCTTCTTCTTCTTCTTCTTCTTCTTCTTCTTCTTCTTCTTCTTTCTTCTTCTTCTTTGGCAATTCTTCCTTCTTCTTCTTCTTCTTCTTCTTCTTCTTCTTCTTCTTTTTCTTCTTCTTCTTCTTCTTCTTCTTCTTCTTCTTCTTCTTCTCCTCCTTCGCAATTCTTCTTCTTCTTTGCATTCTTCTTCTTTTTTTCTTCTTCTTCTTCTTCTTCTTCTTCTTCTTCTTCTTCTTCTTCTTCTTCTTCTTCTTCTTCTTCTTCTTCTTCTTCTTCTTCTTCTTCGCAATTCTTCTTCGCAATTCTTCTTCTTCTTCTTCTTCGCAATTCTTCTTCGCAATTCTTCTTCTTTTTCTTCTTCTTCTTCGCAATTCTTCTTCTTCGCAATTCTTCTTCTTCGCAATTCGTCTTCTTTGCAATTCTTCTTCTTCTTCGCAATTCTTCTTCTTCATCTTCCTCTTCTTCGCAATTTCCTCCTCCTCCTCCTCCTTCTTCTTCTTCTTCTTCTTCTCCTTCTTCTTCTTCTTCTTCTTCTTCTTCTTCTTCTTCTTCGTCTACTTCTTCTTCTTGTTTTTCTTCTTGTTCTTGTTCTTGTTCTTGTTCTTGTTCTTCTTCTTCTTCTTCTTCTTCTTCTTCTTCTTCTTCTTCTTCTTCTTCCTCTTCTTCTTCACAATTCTTCTTCTTCTTCGCAATTCTTCTTCTTCTTCTTCTTCTTCTTCTTCTTCTTCGCAATTCTTCTTCTTCTTCTTTTTCTTCTCTTTTTCTTCTTCTTCTTCTTCTTCTTCTTCTTCTTCTTCTCTTCTTCTTCTTCTTCTTCTTCTTCTTCTTCTTCTTCTTCTCTTCATCTTTTCTTCGCAATTCTTCTTCTTCTTCGCAATTTTTTCTTCTTCTTCTTCTTCTTCTTGTTCTTCTTCTTCGCAATTCTTCTTCTTCTTCGCAATTCTTCTTCTCTTCTTCTTCTTCCTCTTGTTCTTCTTCTTCTTGTTCTTCTTCTTGTTCTTCTTCTTCTTCTTCTTCTCTTCTTCTTCTTCTTCTTCTTCTTCTCTCTTCTTCTTCTTCTTCTTCTTCTTCTTCTTCTTCTCTTCTCTTCGCAATTCTACTTCTTCGCAATTTTTCTTCTTCTTCGTCTTGGTGTATCAGTTCTCACCTATTTTTGTTCTTGCTTCTTGGAATTCCCTCTATCTTTTACAAAATGTTAAATGCCTGTCCTCTTTAGAAATTCTTTTGTTTTTGTTTGGGTTTTTCCTTTTTGCTTTTTGCTTTTTTGTTATTTTGTCTTTTTTGTTTGTTTTTTAAAAGCTCTGTGCGTGTTTATGTGTATGTGTGTGCGTGTGTGTGTGCGTGTGTGTGTTTATGCGTGTGTTTGTGTGCGTGCGTGTTTGTGTGTGTGTGTATTTGTGCGTGTGTGTATATGAGTGTTTGTGTGTGTGCGTGTGTGTGTGTGCGTGTGTGCGCGCGCGCGTGTGTATGTGAGTGTTTGCGTGGGTGTGTGTGTGTGCGCTCGTGCGTATATGTGTGCGTATGTCTGTTTGTGTGCACGCGTGTGTCCGTACTTGCCTGCGGGTGACAGCGCGTGTGTGCGTGTGCGTGTGTGTGTGTGTGTGTGTGCGTGCGTGCGTGCGCTTGGGTGTATGTATGTATTTGTGTGTGCGTGCGTGCGTGTGTGTGTGTTTTGTGTGTGTGTGTGTTTGTGTGTGTGTGTGTGTGTGTGTGTGTGTGTGTGTGTGTGTGTGTGTGTGTGTGTGTGTGTGTGTGTGTGTGTGTGTGTGTGTTGTGTGAAGGTCAACATTCTGAAGGATAACGAGGAACTCGTAGCCAGTCGTTTGGAGAGATGTAGAGCAAAAGATCGAACTACAGACAGATAAGCAGATGGAAAGGCAGGACTTAACTATGGGAGAGAGAGAGAGAGAGAGAGAAGAGAGAGAGAGAGAGAGAGAGAGAGAGAGAGAGAGAGAGGGGGGGGGTACCTTCAGACTTCAGATTCCGGATGATTTATTCAAGGAAAGCCATAGCCCCACCTAAACGAGGGCAGAGAAATATATAATATATATATATATATATATATATATATATATATATATTATATATATATATATATTTTATATATATATATATATATATATGTGTGTGTATGGATGTATGTACATTTATTTATTTATTCATTTACTTATACATCAAACACACAATAGTGCACAAGACAGTTTTTATCAAGCACAAAAGGACGCGTGACATATAATATTAGCAATTTTTTCTCTCTCAAAATTGAAAAGCTTTACATATAATAAAACTAAACTGTGAACGCTTTTATCATTGATTGATGCAGTCTTAAAATAAATCAGTCAAGTTGTGCATAATATTTTTTTGTGATGATTTTTATACGCAAAGTAGTGAGAGTAGGACACTTGGAAGCAAAATAAATACGTCTTCAGCTCATTCTTTACAAAGAAGATAATTATATTACATTTGCAGCATGTTTCTTTACATTGTGGACATATCATATCGGCAGTATAATTCTTTACATAGTTTACATATCATATCGGCAGTATGATTCTTTACATAGTAGACATATCATATCGCCATTATGATTCTTTACATAGTGGACACAGAATATCGGCAGCATGATTCTCTACATAATGGACATAGCGTATCGGCAGCATGAATCTTTGCAAAGTGGACATAGCATAT
>CM054144.1:32136790-32141790 GCA_028751875.1 Rapana venosa
TTAAAGCTACAACCAGAACCAGACCATAGGAATCTCTCGATCATTTAGTTTTAAAGCCACATTCAAAACCAGACCCAGACATGAATCTCTCGTCATTAGTTTTAAAGCTACAACCAGAACCAGACCATAGGAATCTCTCGTCATTAGTTTTAAAGCTACAACCAGAACCAGACCATAGGAATCTCTCGTCATTAGTTTTAAAGCCACAGCCAGAACCAGACCATAGGAATCTCTCGACATTAGTTTTAAAGCTACAACCAGAACCAGACCATAGGAATCTCTCGTCATTAGTTTTAAAGCCACAGCCAGAACCAGACCATAGGAATCACTCGTCATTAGTTTTAAAGCTACAACCAGAACCAGACCATAGGAATCTCTCGTCATTAGTTTTAAAGCCACATTCAGAACCAGACCGCAGGAATCTCTCGTCATTATTTTTAAAGCTTCAACCAGAACCAGACCATAGGAATCTCTCGTCATTAGTTTTAAAGCCACATTCAGAACAAGACCATAGGAATCTCTCGTCATTAGTTTTAAAGCTACAGCCAGAACCAGACCATAGGAATCTCTCGTCATTATTTTTAAAGCTACAACCAGAACCAGACCCACAGGACTCTATGTCACTGTTTCAATCCCCAACTACAGCCAGATCTGGGGAATCAATCTGTCGGGAGGCTTTTTTTCTTGTTGCCGCTCTCTGTCATTTGACTGATCCAGGCACTGAGACCAGAGAGAATGAATGAGTGATAGGAAGAGAGGGGAAGAGGGAGAGAGAGAGGGAGAGAGACAGAGACAGAGACAGAGAGAGAGAAAGAAACAGAGACAGAGAGAAACAGAGACGAGGAGAGACAGAGAGAAACAGAAGAAACAGAGAGAGAGACAGAGGACAGAAAGCCAGAGACAAATGGTAGAGAAAGACATACCCAGAGATTGATGTGTGTGTGCGTGTGCGCTGTGTGCGTGTGTGTGTGAGTTGTGTGTGAGAGGAGGAGATTAGAGAGGTATATTAGTGTGTGTGTGCGTGTGTGTGTGTATGTGTGTGTGTGTGCGTGTGTGTGTGGACGCACGCGCGCGCGCGAGCACGCAAAAGTAGCGGGACAGAGATTGGCAGACTGTTGATCCTCTGTCCATTAGCAGGGATAGGAAATCCTAAGCTCTGCTTTCTCTTTCATTTTGTGCGCTGATCCCAGAGGTGCCTGTGTGCCATATATACCGCGCTGCTTTAGTCACAGTATGCCTGTGCTCTCTTTCTGATGTCCTCTTCGACCATTCACAAGCGTTTGTACACGCGTGCGCGCATACACTCACACATGAACTCGCGCACGCACGCGCACGCGCGAATACGTACACAGGCATACGCACACACGCATGTACGCACGCATGTAGTATTCACGAACATATACATCTTTCTCGTTTATCTATCTATCTATCTATCTATCTATCTATCTATCTATCTATCTATCTATCTATCTATCTATCTATCTATCTATCTATCTATCTATCTATCTATCTATCTATCTATCTATGTGTGTGTATGTATGTATGTATGTATGTATGTATGTACGTATGTATGTATGTATAAACAACACACGCAAATAATAAATCACACTGTGTACGCATTAAAAACTCATTATTTTTGCAAAAAACTAAATTACTTCAAGATCAGCTAGTAATAACAGGAAGCGAAACACAAGATACACATAGTTATAGGAAAGAGCATTGTTAGCCGCATTTCACATAATTAGGTGTCTGTCCTTGAATGCATCCCTGAATCTATTTAGAAGCGAAAACCTGATTTGACCCACAGAGGAACGAAACAAACCTATTAAATTGCATGTTCGTTGTTGTTGATTGTTGTTGTTATTGCTGCTGCTACCTCAACTGTTGTTGTTAGTGCTGCTGCTGCTGTTGCTGCTGCTGCTGCTGCTGCTGCTGCTGTTGCTACTCTCTTGTTGCTGTTTGGTTGTTTGTTGTTGAGCTCTGCTGCTGTTGTTTTTGTTCTGTGTGTGTGTTGTTGTTGTTGAGCGTTCCCCAGCTTAACACCCCAGGAATCACCAGAAAATGCACTCTGACTCAAGTCATGGCAACTTGGAATCACCGTGAGTCTGCAAGCACACACTGGATGAGAAGTTTGCCTGTTTGACTGTTTTCAAGTACCTCGTCATAAAGGAGGTACCCGTAATCCAATTTCAGGGGATTATTTTGGCGACTTAAGGCAACAGCAGATCTCTCTGCTAAGACCATGCCGAGACTGAATGTGAGGTTTTAAAGCATAAAAACGCCTTTTTTTCTGAATGAAGGCTTTGGCACTTTCTGTACATCAGAGCTGAAGAATGTTTTTGTTGTTGTTGCCTTAGCCAGTGTTGCATATCTGAAATAAAGGAAAACTGTTATTTGAACTAACTTATTTCTGTTGATAATCACAACCTCTGGTTAATGCAAAAATAGGGTATTTTGTAGCAGTCCGTAGAAGATTTGTGTAGGCAGTAACAAAGCCGTGTAAAGATAAATATGCTTAGAAAAATATAAGTATTGCTCAAATAACACTTTTAACAAAAATTGCAAATGGTTACCTTTCTGCCCCATTCTGTGAAAAGCTATCAAATATGTGCAAAAAGAAAAAAAATGCATCAAGTATAAAACTCAAAACTAAGATAATTGGAAAAAAAGGCAGAGGAAGAAGACGACGAAAACGAAGACGGACGAAGACGAAGAAGAAAGAAGAAGAAGAAGAAGAAGAAAAGAAGAAGAAGAAGAAGAAGAAGAAGAAGAAGAAGAAAAAAGAAGAAGAAGAAGAAGAAGAAGAAAAGAAGAGAAAGAAGAAGAAGAAGAAGAGAAGAAGAATTGGAAGAAGAATTGCGAGAAGAAGAAGAAGAAGAAGAAGAAGAAAGAAGAAGAAGAAGAGAAGAAGAAGAAGAAAGAAGAAGAAGAAGAAGAGAAGAAGAAGAAGAAGAAGAAGAAGAAGAAGAAGAAAGAATTGCGAAGAAGAAGAAGAGAAGAAGAAGAAGAAGCGAAGAAGAAGAAGAAGAAGAAGAAGAAGAGAAGAAGAAGAAGAAAGAAGAGAAGAAGAAGAAGGAAGAAGAAAAGAAGAAGAAGAAGAAAAGAAAGAAGAAGAAAAAGAAAAAGGAGAGAAAGAATTGCGAAGAAGAAAAATGCGAAGAAAAAGAATTGCGAAGAAGAAGAATAGGACGAAGAAGAGAAGTGGGAGAAGAAGATATGCGAAGAAGAAGAAGAAGAAGAAGAATGGAAGAAGAAGAAGAAGAAGAAGAAGAAAGAAGAAGAAGAAGAAGAGAAAAGAAGAAGAAAAAGGAAGAAAGAAGGAAGAAGAAAGAAGAGAAGAAGAAGAAGGAAGAAGAAGAAGAATTGCGAAGAAGAAGAATTGCGAAGAAGAAGGAAGAAGAATTGCAAAGAAGAAGAAGAAGAAGAAAGAAGAAGAAGAAGAAGAAGAAGAGAAGAAGAATGGAAAGAAGAAGAAGAAGAAGAAGAAGAAGAAGAAGAAGAAAATTGCGAAGAAGAAGAAGAATTGCGAAGAAGAATAGCGAAGAAGAAGAAGAGAATTGCGAAGAAGAAGAAGAATGAAAGAAGAAGAAGAATTGCGAAGAAGAAGAAGAAGAAGAATTGCGAAGAAGAATTGCGAAGAAGAAGATGCGAAGAAAAAGAATTAAGAAGAAGAATTGCGAAGAAGAAGAAGAAGGAAGAAGAAGGAAAGATGAAGAAGAAAAGAAGAGAGAAGAAGAAGAAGAGAGAAGAAGAAGAAGAAGAAGAAGAAGAAGAAAAGAGAAGAAGAAAAGAAGAAGAAGGAAGAAGAAAGAAAAAGCAAGAAGAACAAGAACAAGAAGAAGAAGAAACAACAAAACAAAAAACAAGAAGAAAAACAAGAACAAGAAAGAACAAGAACAAGAAGAAGAGAAGAAGAAGAAAAAGAGGAATTGCGAAGAAGAAGAATTGCGAAGAAGAAGAATTGCGAAGAAGAAGAATTGCAAAGAAGAGGAATTGCAAAGAAGAGGAATTGCAAAGAAGAAGAAGAAGAAGAACAATGATGATGTATAACATTAATATAGCGCTCAGTCTTATACAGTAAACAAATCAAAAAATGATTCATCTATCTGGTTTTATGGAAAATATGTTTGACAACACTCTTCAATCTGTTTGTATACTGCGCATATGTGTGCTTAGTTTGGGAGATTTCACATGTTTTTGTTTGTTTGTTTGTTTGTTTGTTTGTTTTGTTTTGTGTGTGTCTTTGTTTCATTTGCTTAATTCTTTGTAAACATTCTCAAAGTGTTGTTTGTTTGTTTGTTTGTTAGCTTGTTTCTTGAACACTTTAGAGACTGAGTTGAACTTTTTACTCGACAAATTTATAGTAGCCAGAGAGGGAGAAGGCCCAGAGAAGGAGCGAGAGAGGGAGAGAAGAGAGAGAGAGAGAGAGAGAGAGAGAGAGAGAGAGAGAGAGAGAGAGAGAGAGAGAGAGAGAGAGAGAGAGAGAGAGATCTGAATTTAAAAGCAAGGTGACCCCAGAAAAACAACTTGAACAAACAGAAGAGAGTGGGCTAGGAAGCAAAGATGTAGGGGCTGGAGGCTGGTGATTATGCTTAACTGTCTCTATGTCTGTCTGCCTGTCTGTCTGTCTGTCTGTTTGTCTCTCCTCTCTCTCTCTCAAATACCCTCTCTTTCTTTCTCTCTTCTCTCTCTCTCTCTCTCTCTCTCTCTCTCTCTCTCTCTCTCTCTCTCTCTCTCTCTCTTCTCTCTTTCTCTATTACACATAGAAACGTGATGCGCGTTCACAAAACACACACACACACACACACACACACACACACACACATACACACATATAAAATAGAGAGACACACAAACAGTAGAGACAGAGAAACAGACAGACTGGCAAGCATGCAGGCAGGCAATGAAGCAGAGACAGCAAACAGAGACAAAGCGAGACAGAGACAAAGGCATGGGGACAGAGAGAGAGAGAGAGAGAGAGAGAGAGAGAGAGAGAGAGA
>CM054144.1:32151790-32167412 GCA_028751875.1 Rapana venosa
ATAGAAGGAAAACACTAAAGTACTCTCTGAAAGCATGTTTATGATACCCTGATTAGAGGATGTTGAAAAAAATAAAACAGATCCCCCTCCCTCACACACACACGAGAGTGAGAGAGAGAGAGAGAGAGAGAGAGTAGAGAGAGAGAGAGAGGAGAGAGAGAGAGAGAGAGAGAGGAGAGGAGAGAGAGAGAGAGAGAGAGAAAGAGAGAGAGAGGGAGAGAGAGAGAGAGGGTATACTGTTTGAGATGTTCAAGTTTACAGTTTCACGTGTAGGTACACTAAGATTCGTGTCTTAAAACGGAAGGGGAAGAAACCCCTTTGGGCTATTTTATCCCGAAAGTGCCCAGATTCGGTTTTAAGTTTCCATCCTTTCGACTGGTTCTTTTTTCCTTTCCTATTGGTCTGGCGCGGAAGGTGTGTACCCATTACTTGATATCCGTTTGTACTCCTTGGCTGAGAATGGAATCTTTCTATTTCATTTGATTTAATTCTATTTCATTTATTTATTTTTATATTGTTTTGTAGTTGGGTTTTTGGTTGCTGGTTGTTGGTTTTTTTTTGGGGGGTGCACTGACTGAATGCGTAGTGTGTGTTGTGTGTGTGTGTGTGTGTGTGTGTGTGTGTGTTGTGTATGTGTGTGGTGTGTGTATGTAGTGTGTGAGTGTGTGTATGTAGTGTGTGAGTGTGTGTATGTAGTGTGTGAGTGTGTGTATGTAGTGTGTGTGTGTGTGTGGTGTGTTTGTGTGTGTGTGAGAGAGAGTGTGTGTATGTACCGTGTGTGTCAAAGTCAATGTCAAACTTGTATTTTCAGATGGTTCATTGAATAAGCAGTGCATTTGCTTTTTTTTCATCAAGCCATCTATTTTTTTTAAAAGTGAGTGTGTGTGTCCATGCATGTGAGTGTGTGAGTATGTGTGTGTGTGCGCGCGCGCGCGTGCATCTAGAAACACTCGTGGAATTTGTCAAAATGTTGTTTCTTTAATGTCCAGAAAGTATAATGAATAAGTTATATGTTTGACTTGTTGATCAAGTTAGCCACATCATCTATTGTTAAAATTACCCAAAGCAAACACGCAACAACATTCAGGAAAGAGAAAACTGTACTCAAAGAAAGATTTGTAACGATATAACGTCTTACCACCACTTCAACCATCTTTTGTCTTCCGTGCTGTACAACTATATAACCACCACATTAACCATCCTTTGTCTCTTGTGTGTTACAATTACATTACCACCACATTAACTATCATTTATGTGATATGCGTTACAATTATATTGCCTCCACATCAACCAGCCTTTGTCTCTGTGTGCGTTACAGTTATATTACCGCCACATCAACCATCCTTTGTCTGCTATGTACTAAAATTATATTGCCATAAAACCCAAACATCATTTGTCTTCTATGCGTTACAACTGTGTCCAGCCAGTGGCTTCAAGTTCTTTCACTACCCTGCTGGCAGCGCCAATTTGTAACACATTGAAGATATTTCATCTGGCACGACTCTGTTCAACTTCTCGGCTACGGCACACAATAACAACATTGAGGATGTGGCCTCTTAACAGAGGCTGCATAAATTCTACATTTTACCGCGTAGGCAAAGTGCTAGCAACGGGTAGTTTCAACTACCAACAAGGAAAAAGAGCGCTGCACAATTTCCAGGTATGTCCCAAAATAGTAACACGCTTTTCTGATCGAATGGGAGGTAATCTACTTACCACACCATCACATATCACCACCATATCAAACATCTGTCATCTCCTGCGCATTGTGATTATAATTATTATCACATCAGCTAGCCTTTGTCATAAGTGCATTACACTGTATCACCACCACATCTCACACCCATTGTCTCATGTGCTTTTTAATATATTATCACCACCACATGAACCATCCTTTCTCTCATGTGCGTTACAATATATTTTCTTAAGAATTAAGAACGATCAAAATTTGCATGTTTTCATACATACACACACCCCTTTATATGGGGCGAAGGCCTTTCGAGAATAAACTTCGTATTTCATATTTCGTATTTTGTTACAATATATCACCACCGTACCATCCATACTTCATCTCCTGTGCCTTACAGAACATTATGAGATAAAAATTATCTACAAACAGTATCTCCTATCGGAGACTTCATTTAGCTGGTATGGTAGCACAACTCCACCCATCTTAACTGCCTACAGCTGAATGATGACATGCATCGTGGGAGCTAGTACTTCTGAGAGTCTTCTAAAACATGTCAGTAGAAAGCGAAAAAAAGGAAAGACACATTTTGGCCATGCGTTTATGAACATCTCCAATCTGTCTTTTCGTGTATCCTGAAGCAATAGAAGAAGATGTGCTCAGAAGGTCAGAGGATTTCTGCCATCAGGCTATGCATTGAGCGACCAGGGCAGATGACAGCATTGCGCGGAATGGCAGTCACCAGACCCTGCCAGGGGCTGCTGGAATGACCGCTCTCCCTGATGGACCAGGGAGTCAGCTTTCTTCTCCTCAGATATCTCCTCATGTCCTGATGAGAAAGAGACGGGGAGAGAAATGCCTCCGCATTTTTTTTGGGGGGTTGTGTGTGTGTGTGTGTGTGTGTGTGTGTGTGTGTGTGTGTGTGTGTGGTGTTGTTTGTGTGTGGTTGTGTGGTGCGTGCGTGCGTGCGTGTGTGTGGTGTGTATGTGTGTGTGTGTGTGTCTGTGTGTGTTTTGTTGGTTGTTGTTGTTGTTGTGTGTGTGTGTGTTGTGTTTGGGCGGTGGTGGTGGTGGTGGTGGTGGTGGTGTGTGTGTGTCTGTGTGTGCTTCTCTCTTTGTGTCTTTGTCTCTTTTTTCTATCAGTTTTTGTTACTCTATGTATGTCTGTCTGTCTGTCTCTCTGTGTGTCTGTCTGTCTCTCTATCCGTCGATTAGTCTGTCTGTCTCTCTGCCTGCCTGCCTGTCTGTCTGTCTGTCTGTCTCTCTCTCGTGTGTGTGTGTGTGTGTGTGTGTGTGTGTTTGTGTGTGTGTGTGCGTGCGTGGTGTGTGTGTGTGTGTGTGTGTGTGTGTGTGTGTGCGTGCGTGGTGTGTGTGTGTGTGTGTGTGTGTGTGTGTGTGCGTGCGTGGTGTGTGTGTGTGTGTGTGTGCTTCTCTCTTCGTGTCTTTGTCTCTTTTTTCTATCAGTTTATGTTACTCTCTGTCTGTCTGTCTGTCTCTCTGTCTGCCTGCCTGTCTGTCTCTCTGTGTCTGTCTGTCTCTCTATCCGTGTATTAGTCTGTCTGTCTGTCTGTCTGTATCTCCCTCTCTCTCTCTCTCTCTCTCTCTCTCTCTCTCTCTCTCTCTCTCTTCTCTCTCTCTCTCTCTCTCTTGTATGTGTGTGTGCGTGGTGTATGTGTGTGTGTGTGTGTGTGTGTGGTGTGTGTGTGTGTGTGTGTGTGTGTGTGAGTGTGTGTTCGGAACTGTGGGTTTTTTCTCCCCCATATCTCTGCTTCTTGCAAATCAATGAAGAAAATAATGACAAGTAGAACAAAACTGACCCTTGAAACACTAACGGCATTCCTGAAATCTTTTCGACCATACATTTTGCCTTTCCTTTTACGATCACAAGGGGGAGCAGGCAATTCCCACAGGCAAATACCATTGTTGAAGAAGACCTCCCACACAGCAATGTTAACAAACCTAATCACTTCTTTAAGAGCCAGCTGTATGATGGCATAGTGGTGGGTTTTATTGCTGAGCTTAAAGGGACACATAAGATTGTGGCAAGGGAAAATGCTGGATCAATGTCTCCAATAAAAAACAGTTTCTATGGTCTGTCTTGTTTAGTGTCTGTTTCTCTATCTTTCTGTGTGTGTGTGTCTGTCTGTCTGTTTGCTTTTATGGGCTGTCTGCTTAGAGGCCTGGCTAGGAAGGAGAATAGGACCGGTAAATTGTTATCCAGGAGATACTCTGATTCTGAATCCTCCGTGTTAAGGTTGTAGCCTGCAAAGTAGGAATAGGTGACAAATAAAATCCTACACAGAGGCTTTTCTTGTTATCTTTTTTATATAATCGTCAAAATTAGAACATTTATAAGGATGGCATTGTTGGTAGTTAAATAGTTGCATATACAAATATCTCTTGCAGTTGTAAAGGAGAGATTGCTAGCCATGTAGACCTAGCTAGAAAGAAGACGAAGAAAAAACCGATTCTATTCATATGCACATTTTATGAATAGTTGTATTTGTTACTAAAAGAGTTGTATATGTAGGGGATGGGATAGCTTTGATGGCTAGAAAACTCACTTTCCCATAGCTACATTTAAGCAGCATTGAGCATAAATTCTTCTTGGATGGGTGACTGTTCATGCGCTTTGGCTTCAGTAAAATCCCCAAGTTCACCCAGCTGTAAATGGATACCTGCCTTCTTAAATGATGGAGTGTCAAACAACAAGGTAAAAGAGATAGGCACCGACCCCAAAACTACTGGTTTCTACATAATCCAAAGTATTTGACACCTCACTCTCCATGACTATCATGACTATGAAAGGGAATGGGACACCTTTGGCTTTTTTCCTTCGCCCCCTCCCCCTTCAATGTGTTTTTTGGTGTTGTTTTTTTTTAAACTACTATTATATTGCTAGAATCCATACATGGTTACATATATTCTTTTTGCTTGCATAGTGGGGACTTACATACTATGATTCACGTGCATGAATAAGGACATTCAACAAACTCGGTAGCCTTTATGAACACAACATCCTCATGCTGTTTACCAGTTTGCTAAATTTTGGCAAGCATAATCATAATGCCTAATGCGACTGGGAATCAATGAACGTTTTCTACCCTGACCATTCTGATAGTGAAAGAGACACATTATTTGAGTTCTTAGTCTGGTAACTAGGGGACGGAATCGCTCAGTGGTCAGAGCACTAGCTTTCTCCACCCAGCTCATGTTAAGCAGCATCGAGCGTGGTTACCAACTGGATGGGTGACCGCTTGCGCGCCTTGGCTTCAGTACAGCCCCACAGTTCCCCCAGCTGTAAATGGCTACCCGCCTCTTCAGGGTCAGGTCAGGTAAAGCAGTGAGGGAGAGGAGATGGGCGCTGCCCTAAATATGCTGGCCCCTAGAGAAGTTGGGGTCTATGATGCCTCACTTCCCTACTTGTAGGTTATGGGACAGCCTTACCATACCTTAGTCTGGTAATTAGATATTCCCAGTCTTCGTCTGTGAACAAACTAAACAACATACTACTGAGCACGGACGTTGGAATATTTTGGAATATTTGTGGGGCTGTCTTTAATATATTTTTTTTCTTTTGCTATCTTTTTATTTTATTTCTTTCTGTTCTGCTCTTTCTGACTTTCTTTCTTTTTCGTTTTCTTGTATGTCTCTTTACCCAATCAGGTATTCTTTACAGGAATTGCAATGGTGCATACAATACCATGTATCCATTTTATGAAGTTTTGTATTCTGCCGGGCATGCATCTGACACTGCTTGAGCTTTGAAATCTACCGATGCTGTAGCTGAAATCGATAAGCGCAGACTGGACTACGTTGGTCAGGCAAACAGAAACACACAGACAGATAATGATGTTGATATTTCTCCAGGGTAAGGTTGAAGGCAGAAGAAAAGCAAGCAGACCACCTACATCACAGAGGTCATTGGTCTTGGAGGGCTACAGGAGATAGCAGAAATTAGCAGAGATAGAGAGATGAGGAATCCTGGTGGCATTTCATGGAGCTCCTACTGTCAATGGCGGGGGGATGGAAAGAGTTGAGTTGCTTCTAAGTCTTTGGTTTTGTGTGCGTGCGTGTGTGTGTGTGTGTGTGTGGTGTGTGTGTGTGTGTGTGTGTGTGTGTGTGTGTGTGTGTGTGTGTGTTGTGTGTGTGTGTGTGGTGTGTGTGTGTGTTGTGTGTGTGTGTGTGTGGTGCGTGCGTGCGTGTGTGTTTGTGTGTGTGTTGTGTGTGTGTGGGGTGAGTGTGTGTGTGTGTGCGCGCGTGTGTGTGTATGTGTCGTGCGCGCGCGGTGTGTTGTGTGTGTGTGTGTGTGCGCGTGTGTGTGCGTGTGTGTGTGCGTGCTTGTGTGCGTGAGTGTGTGTGCGTGTGTTTTGTGTGTGCGTGCTTGAGTGCGTGCGTGCGTGCGTGCGTGTGTGTGTGTGTGTGCGTGCGTGCGTGTGTGTGTGTGTGTGTGATCATTTTCTTCAGGCAGTCTTTAAGTTGCAACATATAATTTTTTGGGTCGGAGCCCCAAAAGCCTCAGCAGCCTAATGATGACACCAACATAGCCCATTTTCTAAAAGAAAGCTAATCTCAGGGTCTCACTCACGCAAAGCCTTTGTTTCTTCATCTTTGACAAGAGCTTTAAGATTATTTGGGCTATAACTGGTATCGATGAACAAAAAAAAAGGTTTTGATCATTTTTATCATGCCAGGCAAACTAATTCATGGGTAGAATGTGTTGCCTGTGTGTATGTGTGTGTGTGTGTGTGTGCGTGCGTGCGTGCATGCGCGCGTGTGTGTGTGTGTGTTTGACACTTTTGGAATTAAACAAAATAAAATTGACATATAAATGGGCATACGAAGCATAAAACAGTAATATAAAATTGGATGGGGAAATCTATTTCTGGCTTTTAATAATGCATGCATTACCCACACCTTTTTACTCATATTTATTTCAAGTGGGTGTTCAGAAAAAAAGGTCTAAAAGTGTTGATTGTTTTAAATAACCTCCTGATTAACATTCGTAATGCATTCTTATCACACACACAGTAGTGTGAACATTGTCAGTAGGTTTGATCATCGTAATAAATGGAGATTAAAAATATACCTAATAATGAAAGGTGATTGGATAGGTAAATGTTAGTACAGCAGCGCTTATGATAACAGCGCATTCTTAATATGGTTTTTGGTTGTTGATATTATCTAGCATTTGAGTAGTGCTTCCTCTGATGCTACCAATAGAAAAAGAAAATCGCCTTGTAGTACAAACCTCCTGACATATGAAGTGAAACGGTAGCTAACATATCAAAACTACAGGCCAGCAGCTATAGCTCCCATCAAAAACCTGTACCCCTTGCATACTGATGCTAATCAATATAGCTACTGCTGGATATAACTGAACAGTGATAGATACATGCCATGGGAGTTGCTACATTAAGAAAAATGTGATAGGGAAAAGAAAGGAGAAAGACAGTTTTGCCGTATCTCTTTTTTTTTTTAAAGAGAATCTCTCGATCAGATCATTGTTACTCGGCTTTCCTCAAAAGCTGAAGCTGGTCAGAGGATTTCTGCCATCAGGCTATGCATTGAGCGACCAGGGCAGATGACAGCATTGCGCGGAATAGCAGTCACCAGACCCTGCCAGGGGCTGCTGGAATGACCGCTCTCCCTGATGGACCAGGGAGTCAGCTTTCTTCTCCTCAGATAGCTCATGTCCTGATGAGAGACTGGAGTAGAATACCGATGTGGGTTGTTTTTTCGTCCTGTATCTCTGTCTGTTTGTCTGTATCTCTGTCTGTTTGTCTGTATCTCTGTCTGTTTTTCTGTCTAATACTGTGTATTTTTCTGTCTATGACTTCCTGTCCAATGTCTATTCATGTCTGTTTCATGACTTAACTTTCCCTCTGTTGTGTTCTTCACCTTGGTTTATTTTTCAGTTTTCAGATTATTTTCATTTTGTTGTCTCTTTATGTTTACTCAAATGATACTTAATCATAGTCTTTTTTCAGTTCATGGACTGGATAAAAAAAAAGATAAAGTCAATACTAATCTGTAACTTGTGGTATTAAAGATCATCAATCAATCAATCAATCAATCAATCAATTCATCAATCAATCTCTCTCTCTCTCTCAGCTTGAACTCGTTTCCACCTGTCACAGCTGTGTCTAAACTTTGACTAGAGTGAAATTAACTGTTTTAAATAACCAAGACATCTCATAACGAAATACACACACTTTCACATTGTATCCTGAGCATTCTAGGCATTTTCGTGTGTCCAAATTAATTGTGAAAGAAACACCCAAGCATATTTCAACTTGCAAGCATGTGAAAATGAATAATGAAATAGCAACATTGGTTTATTTTTCTTTATTAATGTTAATTACAGAATAAACCACGCCTATGCCATTTGCAGATAATGATAAGAATAATTATACCCTGGCACAGATATCATACAGCTGCAGTAAAAACGACAAAGGAGAAACTCCAGTCGTCATTTATAGCAAAAACAAAGGTATTTTCAAAACTCTTAATTAACTGGATATGTGAAGTGGATTCATTATTGTGTAATTCACGAAAATAGAAACTCGTGTTTTTCGGTTACTTAAAACTATGGGTTTTTTAATGTTCATGGAAGATCAAACTTACTGTTAAAATCAAATAGCTTCTTAGCACGCAATGAAATGGCGCGCATGAGCGTGTGTGTGTATGTGTGTGTCAGTGTATCAGTGTGTGTGTGTGTGTGTGTGTGATCGTGCATGCATGTCCACACACACACAAACACACGCACACACACACACACATACACACGCACGCCACACACACACACACACACACACACACACACACACACACACACACAGAGCGCGCGCGCGTGTGCACGCGCACGCTCGTTTCCCAAGGCTTGTTTTCCAAATCTGTATCTTGTAGGTGGTAAACCCCCAACAACACGGCGATGGGGACGGGATAGCCTAGTGGTTAGAACATTGCGCTGGCAATCTGACGACCCGGGTTCGATTCCCGTTCAAGGGGATATTTTCCCCTGGAGTTGACATCAGTGCAGACTCCACTCTCCCCAAAAGTCCTTCGGATGAGACTACAAACCGAGGCCCCTCGTGTGCGAACGCAGGCAGAACATCTTGCGCACACGTTAAAATACTGTTCCGCTTTTTCGGAAGAGTAGGCCACTGTGTGCCGGTGGGAACAGATGACAATTTACAAAACCGGATGCACACGGGGACCGGATGTAAAAAAAAAAGTGCTTATTCCATTATCCTCGATATAAAATAATAAAATAGAATTTAAAACAATAATTTTCACCCGCAAACCCTTTCGGGTCTGTAACATAGCTGATGGCATATTTGATAAAGATGGCTTCTTTAAAACAAACAAAAAACCCAAAACAAAAAAAGAACATGCTCTCTCTCTCTCTCCTTTTCCCAGTGCTGTTGTTTCATTCCTATGGTGACGATGATGGCAGTGGTGATGAAATGGTGCCGACGTCTTGAAGGGAAGCTAATGAACGTGTGGGAGATGTGTGCTGGTCAGTTCAGAACCCTGGCGGTCTTTCTCTCTCTCCTTCTCTCTCTCACACGGCCTGAGTAATCTCCCTTGAAGGTAGGCAGGAAGAAATTTTGCTGTTCATTAATTTGTCAAGAAAAGGCAATTTAACCCAACACCATGCCCGTTGTTGGCCTGCCAACAGCGTTGGAAGCGACCTTGGATGCCCTGCTCCAAGAACAGCACCTCACTTCCTGGAAAGTGACTGGGAGTGGTGACAATACAGTCGTTGTGCTACGACTGAAAGCCAGCCCAGGCAACAACAGCAACATGGCGCAACAGCACACCCCTGGCATCTCCCACAGCTACCGCAGGAAGCCACCAAGTTGCATTGATAGAGACAGGCGAAGGACAGAGGAGAGGAGAAAGACAGCACAGAGGGAAGAAGAAATGGAGGCAAGTGAAAGTGTTATGACCAAGGAACATTCACAATGTTTATTTGTGCCCACACCTCCTACAAGATGTGCTGTGTTACACACTGACACACCCCCTTCTGCCAGCAACACACTGTCGCAAGACGCTGCACGTGAAAAATGTCATTCACCAAGTGTCAAAGAGTTGGCAAACGAAAAACATGCAGACGTGCAACGTGACATTGACCTTGGGGACATGTTTACGACGGAAACCTTGAACTGTGACGACCCCCTGGCGAAAGTTCACGAAGTTGGAACTAGTGCCGACGTCATCAAGGACTATGTGGCTGAGCTGACTGATCGGACCTTGCAGAGGAGGCTAAGGGACACACGCAGGAACCAAAACTTTCGTGGGCCCCTTACTAGTAAGCGGCACCCAGACACCATCGTTTGTGACAATGACGATCTCGTGTTTCGCTTTCAATGGACTGCTGCTGACGACACCCCTGATTTGTTTTGGTTCGTGAAGAAGGACTTCAGGTGATGACCCATGAGGAAAGTGTTGGTCTACAACAAACTGAAGCTGTGGTCTCCTGCTGACCGGGTGAAACTGAAAGATCGAATCAGTGCCGGACTTGATGTGATGCATGTAATAGTGGACGCAGTTCGTTCTGCTTGGATAACCCCGCGTGCACGTTGTGTGTGTATGTGTGTGTGTACGTGCGTGTGCGTGCGTGCGTGCGTGTGTGAGCGCTTTCATGATGTGTGTTTTTGTGCATGAGAGTATGAATGTATCTGCATGTAAGTATGAGTGTATGTGTGTGTATGTGTGTGTATGTGTGTATATGTGTGTGTGCATGATAGTATGTGTGTATATGCATGTGGATATAGTTACATGCGTATGTAGTAATGTGTGGAAAAGTGTGTGTGTGGTGTGTGAGAGTGAGAGAGAGAGAGTGAGATGAGAGAGAGAGAGAGAGATGAGAGAGAGAGGAGAGAGAGAGAGAGAGAGAGAGAGAGGAGAGAGGGGGGATAGCTGTGTGCTACATGCCACCTGGAGTGTGTCAAATTTTTCACGTGTTAGCGGTGCAAAGTTTCAAAAGCCATGAAAAAAGACAGAAGAAGAGGCACAGTGACCTAGTTTCCTTGTTGCAGACCACTTTGTTGTGAGATTTTGACTTTAGACTTGTACAGTTTTGTGGAGGAAATTCCTTCCCCTTACCAATTTTTATCGTAAGGGCTAACCAAAGGTTAAAAAAAACACCGGAAGTATATGAATCAACTCTGTAAACCATGTTATGGAATCCATGACATGATGACCATTTGGGCTGGTATAATTAAATTCTCAGTAAATGAAATTTTTGTTTTGTGCCCAATCCCCTCCCACTGTCCCTTGTGAATGGGCATCTCGCTTATCACAATAAACCTTTGTCATTGTCATTGTCATTGTCATTGTCTCTCTCTCACACACTATCCTTCTCTGTCTCTCTCTGTCTCTCTGTCTGTCTCTCTCTCTGTCTCTCTCTCTCTCTCAGTTAAAAATAAATAAATTTATACACATATTTCAGATCTGTAGATGCCATTTTTGTTTCTAGTCTCAAGCTCCATTTTATTGCCCTTTTCCTAGGCCGTTTCAATATCCTAATGCCACACACCACACACACACCACACACACACACACAACACACACCCCACCACACAACACACACACACACATACACCACAACACACACACACACACAAAACACAACACTCACGAAGCACACACACCCCACACACACACACACACGCACGCACGCACACACACACAAACAACCCACACAACAACACACACACAACACACCACACACAAAAAACCCCACACACACCAAAACTCAAAAACAAAAACAAAAACAAAGAAATTTCACTAAAAACTTTTTTTTGAAGGTCCCTAAAGGGAAAAGAATTGTGCAAAAAATCTGGGGGGAAACAATCCCCCCTCAATTTTCTGAAATTTCAAAAACGTTTACCAGGTTTACTGGTGCATGGTGTGTTCGGTAGAGCTAAATATGTATGCGGGTTGTGGGGGGTTTTGGGGGTTTTTTTTTGGGTTTTTTTTTGTTGTTTTTTTAAACTTTGATTCTGCAAAAGGGAAAGGGTTACAAAGTTAATCAGGTGATTTTGTTTAAAACCTTCAATGATGTTTTTTTGGGAAAAAGGTTTTATACGTGGGGGTGGTGGAGTTAATGTTGTTGCAGTGTGTGAGAGAAGAGAGATGCAAGAAAAAAGTCACATAATTACGTGTTTTAGTGGGGGTATGCTTATAAATTTATAAACTCTGTATGGATCCATGTACCCCTACAAACCGTCGCTTTGGGGGGGAGGAAACCCCAATAAAAAAACAAAAAACAAGGGGAGACTTGGAGAAAATTTTGGCCCACCAAGGAATACCTAAGCCCAAAACAAAACAGAAAGCAAAAATGAAAACCCAAAAATGATCCGGATCGGCGGGGCCCGGGGTTCCGCGACCCGCTTCCATTGATCAACACCGGGTGGAAGTGACAAGTCAACATGGATTTAAAAACCCTTCTTAACTCCCAAGAAAAAAATCCCATGACAGGAACGTCCTACACTCAAAAGTGCGGAAAAATCAAAGAACAAGATGAGCTTAGCCGCAAAAAGGGGACATTTTTGGACTAGGAGAATGAGATGGACGGGTTTTTGGGTGAAAAATTGATGAAGAAGGCAAAAGATGGTACAGTCCAAGAAACATCCCCAAATGGAGTGCATTTTTTCAGAAAAAAAGTATGGGGTCTTTTCACTGTAAAACCGGCCCCCGCGGTTTATCACACCCGGTGTGGGCCAAACCCAAAACCACCTCAACAAATCTATCCCACATTGACCAGCAGAGAAGAGTAACAATTTTTATGAAATTTTGAAGAGAAAAATTATGAAAATACCCAAGAAGGACTCTCATCACCGGGGGTTTTTTTTTAAAACCCCAAAGGGGGTCTGACTTTTAAAAACCAAATGGCCGGGAACATTTGGTCATTTTGGAAGGGGGAGACCAACGACGGGGGACTACGTCGCGGGATTTGCTGCAACCCAGATTTACCATTCCCAATCCCCTCTATCCCCACAAGCAGCAAGGAGGACAACCGGCATGGCCAAACGGCAAGACCCAAAAACCAAATAATTTTTCTTAACACCACGCGTTTCAAATCCAGCATAAACAGACCCAAACAAGAACCACCCTGGAGCTGACAAGGCAGCGACCACGACCTTGGCTGCTGGTATTCAAAATAAAGCTAAAAAAACAAACAGCCTGCAAACCCATTACAATTTGACGGGGCAAACTGAAAGTCCAATGTCGAGGAGATCCCCCAAACAATTGGCGGACTTTTTGTGGCATAACCCCCTGGAAATGACATAAATGCCTCACCAAAAACTTTAAATGACAGCCCGAGAAACAGCAGAGGAGGACTCGGTCGCAGAGGAAATAAAACCACCCAGGGATCCCAAATGACATTTGGCCTCTGCGATAAAAAAGGGGCACTGAAACCAACCGGGTTTTTCCAACCAAAGAATACCGGGGGGCCCAAAAATTGGGAAAGAATCAATGTTAAAGGCCAGAGAGAAGGGGATCATGATCAATGTAAAGAATCGAAAAACAGAAAGGGGGGCAACACAAAAAGGCTACGACCCCCTGAAAACCAAAAAAACCATTAAAAACCCAAATCATCATCATTGAAACGCTCCAAAAACCTCCTCCAGAGCTAGCTGCTTTGAAAGGGGTCTGAATATTGTCAAGAACGTACAATACCCAATAAAACCCTACAAAGCATAATAGAAGAAAAGCACAAATCAAGACACCCCGCCTTCCCTATACTGGGGGAAGAAGTGGAAGAAGCCATCCCCAGCTTACCCTAGGAAATCCCCAGGAGCGACAATATCCCGCAGAGCTGCTCAAGCGGGGCGAAAAATCTCAATAGTTACAGCATTGTCAAAAATTTGGGGAAAAAAACGTGGAACGAATGGGCACAAACCCATCATACCCCCCCCAAAAGGGGGAATTTTGCCAAGCAAAAAAATAGAACAAACGCCCCATCAACGCCGCAGATCTCTCAAAGTTTTTTGAATCGTCAAGAAGGAGGCGAAAACCCTTGCAGAGGGCAAGCTGGTTCAGGGGAGGGAGGAGCACAATCGAAAAGATTTTTAAAAGCCCCATCCTATGGAAAAAACATCTTTAACATCAGAGAGACCTGTTCCCAAATTTATCGATTAAGAAGGGGTTTTGACAGGTAGGCACGAAGGCCCGTGGCAGGGCCCCAGAATGTTTGGCATTGAAGAATGATATGCAAAACCTTCAAGCACATACAACCCCAAGATGCAGTCCTTCTGAAAACAGGCGAATACTTTAAAACCATATTGGGGGCCCCACGGGGTGCCTGTTTTCTCCAGTCCTTTTTTAAACTTTTTCTTGAAAACATTCCCCCAGACTTTTTCCCTCACCTCTCCATTGGCGGCAGACCCCCCAACAATTACGTTTTTCCGATGACATTGACCCCAAAGGGCGGGGGTAACACAGAGTGCAAGATCTTTCGACCCGATTGGAACAGAGCTGGACATATGGGGTGGGGGGTGAGGTCGGGGAAAAAATAAAGACTTTGAACACACGGAACGCCCCTGCTAAAATTTACATGAACGGCCAACAACTGGAGGTTAGACCTTTTTTAAAAACCTTTTCGACACCACAAAGGACGGGCGATCGCGACAGAAACAAAGTCAAATAGCCAGGCAACATCTTCCCGACAAAACCACCCCAATGGGAAAATAAAGGACAGTTTCCCAAACAAACAAAGCTCTACAAAGCCCTAATTTAGACGGGGCCCGCTGACGGAAGTGAAACCTGGACATTTACGCTGAAACAGAAAAACGAATCCTCATTTAAACAAAAAAGCCATAGAAAACACTGGCATACCCGGGGAAAACGAAAGACCAAGAATTTTTCAAAGTCAAATAAACAGCTGCAGGGCCAAGGAAACCCCTTTCCCCCCATGTCCAAAAAGAAAAAGCTGACATGGTTTGGCCACGCCCCCCGCCACAACACTCTGCCAAAAAAAAGATGCAGGGAAAAGGAAGGTGGCAAAGGAGGGGGAAAACAGAACAATCAGGATGGACAACATCAAGAAGGGCCAGGGTGAATCTCCACTACTGCGCAAGCCCAGGACCGAGATGGATGGAGGGGCTTACCCGGGATCGTTTTCGTGCCCCCCACGAGCCAAGGCACGGGCTGAGAGGGTGAAAAGATGACGTTAATGCATTAACATATACACACCACACGCGCGTGCGTGCAGCGCAACGCGCTCACACACACATGCACACACACACACACACACACAACACACTCACTCACTCACCACCACTCATCATTTTCCCAAACCCGCAGGGGAAAATTTTTAATGAAAGAGGCGAACCTCAAAGGAGAACACGGGGGTTTTCAATAGTTCCGACCCCCGATTTATCGCCTTGTAACATAGCCCCCGTTTGTTGGGGGGGGGGGGGGGGGGGGGGGGGGGGGGGGGGTTTTTTGGGGTTTTTTGGGGGGGGGTTTTTGGGGGGGGGGGGGGGGGGGGGGAAGGGGGTGGGGGGGGTCTTGTTTTTGAATGGCTTGAACTGTTTTGTTTGGTGGTTGTGGTTTTTTTTTTTGGGGGTTTTTTACTTGCTGTTTGACTTTTTCTATATGGGGTTTTTTGTTGGTCGTCTGTGTTTCTTGTTGCCCCCCTTTATTTACTCTATTTTTTTTTGGTTTTTTAATTTTTCCTTTGTATATTGTCTGTGTGTCTTTACTTTTGTTTTTGCTTACCGAATAATGTCTAACAACCGCTTAAAGGAACAGAAGATGAAGAAAATTTGAACCCAAAGGAAAACAATGTAACAAGAACTTACAATACAACATACAGGCTGCTAAAACAATACAAACAAAAACAAAAAAAAGAAAATTTCTATTAAACACTTTTGAAAAACCCCAACTTTTTAAAAGGGGACAAAACAGCAGGGCAAAT